>CM069136.1:5436600-5819100 GCA_035221665.1 Okamejei kenojei
TTGCTTCTCTCCAGAGATGCTGCCGGTCCCGCTGAGTTACTCCTGCATTTTGTGTCCATCTTCAAATGACGTCACGTGCTCCAGACAGCTGTGCGTACGCATGTAATCGCGCCCGACCTTCGCCGGACCATCTCGGCTCAACGCGACCACGAGGGATAGATTCTGCCCAAATTATCCATGACGACCAAGATGCCCCATTATGCTAATCCCACCTGCCTGCGTTTGTCCCATATCTTTCCAAATCTTTCCGGCCTACGTGCCTGTCATACATCTCCCCTGGAAGCATCTTGGCAGGTTTTGGCTTCGCACGGCAGCACGGTGGCACAGTGGTAGAGCTACTCCCATACAGCGGCAGAGACCCGGGTTCAGTCATGACTACGGCCGCTTGTCTGTTTGGAGTTTGGACGTTCTCCTGGTGATCTGTGTGGGTTACCCCCAAGAACTCCGCTTTCCTCCCACCCTCCAAAGACGTACATGTTTCTAGGTTCTCATTGGCTTGGGTTTCCTGGTAAAAATTGTCCCTAGTGTAGGGTAGCATTAATGTACGGGGATCGCTGGTCGGAGCGGACGTGGCGGGCCAAAGGGCCTATTTCCCTGCTGTTATTCTAAACCAAACTAAACTACCGGCTTCGTAAAATTGTAAAATTGTTCCTAGCGCGTGCAGCATAGAGTTAGTGCGTGGGCATCTCTGGGCGGCGCAGACTTGCTGGGCGGAGAGGCCTCTTTCCGCGCTGTATCTCTGAACTAAACTATAAAAAAGAGGGTTGGTTCAGACAGGGAGTCCCTCTATTCAGAGTGCCTGCTGAGAGACAGTAGGGGGAGTCTGTGGAGCCTTGCGAGCTACTTTCCCCATTGATGGAAAGCCACTGAAAAAAAAAAAAAAATCTATTTAACTAAACCTTGAACAGAATGAGATAATGTTCGTTCAATGTATTCAGTTGAGGGGATTGCTGTCAAGGCCAGCAATTATTGTCATCAACTTCCTGTCCTTGAGTGGGAGGCACTGAGTCACAACCCTGGGCTCCGAAGTGAATTTACTTTTGGTCACCAGTGCTAAATGACAGAGAGTGTCATAAGTTCCCAAGTGATATGAGCAGAATTGGGCCTTTCGGCCTATCGAGTCCACTCCGCCATTCAATCATGGTTGACCTACCTCTCCTTCCAAACCCCATTCTCCATCCTTCTCCCCATGACCCCTGACACCTGTCATGGTTGTATCATTCGGAGCAAATGATTTAAATTCAAACAGAGCATGAGGTTAGGAAGGAACTGCAGATGCTGGTTTGCACTGAAGATAGACGCAAAATGCTGGAGTAACTCAGCGGGACAGGCAGCGTCTCTGGAGAGAAGGGATGGGTGCCGTTTCGGGTCGCGACCCTTCTTCAGACTGAGAGTCAGGGTAGGGTCTATGCGCCATTTGTTCAAAACTGTAGAATTTACGAAAAGAAAAGTAAGTGTGTTGCAGTTATTCTAAGTGATTTGACAGATTCACAGGGGTGACACGGTGGCGCAGTGGGAGAGTTGCTGCCTCACAGCGCCAGAGACCCGGGTTTGATCCTGACTCCAGCTGCTATCTGTATGGAGTTTGTACATTCTCCCTGTGATCATGTGGGTCCTTCTCCGGGTGCTCTGGTTCACCTTCTAATGACGCGCAGGTTTGTAAGTTAATTGGCCTCTATAAACTATCCCTAGTGTGTAGGATAGAACTAGTGCGTGCGTGAACGCCGGGTGGCACGCACTCGACGGGCCGAAGAGCCTACTTCCAATGCTGTATCTGTAAAATAAACTAAAGATTCTGTTTAATTCTGATTCACTATATATCCCTGCCTGCTGTGATCCAACAGTTCAAAATGGCACATCAAGAGAGGCAGTAAAATGCCTGAGAGAACTGTATCAAAACAACAACTTGCTTTCAACAGCAACATCACGAGGAGTGCAGACACCCTTCTTCATGCTGCCTGCCCCGCTGAGTTATTCCAGCATTTTGTGTCTTATCTTGGGTTTAAACCAGTATTCAAGATTCAAGATTCAAGAGAGTTTATTGTCACGTGTCCCTGATAGGACAATGAAATCCTTGCTTTGCTTCAGCACAACAGAACATAGTAGGCATGAATGCAGAACAGATCAGTGTGTCCATATACCATTATATAAATATATACACACATGAATAAATAAACAGATAAAGTGCAAATAAACAGATAATGGGCCATTAATGTTCAGAGTTTTGTTTGAGTTGAGTTTAATGGCCTGATGGCTGTGGGGAAGTAGCTATTCCTGAACCTGGGGGGAAGTAGCTATTCCTGAACCTGGTCTTCAGGCTCCTGTACCTTCTACCTGAAGGTAGCAGGGAGATGAGTGTGTGGCCAGGATGGCCAGGGTGGTGTGGGTCCTTGATGATGTTGCCAGCTTTTTTGAGGCAGCGACTGCGATAGATCCCCTCGATGGTAGGGAGGTCAGAGCCGATGATGGACTGGGCAGTGTTTACTACTATTGGTAGTCTTTTCCGCCTTTTCCACTCCTGGGCACTCAAGTTGCCGAACCAAGCCACGATGCAACCGGTCAGCAAGCTCTCTACTGTGCACATGTAGAAGTTAGAGGGAGTCCTCCTTGACAAACCGACTCTCCGTAATCTTCTCAGGAAGTAGAGGCGCTGATGTGCTTACTTTATAATTGCATCAGTGTTCTCGGACCAGGAGAGATCTTCAGAGATATGCACGCCCAGGAATGTGAATCTCTTGACCCTTTCCACCATTGATATAAATGGGACTGTGGGTCCCCATCCTAACCCTTCCAAAGTCCACAATCAGTCCCGTGGCTTTGCTGGTGTTGAGGGCCAGGTTATTGTGCCGGCACACACGTGGTTGAACGACCGCATGGAAACAGGCCTATTCAGCAAACCGAGTGCAAACCGACCAGCGATCACACTAGTTCTATGTTATCCCACATTCACATCCACTCCCAACACACCAGGGGCGATTTACAGAGACCATTTACATACCAACCAGTGAGCCTGGGCTATGGGAGTAAACCAGAGCACCAGGAGGAAACCTATGCAATCACAGGGAGAAGTTTGCAAACACCACACAGATAGCACCCGAGGCCAGGGTCGAACATGGGTCTTTGGCGCTGTGAGGCAGCTACTCTACCAGCTGTGATACTGTGCTGCTGACTTAATGGTGATATGATACAAACATGGAAAGTGGATTTAGGAGAATTTTCAAACAAGGCAGAGGGGAAGAAAGACCTCTAGTTTTCAGGACTTTGGCAGCTGATAGTGCGGCCACCACTGGTGAGACTGAAGATGGCACAGTCAAGATGGTCTCCACTGCCAAAGTACTAAATTGCTCATTAGACCAGGATTGTGTGTAAAGGGCATCTCAGAGGGCTGCAGAGCAGATGGAGGTTGCAGAAGGGGTGGAGCAGTGGTAGAGTTGCTGCCTTGCAGCACCAGAGACCCCGGTTCAATTCTGACCTCGGGTGCTTCTCTGTAGGGAGTTTGTACCTTCTCCCCGTGACCTGCGTGGGTTTGCTCCGTGTCCTCCGGTTTTCTCCCACACACCAAAGAAATACAGGCTAATTGGCTTGGTAAAAATTGTAAATTGTCCCTAGTGTGTGTAGGATAGTGTTAGTGTGTGGGGGTCGCTGGTCAGCGCGGACTCAGTGGGCCAAAGAGCCTGTTTCCGTGCTGTATTTCTAAACTAATTATTATTTTAAGTACAAAGGGGAAAAAAAAGATTTTTAGGCTTGACAGCTCTTTCCTATAACATGGTGACCAAAACTGGACACAATACTCTAAATATGTCCTCACTAATGTTGATATAATTGTAACATCACATCCCAACTCTATACTCAATACTCAATAATAAATCAATTATATGATCAGTTGGTTGTACAATTATATTAGGGAGGGGGACGATATGGTGGTGAAAGGTAGTGCTTCTACCGGACATCTTCAATTCAGGTTTGATCCTGAACTTGAAGGTTGACACAAAATGCTGGAGTAACTCAACCGGACAGGCAACCTCTCTGGAGAGAAGAATTGACCCTCCCTCAGTCTCGACCCAAAACGTCACCATATTTCTTCTCTCCAGAGATGTTGCCTGTCCCGCTGAGTTACTCCAGCACTTTGTGTCTGCCTTCGATTTAAACCAACATCTGCAGTTCTTTCCCACACATTTTGATCCCGATCTCTGTTTGTGTGGTGTTTAAGAAAGAACTGCAGATGCTGGAAAAATCAAAGGTAATCAAAAAAGAAGGGTCTGACGAAGGGTCTCGACCCGAAACGTCGCCTATTCCTTCTCTCCATAGACGCTGCCTCACCCGCTGATTTTTCTCCAGCATTTTGTGTCTGCATTCTGTTTGTGTGGAGTTTGCATGCTCTCCCTGTGGCTGTGTGGCTTTCCTCCAGTATCCTCCCACATTCCAAAGACTTGCTGGTTGATGGTTTCAATTACCACTTTAAATTGACCCCAGTTTAAGTGGGTGGTAGGACTATCAGATTGACGTTGATGAGCATATGAGAGGAACAGGTTGTAAGGAAATGAATGAATGAATGAATGGGACTGCTCTCAGAGCTGATGTGCAGTCAATGGGCTGAATGGCTTCCTGCCATTCAATCATAGAGTGATACAGTGTGGAAACAGGTCCCTCGGCCCAACTTGCCCACAACGGCCAACATGTCGCAGCTACGCTAGTCCCACCTGCCAGAATTTGGTCCATATCCCTCCAAACCTGTCCTATCCACGTACCTGTCTAAATGCTTCTTAAATGTTGGGATATTCCCTGCCTCAACTGCCTCCTCTGGTAGACAAAAGAGCTGGAGAAACTCAACGGGTGCAGCAGCATCTATGGAGCAAAGGAAATGGGCAACGTTTCGGGCCAAAACCCATCTTCAGACTAAAAGAGTTCAGTCTGAAGAAGGGTTTCGGCCCGAAACGTTGCCTATCTCCTTTGCTCCATAAATGCTGCTGCACCCGCTGAGTTTCTCCAGCATTTTTGTCTATGTTCGATTTTCTAGCATCTGCAGTTCCTTCTTAAATGCCTCCTCTGGTAGCTTGTTCCATACATCCACCACCCTATGTGTGAAAAGGTTACCCCTCAGATTCCTCTAAAATCATTTCCCTTCACCTTAAACCTATGTCCTCCGGTCCTCGATTCACCTCCACTGTGGATCTATTCCTCTCATGATCTTAAACACCTCTATAAGATCACCCATCATCCTCCTACACTCCAGGGAATAGAGACCCAGCCTACTCATTACCCTTCTCTGCCATGTCATTACAAATTATGTAAAATAACCCTGCCCATTGTATTATGTTTTTTTTCTGTTCATCATGCAAAAGTAGTCCTGTGTTGCTGCCTTGTCGGGTTGGCAACTTATTTTTCTTAAGATAGACCTCGTGGTGTTCTCAGTATGCCATTCTGATCTCCTTAACGAAATAGCATTCGGCCTCTGGACCTGACTGAGGGATATGTTGAGAAATGAGGTTGCACATCACATTGAAAACATAATTCTACCACAGAGCTGTGACCTGACATATCTGTTCTGAGTCTAGGGTGGCCCACTGGTGCAGCAGTAGAGTTGCTGCCTGCCAGCGCCAGGGACCCGACCAATCCCAACCAGATGTGCTGTCTATACCCAGTTTGTAGGTTCTCCCTGTCAGCTTTCCCTGGGAACTCCGCTTTCATTCCACGCTCTAAAGACACACAGGTTTGTAGGCTAATTGCCTTGGTAAAATTGAAAAATTGTCCCTAGTGTGTGTAGGATAGTGTTAGAGTGCAGGGGTCGCTGGGGGGGGCCAAAGGGGCTGTTTCTGCACTCTATCTCCAGACTAAATGAAACTATCCCATTTAAGTTAGTGGTAGAGCATAATACAGCCCAAGAGAAGGTCTCCTTGGTTTTTGCGGGGGAGATTTTGTCTTCACAAATTACATGGGGTGGTTATTCCTGCCATTGACTGATCCACAGACTAATGCAACTATAACTGATGGATCAGCGATGGAAGATGGAGGTTTATCTACGATGATGGAACAATATGACAACTAAATCCAGAAAGGCACAAACACCACGGTCAGCAATGGCGCTTTCAGTCAGAAGAAGGGTCTCAACCATAACGTCACCTATCCTCTTTCTCCCGAGATGCTGCCTGACCTGCTGAGTTACTCCAGCACTTTGGGTCTATCTTTGGTATAAACCAGCATCTTCAGTTCATTGTTCCTACACAGTGCTACGTGAGATCTCATGCAGTCCTTTCATGTTTGACCTGTGAGCTCATTTTAGACATTAGTGATCTTTTACCTAAGTGACTGTGCATTGAGCAGTAGATTGAATATTGGGATATTATGTGTAAAAACGTTTTTTAAAAAACCCTCAAAATAAAATATATTGTATCAAAGAGAGATACAGTACAGAAACAGGACCACCAGGAACTGTAATAATCACATATCAATTTTTACACTTATCGCACCTAACCCATTCTCACTACCTTCTACACAATGCACCCAGATTCCATCTCATTAGGGACAATTTACAATGGCCAATTATCCAGCCAAACCAAATGTCCTTTAGTTGGACTACAGTCATGGTGCCATACAGTGTGAAAACAGGCCCTTCGGTCCAACTTGCTTATGCCAACCAACATGTCCCATCTACACTAATCCCACCTGACTGCATGTGGCCCACATTGCTCTGAACCTGTCCTATCCATGTACCTGGCCAAATGTTTCTTAAATGTTGCGATAGTCCCTGCAGATGTGGGAAGAAACTGGAGCATGCAGAACAAAAAAACCACTGGGGAAAATGTCCAAAAATGCACAGACAGAATCGGACGCCAGAACTGAACGTAGGTTGGTGGAGTTTTCTGGCAGCATCTCTACTATCCATTGTGTCACAGATGTGAATGGAAGATTTAAAGAGGGCACCTCTGCATCCAACTGTGCTGTCATATGTTGATAGAATGGAGCGGCTGGGCTTGTATACTCTGGAATTTACACGGATGAGAGGGGATCATTGAAACATATAAGATTATTAAGGGTTTGAACACGCTAGACGCAGGAAACATGTTCCTGATGTTGGGGGAGTCCAAAACCAGGGGCCACAGTTTAAGAATGAGAGGTATGCCATTTAGAACGGAGATGAGGAAACACATTTATCTATTTATTCATTTATTTATATATAGATTTTTAACGTTCTTTTAATGTTTTTATTGGCTATTCTTCATGCATTGTGCTTTGCAAGTTTTACCTACTGACCACTGTTGGACTGCTGGTATGTGATGTGTGTGGTATATTGTGTTGTGTTGCTGGGTATGTGAACTGTACACGCACTGATGTTCTGCACAAATACAATACAATACACATTTATTGTCATTTGAACCTCAAAGGAAGTTCAAACAAAATTTGGTTTCTGCAGTCATACAACAAGAACAGAAGCAAGACACACAAACAACACAATTTACACAAACGTCCATTACAGTGAATCTCCTTCTCACTGTGATGGAAGGCAAAGTTCCTAACGGGTAAATAAGTTCCAAATGAAGATCCTGATGGATAAATGTAGTTAATTGAATTGAATATTGACTATTGAATACTTTTCCACACTGACGGTTGTGAATCTGCGGAATTCTCTGCCTCAGAAGGCAGTGGAGGCCAATTCTCTGTATGCTTTCAAGAGAGAGTTGCATAGAGCTCTTAAAGATAGCGGAGTCAAGGGATATGGGGAAAAGGCAGGAATGGGGTACTAAGTGTGGATGATTGGCCGTGAATGGCCACAGTGAATGGCGCTGCTGGCTCAAATGGCCGAATG
The DNA here is from genome assembly GCA_035221665.1 of Okamejei kenojei. NCBI lineage: Eukaryota > Metazoa > Chordata > Chondrichthyes > Rajiformes > Rajidae > Okamejei > Okamejei kenojei. The sequence goes on from CM069136.1 coordinate 5,444,405, forward strand.
GCCCACTCCTGCACCTATTGTCTATTGTCTAATAACAATCTTTGGAGCCACCTCTATAGGAGGAACTTTGGCCTGGGTGATTGCACTGAATGATGTCAAGAAATGGTTGGACTTATTTTTTGAGACGGTGCTTTCGTCACCCCTGTATTTTTTTAATTTAGAGATACAGCATGGAAACAGGCCCTTTGGCCCTCCGAGTCCGCTCAGACCAGCGATCCGCACACGTTAACACGATCCTACACACACTAGGGACAATTTACACTTATCCCAAGTATACAAACCCAAGCCAATTAAACCTACGAACCTGTACGTCTTTGGAGTGTGGAAGGAAACCGAAGATCTGGGAGAAAACCCGCGCGGTCACGGGGAGAACGTACAAACTCCGTACAGACAGCACCCGTAGTCAGGATCGAACCCGCATCTCCGGCGCTGCAAGCGCCATAAAGCAGCAACTCCTCCGCAGCGCCACTGCAGTGTATTGTGGAATACGAGAAGGATATTGAGTCTGAGAATCATCAATATCAGCTAAGATGCCTGGGGTGCAGCCTCAGGGTACACTTGAAATAGTATTGCGAGTATTATTCTAAGCCTCCAAGTCTACTCTGTGGTATGCTTCAATATCTGTTTGAATTCTGACTGTGGAAGTTTGTTTAAAGATTTATTGCATTACAGAAAGTCACTTCAATGACGAATTTAGACACCAGTCCAAAAATGTAAAAATGAAGCAGATTTCACATGACATAGTCAACTAAGCATTTCAGGTAAAAGGCTAAAATCTAAAAGGAAGTGCTTGAGAAATTATGTTTGGAATAACAAAAAAATAATAATTATCAGAAACGAGATGCAGAGAACTAGAATCAAGAACCAGAGGACACAGGTCAAGGTGAGGTGGGGAAAAATGTAATAGGAACCTGAGGGACAAGATATTTTTACACAAAGGATGGTGTGTGTATGGAATGAGCTGCCAGAGGAGGTAGTTGAGGCTGGTACTATCACAACATTTAGTTTGGTTTAGAGATGCAGCGCAGAAACAGGCCCTTTGGCCCACTGGGTCCGCGCCGACAAGCGATCCCCGCACATTAACACTATCCTACACCCACTAGGGACAATTTTTACATTTACCAAACCATTTAACCTGCAAACCTGTGCGTCTTTGGAGTGTGGGAGGAAACCGAACATCGCGGAGAAAACCCACGCAGGTCACGGGGAGAACGTACAAACTCCGTACAGACAGCACCCGTAGTCGGGATCGAACCCGGGTCTCCGGCGCTGCATTCGCTGCAAGGCAGCAACACTTCTGCTGCGCCACCATGATCGCCCTCCAAAAGAATATTTGGACGGGCACATGGATAGGACAGGTTTAGAAAGATAAGGGCCAAATGTCGAGAGGTAGAACTCATGAAGATGGGGCATGTCGGTCGGCGTGGGCAAGTTGGGCCAAAGGGCCTGTTTCCATGCTGCTTGACTCTATGACTCTAAGATTAAAATCAAGAATAAGATGTTGAGAATAAGATAACCATAAGATAAACAAGAATAAGGAGTAAGATTACAAAAGCCTATTTAAGAAAAGCTCGATATATTTAAAGTGACACAGTGGTGCATTTGGTAGTGCTGCTAACTCCACAGTGCAAGAGACACGTTCAATGCAGTGCCCTCCATGTGCAGTTTGCAAATTCTCCCCATAATTGTGTAAGAGGGAACTGCAGATGCTGGTTTAAACCAAAGATAGATGGGTGATGTTTTGGGTTGAGACCCTTCTTCAGACTACTCACAGTCTGAAGAAGGGTCTCGACCCGAAACGTACCTCGACCTGAATACTCCGGTATTTTTGTGTCTATCTCCCCATAATTGTGTTGGCTCCATGAGGTGATCCAGTTTCCTCATACAAACTAAAAGATGTATAAGCCGGTAGGTCAATTGGCCATTGTAAGTTGCCTGTAGTGTGGGTAGATACATGGTAGAATCTGGGGGGGAGCTAATAAGAAAGTAGGGTGAGTAAAGGGTTAGTGTAAATGGGTGGTTGATATTAGGCATTGTGGACTCAGTGGGCTGAAGGACGTGCTTCCTCCAGTTCTATCAATGAGTTAGTTGGTTGAAAGGCCTCCTTCCATGATAAGGGAATATGGATACACCACAATATATTTCTGAGTAATCTTTCTCCATGGTAATAATTGCTTCTTATGAGAACAATACTTTTCAATGTAAAGCAATTAATTTAAGACGATTCAATTGCAGGAGTGGCACGGTGGCGCAGCTGTGGAGTCGCTGCCTTACAGCGCTTGCAGCGCCAGAGACCCGGGTTCGATCCCGACTACGGGTGCTGTCTGTACGGAGTTTGTACGTTCTCCCCGTGACTACGTGGGTTTTCTGCGAAATCTTCGCTTTCCTCCCACACTCCTAAGACGTACAGGTCTGTAGGTTAATTGGCTTAGTATAAATGTAAATTGGCCCTAGTGCGTGTAAGATAGTGTTACCCCTGTGGTGATCCCTGCTCACATTTTTAGTTTAGTTTAGAGATCCAGCGTGGAAACGAGCCCTTTGGCCCACCGGGTCCGCACCGACCAACAATCACCCCATACACTACATTAGGGACAATTTACAGAAGCGAATTGAACTAAATACCGGCGTGTCTTTAGAGTGTGGGATGAAACTGGAGCTCCCGGAGAAAACCCACGTGACCGCAGGGAGAACGTACAAACTCTGTACAGACAACACCCGCGGTCAGGATCGAACCTGGGCCCCTGGTACTGTCAGGGGGCACCTGGTACTCTACCACTGCGTCACTGTGCAGCCCGGATAGAAACATAGAAACATAGAAATAGCCCGATGAAATCATCACGAGGCATGTCTTTGGATTGTGGAAGGAAACCGGAGCCACCGGAGGAAACCCACACAGTCACTGGGAGAGCAGGCAAACTCCACACAAACAGCAGAGAAACCAGTTTTCAGACATTTTTATTCATCACACGCCATCAAGAAGGGCTTAAGAAGACTGACTCCAGCAAAGACTGCAGGAACAAACAACATTCTAGCTGTGACGGCACAGTGGTGTAGCGGTAGAGTTGTTGCCTCACAGTGTCGGAGACCCGGGTTCGCTGCTGAAGACGGGTGCTGACTGTACGGAGATCGTACATTCTCCCCGTGGCCTGCGTGGGTGTTCTCCGGGATCACCTGTTTCCTGCCATACTCCAAAGACGCCCAGCTTTGTAGGCTAAATGGCTGGGTATAATTGTGAATTGTCCCTGTTGTGTGTAGGATAGTGTTGGTGTGTGGGGATCGCTGGTCGGTGCGGACCCGGTGGGCCGAAGGGCCTGTTTCCACACCGTATCGCTGAGCTAAACTAAACTGTGCTACCGAAGGCTTCCAATGCAGAAGCTGCTTTGCCTCTACTGCTCTGCAGTAAACACACCGACATCCATTATACAATGTGGACGATTACCCATGCCTGCCGAATCCACAAAAGAAAGGTCAAATCAAATCTGGCACATTTCTACCCACTCAATCACCAGCCAAGTTTTGGATTGCAGAGTTCAAGGTCAATCTCAGCAAACCCACGGAGATCTGGGATCAACTATCTTCAACTAATTTGTTAATGCTTTCTCTCTCACCACAGGTCAGAAGTGGGGGGGTGTTCAAACATGGCTGCACAACATTCAATTCAATTTGCAGGTTCCCTGTAAATGTAATAGTTCTTGCCTGGGTGTAGCATGACCTGGAAAACATCCAAACATGGGCTGAAAAGAAGTTAACATCCAGATCTCAAAATAGTCATTCCAACGGTGCTGCAGCGGTAGAGTTGCTGCCTTACAGCGCCAGAGACCCGGGTTCGATCCTGACTACGGGTGCTCTAGAAACATAGAAACATAGAAAATAGGTGCAGGAGGAGGCCATTCGGCCCTTCGAGCCAGCACCGCCATTCATTGTGATCATGGCTGATCGTCCCCAATCAATAACCCGTGCCTGCCTTCTCCCCATATCCCTTGATTCCACTAGTCCCTAGAGCTCTATCTAACTCTCTCTTAAATCCATCCAGTGATTTGGCCTCCACTGCCCTCTGTGGCAGGGAATTCCACAAATTCACAACTCTCTGGGTGAAAAAGTGTTTTCTCACCTCAGTCTTAAATGGCCTCTCCTTTATTCTAAGACTGTGGCCCCTGGTTCTGGACTCACCCAACATTGTGAATATTTTTCCTGCATCTAGCTTGTCCAGTCCTTTTATAATTTGATATGTTTCTATAAGATCCCCCTCATCCTTCTAAACTCCAGTGAACACAATCCTAGTTTTTTCAATCTTTCCTCATATGACAGTCCCGCCATCCCAGCGATCAATCTTGTGAACCTACGCTGCACTGCCTCAATCACAAGGATGTCCTTCCTCAAATTAGGAGACCAAAAATGTACACAATACTCCAGATGTGGCCCTATACAACTGCAGAAGAACGTCTCTACTCCTGTACTGAAACCCTCTTATTATGAAGGCCAACATTCCATCAGCTTTGTGTTAAAGAAGGAACTGCAGATGCTGGAGAATCGAGGGTACACAAAAGGCTGGAGAAACTCAGCGGGTGCAGCAGCATCTAAGGAGCGAAGGAGATAGGCGACGTTTCGGGTCGAGACCCTTCTTCAGACATTCCATCAGCTTTCTTCGCTGCCTGCTGTACCTGCACGCCAACTCTCTGAATTGAGTTTGCATCTTCTCCCTGTGACCTGTGTGGGTTTATCTCCGGGATCTCCTGTTTCCTCCCACCCTCCAAAGACGTACAGGTTTGTAGGCTAATTGACTTGGTATAATTGTAAATTATCCCTTGTGCTTGTGGGATAGCGGAGATCGCTGATCGGCTGTGGTCTCGGTGTGCTGAGGGCTCTATTTCCGCTCTCTATCGCTAAACTAAATTAAACTGATAGTGCCAGTGCTTACTCATGACATTCAACAGTATTATCTTCACCGAGTTCCTCATCATCCATGTCTTAGGGCTCACGACTAACCAGAAACACAGCTAACCAGCCACATAACTACTGTGGACAAACAAACAAGTTAGAGACTGGGTATCCTGCATCAACAAAGTCTCTCCAAGATCTACGAGACACCTCAGCAATATAAAAATATCTTTCACCACTCGCTCGTACGAATGTATCTCCAACAACCCTCGAGGATTGCAACCCGCTCAGAGTAAAGCATCCCATTCACTACTCTGAACAGGCAGCACAGTGGCACAGTGGTAGAGTTGCTGCCTTACAGCGCTCGGGTTCAATCCCGACTATGGGTGCTTTTTGTATGGAGTTTTAGATTCTCCCCGTTTTCTCCGAGACCTTTCTCCGTTTCCTCCCAAACTCCCAAAGACGTACAGGTTTGTTGGTTCATTGGTTTGGTATAATTGTAAATTGTCCCTAGTGTTTGTAGGATGGTGTTAATGTGCAGGGACCACTGGTCGGCGCGGACTTGGTGGGTCAAGGGGTCCATTTCCGCACTGTATGTTGTATTTTTCCACTGTTGGCAGATCAATTTCCCTCCTGGGATAAATAAAGTTCTATCGTATCGTATCTCTAAAAAAATTAATTCCCTCCTCACCAGTGCAACGTGGCTGCAGGGGATTTGGAGAGCAGGGCATCGAGGGTGGACTGGAGAAGGTGAAGAGGAGCGGCTGGACTGGAGAAGGTGAAGAGGGAGATGACTGAGGTATATAAAATTTTCGAGAGGTATAGATAAGGTAAGCTGCAGGAAATGTTTCCCCTCAGACGCGGGTCAAACTGGAAGACACTGATTTAAAGTAAGGGGGACGAGATTTAGAGGAGAGCTGAGAGGAACCTTTCTCACCAAGAGTGCAGCGAGGGCCTGGAAGGCAATGCCGGGAAGGGTGGTTGAAGCAGAATCATGAACAGCATCTAAGAACTGTGCCTAAACAAGCACTTAGTGTAGAGAAGGCAATGGGCCAAGTGTTGGAAGATGGGGTTAATGGGATGTTGCCATGAGTGGGGATGTATGTAATGGGCCGAATGGCCTGTTCCATGCTGTCATGTCCGTATGAGACCAGCCAAGCTGATGATGGGGTGGCTGTGGACATTATTGCAAAAGTAAAAAACAGGCAGCCTGAGAGTCCTGATCTGCCGGCTCGGGTAGTTGGGGCAGGGACTACAGCAACGTTTAAGAAACACTTAGACAGGTTCATGGATAGGACAGGTTTAGAGAGATATGAGCCAAACGCAGGCAGGTGGGACTAGCGTAGCTGGGAAATGTTGGTCAGTGTGGGCAAGTTGGACCGAAGGGCCTGTTTCCACACTGTATCACTCTATGACTCAGTTGCAAGATCACAAACAGTCTGTATCAGTTTCAATTTGCTGCCAAAATGGAGTCAGTTACTCAAGTTCTAGAAATTACCACGTTTGTTATTATACAAAGCACTTTTCATATCAGAACGGCAAGTTATTTGTCCCTTGACACTATGAAGAGTGATGGACATTTAAGACAACAGGAGACCAAGAAGGCTAAGTCCTCGAGTCATACAGCCTCGAAACAGGCCCTTCGGCCTAACTTGTCGACGACCAACATGTCCATTCTGCACCAGACCCACCTGCCTGCTTTTAAACCTATAAACCTATCCATGTATTTGTCCAAATGTTCTGTCAACATTGTGATAGTACCGGCCTCAACTATCTCCTCCGGCAGGTTGCTCCATACACCCACCACCTTTGCGTAAAAAAGTTACCCCTCAGGTTCCCATTAGATCTTTCTACCCTTACCTTAAGCCTCTGTTGCTCAATTCCCCTACTCTGGGCAAAGGACGCTGCGTGTTTACCTAAGGTATAGGTTGAGAATCTTTTTAAATAAGTGACTGGTAAACAGCCAGTTTAGCCTGAGGGTCTGTAGGTTAAACAACAGGAAGCTGTGGTTTAAGGAACAAGTTCCCTATGCTGCCTGTCCAGTCCCATGTCAGACCTGATGCCAGGTAGGGTTGAGTCTCCACAACCAGCCAAATATTGGGCATGAGTCTCATTGGCACCAATTGCATTTTCTTCAGAGGAGATCTTGTAAGCACATGTCATAAGCTTGACAAGCAGCAAGATATTTTGATTGACAAAGCTGTCTTCCATTTCCCTGCAGATTTTAGTTTAGTTTAATTTTGAGATGCAGCCTGGAAACAGGCCCTTCGGCCCACCGGGTCCGCGCCGACCAGCGATCCCCGCACATTAACACTATTCTACACCCACTAGGGACAATTTTTACATTTACCAAGCCAATTAACCTACAAACCTGTACGTCTTTGGAGTGTGGGAGGAAACCGAAGATCTCGGAGAAAACCCACGCAGGTCACGGGGGGAACGTACAAACTCCGTACAGACAGCACCCGTAGTCAGGATGAAACCTGGGCCTCCAGCGCTGCATTCGCTGTAAGGCAGCAACACTACCGCTGCCTTTTAGAGATTAGAATTTAGAGATACAGCGTGGAAACAGGCCCTTTGGCCCACTGAGTCCACACCGACTAGCCAGTACATTAGGATTATTTTACACACTAGGGACAATTAACAATTTTTCCGAAGACAATTAACCTACAACACAGACACTACATTTAGAAAAAATAAGGCTTGTTTTGTCTGACAAATCAGATCAATATTTCAAAATATGGTCTTTCATTGAATTTCTTTAACAACATAATGGTTGAACACAAATGCAAAACCGACGCTGGGGTCGGGTGAGCGGGCGTAGGGAAGGGTAGTGGGAGATATCTCCGCTTTTTTTTTCACTTCTTCATTAGTTCAGGGGTTTTTCTTTTTTCTTTTTCGTATCTTTTTCGAAATTCTTTCTTTTCTTTTTCCTTTCTTCTTCCTTTCCCTTCTTTCTATTTTTCTTTTTTCCGATTTACTTATTAGTTTATAAAATGTTAAAACTGAAGCTGTCTGTACGAAAATTGTGTAATTGTTATGTCGATTACTTTCTCCTCGTGCAATTGCTTCTAATCAAAAAAATATATGTTTTTTAAAAATGAAAAAAAAAACCTACAAAACCACACGTCTTTGGAATGTGTGAGGAAACCGGAGCACCCGGAGGAAACCCACACGATCACGCGGAGAACGTACAAACTCCGTACAGGCAGCACCCCGAGTCAGGATCGAACCCGGGTCGCTGGTGCTGTAAGGCAGCAACTCTACCCCTGTGCTACCATGCCATGTAAGAGATAGGCACGTGCCCATGAACTTGAGGGATGTCATTAAGTTGATGTTATGAAGGAGAGTGCCGTTAGATGGCGGTCAGGGTGAAATGTATCAGCGTTCCTGATCCAGGAGAGTGGAAATATGTGGCTTCTGAGATTAAAGTGTGATCAGATTATCTTTTGATTAAAAAACACAACCGTCATGCTTTTTTTTACATGGAGTACCTTTGAAATTTAATTACCAGTACTTGGAGGTACTTGGCAGATATAGCATCCCATTTTTAACATTTTATTTGTGCTCTAATTTACTTAAGCTCATTTCACGAATGGCCATGCATGCTGAGGTAATTAGATCCATTGATCATAAGATCATAGGATCACCTGCTTAGCACTGGCTGGCTTGGATCCCATGCCTTTGGTTTTACCCAAAGATTGTCCATAAGTTCATGTGATAGGAGCAGAATTAAGCCATTCGGCCCATCAGGTCTACTCCACCATTCAATCATGGCTGATCTATCTAACCCCATTTTCCTGCCTTCTCCCCATAACTTCGAAAACACACGAACTGATCAAGAATTATGTATCTTTGCCTTAAATATATCCATTGATGGCGTCCACAGCCTTCTGTGGCAAGGAATTCCACAGTTTCACCACCCTCTGAGTAAAGAAATTCTTCCTTGTCTCCTTCCTAAAAGAATGTCCGTTAATTATAAGGTTATGACCTCTAGTCCCAGGCTCTCCCACTGGTGGAAACATCCTCTCAACACCCACTCAATCCAAGCCTTTCACTAGTCTGTACATTTCAATGAGGTCCCCCCTCCCTCTTCTAAACTCCAGCGAGTACAGGCCCAGTGCTGTCAAACGCTCATCATTGGTTAACCTACTACCCATGTTAACCTTTCAGCATGAGTATTCCAAGAATCTTCCTCTGTATAGTGGGTCTCATTATGGCTCCAGCTCATCTTTGAAACTCCAAATAAACTTGAAGCACTCGGAGGAAAATTATGGAATAAGACCATAAGACATGGTAGCAGAATTAAAACATTCAGTCTATCGAGTCAACTTCGCCATTCAATCACGGCTGATCTATTCTTCCCTCTCTCGCTCTCTCCCTGTAACCTTTGATGCCCCTTCCTAATCAAGAACATCCGACTTAAAAGATACCCAATAACCATATAATATAACCATATAACAATTACAGCACGGAAACAGGCCCTCTCGGCCCTTCCAGTCCGTGCCGACCATTTGTTTTCCGCTAGTCCCATCTACCTGCACTCAGACCATACCCCTCCATTCCCTTCACGTCCATATACCTATCCACTTTACTCTTAAATGTTAAAATCGATCCTGCCTCCACCACTTCTGCTGGAAGCTGATTCCACACAGCCACCACCCTCTGAGTAAAGAAGTTCCCCCTCACGTTAGCCCGAAACCTCTGTCCCTTAATTCTCATGTCATGCCCTCTTGTTTGAATCTTCCCTACCCTCAATGGGAAAAACGTATCCACGTCAACTCTGTCTATCCCTTTCATCATTTTAAAGACCTCAATCAAGTCCCCCCTTAACCTTCTGCGCTCCAAAGAATAAAGACCTAACTTGTTCAACCTTTCTCTGTAACATAGTTACTGGAACCCTGGCAACATTCTCGTAAATCTCCTCTGTACTCTCTCTATTTTGTTGACATCCTTCCTATAACTAGGCGACCAAAATTGTACACCATACTCCAGAATTGGTCTTACCAATGCCTTGTACAATTTTAAACATTACTTCCCTACTCCTATATTCAATGCTCTGATTTATAAAGGCCAGCACACCAAAGGCTTTCTTTACCACCCTATCTACATGCGATTCCACCTTCGCATAGCGAACTATGCACAGTTATTCCTAGATCCCTCTGTTCCACAGCATTCCTCAATTCCCTACCATTTACCATGTACGTCCTATTTTGATTTGTCCTGCCAAGATGTAGCACTTCACACTTATCAGCATTAAACTCCATCTGCCATCTTTCAGCCCACTTTTCCAAATGGCCCAAATCTCTCTGTAGACTTTGAAAATCTACTTCATTATCCACAACACCACCTATCTTAGTATCATCTGCATACTTACTTATCCAATTTTCCACCCCATCATCCAGATCATTGATGTACATGACAAACAACAATGGACCCAACACAGATCCCTGAGGCACCCCACTGGTCACCAGCTTCCAACCTGACAAACAGCCATCCACCATTACTCTCTGACATCTCCCATTCAGCCACTGTTGAATCCATCTTGCTACTCCGCCATTAACACCCAGAGATTGAACCTTCTTAACCAACCTTCCATGGGGAACCTTGTCAAAGGCCTTACTGAATGTCTTGCCTCCACAGCCATCTGCCGAAATGAATTCCACCTATTTACTGCCCTCTGGCAAAATAAATTTCTCCTCGTATCCATTTTGAAGGTATGCCCTTTTTTTATTCTGACACAGTGTCCTCTGGTTCTATCAATCGTTGAGAGAGCGTGCGTACTCCACATGGACAGCACTAGAGCTCAGAAACAAAGCTAGGTTACCGGAGCAGCAATGTTGGAAACAGGACGGCACGGTGGCACAGCGGTAGAGTTGCTGCCTTACAGCGAATGCTGCGCTGGAGACCCGGGTTCAATCCCGACTACCGGTGCTGTCTGGAAGGAGTTTGTACGTTCTCCCCGTGACCTGCGTGGGTTTTCACCGAGATCTTCGGTTTCCTCCCACACTCCAAAGATGTGCAGGTTTGTAGGTTAATTGGCTTGGTAAATGTAAAAATTGTCCCTAGTGTGTGTAGGATAGTGTTAGTGTGCAGGGATCGCTGGTCGGCGCGGACCCTGTGGGCAGAAGGGCCAGTTTCCAGGCTGTATCTCTAAACTAAATCACGTGTTGTTGGGAAGGGACTGTGGGCTGGCCATTAGTCGTTGATTATTTCAAAATGTAATCTGCTGAAGGGTACAAGTGTATTTTGCCATGTGATTCCACTCGTGGTTCTGTCAAGATCTTTAGTTTAGTTAGAAATACAACATTGGAAACAAGCCCTTTGGTGCACCAAATTCACGCCGACTGGTTCACACTCAGTCCTCATCCAGTCTCGACACATTGGAGGCAATTTTACAGACACCAATTAACCTACAAACCCAAAGATAGCCACGTAACGCTGGAGTAACTCATATATCTCTTAAAAATGTCTCTTAAAGATAGCAGAGTCAGGGGATATGGGGAGAAGGCAGGAACGGGGAACTGATTGGGGATGATCAGCCATGATCACATTGAATGGCGGTGCTGACTCGAAGGGCCAAATGGCCTACTCCTGCACCTATTGTCTATTGTCTATTGTCTAACTCAGCAGGACAGACAGCATCTCCAGAGACAAGGAATGGGTGATGTTTCAGGTCGAGACCCTACTTCAGACGGAGAGTCAGGGCAAAGGGAAATGAGAAATATAGAAGGTAAATAAAACAAATTAATGAAAGATATGCAAAAATCAAAGATGATCCGGGAAAGGTGGAGCCCACTATGGTCCATTGTTTGCTGTGGGGTGGGTGATAATGAGTTATACAGGCAGTGAAACTCAACAGGACGACAGTGAAATTAGTACAACGATGGTGGGGGAGGGACGGAGAGAGGGGATACAAGGGTTACGAAGTTAGAGAAATCCATATCCATACTGAAGATAGACACAAAATGCTGGAGTAACTCACTGGGACAGGCAGCATCTCTGGAGAGAAGGAATGGGTCTCGACCCAAATCATCACCCATTCCTTCTCTCCAGAGATGCTGCCTGTCCCGCTGAGTTACTCCAGCATTCTTCGGTGTAGCCCAGCATCTGCAGTTCCTTCCTACACCTGCAAACCCGTATGTCTTTGGGGGTGTCGGAAGAAACTGGGGCACCCGGAGGAAACCCACGCAGTGACGGGGAGAACGCAGAAACTCCCGCAGCCAACACCCGAGGTCAGGATCAAACCTGGGCCTTTGGTGCAGTGAGGCAGCGGCTCTACCAACTGTCCCAGGGTGCTGCCGACTTTTAAGGTAGACAAAAATGCCGGAGAAACACAACGGGTAAGGCAGCATCTATGGAGCGAAGGAATAGGTGACGTTTCGCATCGTGACCCTTCTTCAGACTGATGTGGGGTGGGGGGGGGGGGGCAGGAAGAAGAAAGAGGCGGAGATAGTATACTGTGGGGGAGCTGGGAAGGGGAAGGGAAGGAGGGAGAAAGCAAAGACTACCTGAAATTGGAGAAGTCAATGTTCATACCGTTGGGGTGTAAACTACTCAAGCGGAATATGAGGTGCTGCTCTTCCAAGTTGTGGTGGGTCTCACTCTGGCCATGGAGGAGGCCCAGGACAGAAAGGTCGGATTCGGAATGGGTGGGGGTGTTGAAGTGTTGAGCCACAGGGAGATCAGGTTGGTTAATGCGAACTGTGCGGAGGTGTTGGGCGAAGCGATCGACAAGCCTGTGCTTGGTCTCACCGATGTAGAGCAGTTGTCACCTAGAGCAGTGGATGCAATAGATCTACCATGGGGTTCGCACATCCGAGTTTCCTTAAAGATTCAGTCTGTAATCGAACTACAGAAATCCTCACAGGGCCTTGGCTGGCTTTAAAAAAATTAAATTACAGCTCATATCACAGTAATGACTTTTTTTGATAATTCTCTTCCCCATAGAACTATCTGTAAATAATTATCGAAAAAAAATCCCTGAATTCCCTAGTTAGCTCAAACATTCACGTTATATTTTCTTTATAATTCTTACAGTCATTTCAGTTCTTCCAACATGGGTTGCCTCACCTTGTCTTTGTTATAATAAGTGACCATTTTGGGATATTGTCCATTCCCAAGATAGTAATGGTAATTTTAATGCTGGAATGGTAATTGTCAGCCATGATCACATTGAATGGCGGTGACAGGCTCGAAGGGCCGAACGGCCTACTCCTGCACCTGTTGTCTATTGTCTATTGTCTATAGGTGTTGCAGAGGTAATTAACAGGTATAGAGGAGATGCGTCCAGGCAACTTTACATTAATTTAAGTGTAAAGACACTTTAAGGACTGCACTGTGACCTATTCACTTTGCTGGTCACCAATAGTCCCAATCATAGAATCAAACAGCATGGACACAAGCCCTTCCGCCCAACTTGCCCACACCGACCAACATGTCTCATCTCCACTAGTCCCAACCACCTATCCTTTTAAAGCTACCCTATCCAAATGTTGATTAAATGTTGTGATAGTACTTGCCTCAACTACCTCCTCTGGCAACTCGTTCCACGTACCCAATGCACTTTGAGTACAAAAAGTTGCCCCGTGAAGCGGGACACGAGTGTCAAGCAAAGTTTTCTTTATTCGTAATGAAGTAACAGCTCTCAAAACCACACCGAGTTCCTCTCCAGCTCCAAGTGCCAATCCCCCAGATCCCAACTGCCAATCCAATCCTTCGAATTCCAACAACCAAACCAAGCCACGTGACCCAACCCCTAGAGCCGTGAGTTCGCACGACATGTGGCTAACCCCCAGGGGCCGCCACACCCTCAGGCTTCTGTTAAATCTTTCCCCTCTCACCTTAAACCTATGTTCTCTGGTTCTTGATTCAGCTACTCTGGGAAAAAGACTCTTTGCATTTACCATATCTATTCCTTTCACGATCTTATACATCTCTATACAATTGCCCCTCATCCTCTTGCACTCCAAGGAATAAAGTTTCAGCCTGCTCATTCCTCCCCCTCCAGCACAGGCCCTCGAGCCCTTGCCACATCCTCTTAAATCTTCTGTGCACCCGTTCCAGCTTAACAACGACTTTCCCATAATATGGTGACCAAAACTGAACACTCTAGCATTTTTTCTTGTAAATTAGCATCTGAGGTCTAAGCTTATAATCCTTCTCCCACTCACACACCCCTGCCCCCCTCCTCCGCCAACTAACCATACCCGTTATTATCAATTTACAATATCTGATGGGACTTTCCTGATGCAGAGACATAGTATAACCAGGTAAAAGTTCACCGGTGTCATTATGGAGGTATTGAGGTAGAAAATCACAGAATGGGCCATGCGATTGCTACAGGTATATTCTTGCACACCTGTCGAGGCAGGTACTATCACAACATGTATGCAACATTTGGACAGGTACATGGATAGGATAAGTTTAGAAGGTTATGGGTTAAAGGCAGGTAGGTGGGACTAGTGTAGATGAGGTTGGGATTTAGTTTAGTTTAGTTTAGACATACAGTGTGGAAGTTTAGTTTAGTTTAGAGATACAGTCCAGGCTGATCAGCGATCCACTCACACTTACACTACCCTACATACACTAGGGACAATTTGCATTTATAACAAGCCAATTAACCTGCAAACGTAGGTCTTTGGAGCATGGGAGGAAACTGTAGATCTCGGAGAAAACCCACGCAGGTCACGGGGAGAACGTACAAACTCCGCACACCCGTAGTGAGGATCGAAACCGGGTCTCTGGCGCTGTAAGGCAGCAACTCTGCCGCTGCGCCACCGTGCCGCAGCTTGTGTGAGGACTGCACCTCGCAACCTGTCAAATGTCAACAAGGACGGCAAAACAGAGGATTGTGAGGAAGCGGATTCGAACCACATGGGACTAACCTCAGCCCGTAGAGCACCGTTCCGTCAGGATGGAGGCGGATCATCCGATTCTTCACCGTCACACCATGCACAAATGATTTCTTGTCGTTCAGGAAGTACGTGTCGGGCACCCAGAGCTGGTCGGCGACTCGATTGTCCAGAGTCAAGTTGAGAGGAATCCCTGAATACGCCAGTCGCTTGTCCCTCCAGTACTGTTGGAAATACATGGTTATCGTGTAATCCTGGAAGACACAAAAGACGTGCGGGCTATTAGTATTAGCTTCACCGTCGAGTTTTACAAGCTGCAGACACGGCTCATAACAGAACGGGAAGAAACAAACCATATACACTCCTGCTGAGCAAACTGGCAGTGGAATGAGTGCATGAACGTGCTGGCTTCTTCACAAACCTTGGATGTGGAGAGGTTGTTTCCACTAGTGGGAGAGTCTAGGCACAATCTACGATGTGCTTTTGTCGACACTGGGCCTGTACTCGCTGGAGTTTAGAAGAATGAGGGGGGACCTCATTGAAATATACAGAATAGTGAAAGGCTTGGATAGAGTGGATGTGGAGAGGATGTTTCCACCAGTGGGAGGGTCTAGGACTAGAGGTCATAGCCTCAGAATTAAATGATGTACTTTTACTACATGTTCATAGGTTGTAGGAGCAGAACTAGGCCATTCGGCCCATCAAGTCTACTCTGCCATTCAATCATGGCTGATCTAGCTCTCCTAACCCCATTCTCCTGCCTTCTCCCCATAATCTCTGACACACATGCTAATCAAGAATCTATCTATCCCTGCCTTAAAAATATCCACTGACGCCCTCCACAGCCTTCTGCAGCAAAGAATTCCACAGATTCACCACCCTCTGATTAAAGAAATTCATCCTCATCTCCTTCCTAAAATAACGTCCTTTAATTCTGAGACTATGACTTCTAGTCTTGGACTCTCCCACTAGTGGAAACATCCTCTCCACATCCACTCTATCCAAGCCTTTCACTATTCTGTATGTTCCAATGAGGTCCCCCCTCATTCTTCTAAACTCCAGTGAGTACGGGCCCAGTGCTGACAAATGCTCATCATAAGTTAACCCACTAATCCCTGGGATAATTCTTGTAAACTTCCTCTGGACCCTCTCCAGAGCCAGCACATCCTTCCTCAGATGTGTTGCCCAAAATTGCTCACAATATTCCAAATGCGACATATCTGGGACATATGACAATAATAACTCTCGACTCTTGACTTCCCACACATATTTGATGCACATATTGATTGAGATCCAACTCTATGGTAGATGAGTGTAGAGGAGTTGAATGAATGAATAAGTTTATTGGACAAGTAAATTCACATACAAGGAATTTGCCTTGGTGCTCAGCCCGCAAGTAACAACACGACATACAGTGACAGTTAGCAATGACACATAAAACATTAAACATTAATAATAAAACATTATCAATTAACCATGTGAATTAAATAAAATACCAGAGCAAAAGAGCAAAAGGCCCTATCTTGTAGGCCTATACGTACTGCTTGTCTGGCGCCAACATTATCAACTCTCAAAGATTTTACTCATTTCTTAATGGAATTAGTCCATATTGCAAAGTTTGGCATTAACTGGGTATCTCAGCTCAATGGCTAAAACATTGCCACTAATAGTGTACTAATATATGTATTATAACACTTCATGTCAGATTAGGAATCCCTGAATAGCTGTTTGTGGCCAGCTTGGCTGGAATTGTTTAAGTCTGTATTTTTCTGCAAAGGCAAAGTAAGAGTAGATCTCCATGAGTGTCTGGAATATTAAATTAGAGATCAGATCCTTCGATCAATGCAATGGCAGATCTAGTAGGTGCAGGACCATGAAGGTTAAAGGGTCTGTCCCACTGTACGAGCTAATTCAAGAGTTCTCCCGAGTTTCTCCTGATTTGAACTTGGAGAATTACGGTAATAGCCGCTCGTAGGTACTCGGCGCTCTTGCGGAGATTTTTCAACCTTCACGAGTCTTCACGAGCTTACAGCATTTCGCGAGTACCTGCCTTTAGCGTTACGATCCGCTAAGAGACGTCCCTAGCTCTGACGTACCCACTACGCACATTCTACGTGCTTACCACGAGTTTGATTTTTTTTTTAAACTCGGGAGAGCTCTTGAATTACATCGTACAGTGGGACAGGCCCTTAAGGGGCTGTATCACTGCGGCGACCTAATTGGCGAGTTTAGAAGAGTTTGCCCTCGACATACTCGCAGCATGGTCGACACGAGGTCCTAGGAGGTCTTTGTAACTCTGCTTCATGCTCGAGAGTGGTCCCCGCGTACTCGAGGGCTTAGCTAGGTCGCGGCGTATTTTTCAACATGCTGAAAAATGCCCGCGAGCAAAAAAAGGTTGCCATGGAAAAAAATCGATATATTTTTTAATCGTAGGTTTAGTCGAAGTAGGTCGTAGTAGGTTGGCATGTTATTCATAGGTAATCGAGGGCACTCAAAGGTAATCGAAGGTAGTCAAAGTTAGTCATGTATCAAAGTTACTCATTCTTCAACAGAGTCGAATGGAGGTCGAAGGAGATCGAAGGAGGTCGTCTTCACTCCCCACTATTCGGTGTCCAATTTTCCCGAAGCTGGTCTTCAACATAGTCGAAGGAGGTCTTCAACATGACACTTTTTCAAACTCTACTAAACTCTTCTAAACTCACCAATTAGGTTGCCGCAGTGGGACAGCCCCTTAAGTCCGATGCAATAATGATTGCACACTGTTCTGCTAGTCTGAAAGTTAGCACAGCCTCCACCACTTATAGAAGGTGCCTAGGTGTTAAAGCGACTAAGCAGCTCTTATCATCAACCTTTCCATCAGCTTTTATCTGGTCTCGCTAATGGAGGATAATAAACTGCAGCTTTAGAGGAGCAGCAGACGGCAATTCTGGGACAAGAGTGCTTTTTGAATGATGGTAGTGCACAGAAGGTGGAGCTCTTCCCTCTGCCCCAACGTGAGGGAGAAATGCAAGATGGATAAGCTGAAGAAAGTTAGACATGGAAACACAGGTTTAGAAGGATTTGGGCCAAACGCAGGCAGGTGGGACCAGGGTAGATGGGAAAGTGTGGGCAAGTTGGGCCATTTCCACGTTGTATGACTCCATGACTAAACCAACTGTTTACAAACAAAACATATAGACACATGAATGAAGAGCAGAATTAGGTCACTCTGCACCCAAAACCTGTTCCATTATTTAACAAGGTAATCGAGTCACACAATTAGGGCCAAACCCTTTGGCTCACCAATCCACGCTGACTAACAATTCCCCATTTACACTAATCCTACATTAATCCTTCTGTTAATCCCCACACTGTTCTGTTAATCCCCACATTCCCCACCCACTACATACTTGAGCCAATTTGCAGTGACCAATTAACCAACCAACCTGCACTTCTTTTGAAATGTGGAAGGAAACCGGAACGCGTGAAGAAAACCTACCCATTCCCAGGGAGAACGTGCAAACCCCACAGAGATAGCGTCTGAGGTCAGGATTGAACCTGGGACACAGTGAGGTAACAGCTCCTTCCAGCTGTGCGACTGAGCTGACCAAACCTAAGCTGACCTGATTGTAATCTCAATTTCCTATTATTGAAAATTACCTTTCACTTCTTTGCTTGGCCTGGCTCTATCTCCTAATGCCTAAGAGATCAGAGTCCGCTTCCATCATGGGTTGTAAGGTGACATCAAAGCCTTATGACCCCATGACAGAATGAAAAATTGTCTCGGCTGTGTTAAAAATCTTATTTTTTTTAATTGTGATTGAGTTCCAGGCCCTGCCACAAGGGGAAGCATCCTTTCTATATCTACTCGATGTTCCTCATGGTCTGGTATTTTGGCCAGTCCAGTGGCACAGCTGGTAGAGTGGAGGGCGAGGTTACTGCCTTACAGCACCATAGGCCCGTGTTCGGCCCTGGCAACCGGTGCTGTCCGTGCGGAGTCTGTGCGTTCTTCCTGGGGCCGCATGGGTTTTTTTTCCAGGTGTTTCGGTTTCCTCTCACGGTCTTCGGACTGAAAAGTCTGAAAAGGGGTTCCGACCCGCCTATTCCTTTTCCCCAGAGGTGCTGCCTGACCTGAGTTACTCCAGCATTTTGTGTCTCTCTTCACTCAATGACATGATGCCTGCCTACTCTGGAGATAGCTACCGAGCAGGTTACACCAGGAGTCACACCCTTGAAAAGAACCCTCAGCCATTGATACACTCGGAACAGTTGCATTATTCCTCTGTGGACTAATGGGTCTTAAATCAACTTGCACCTTTGGAAAAGATGGACATCCTGACAATGGGTGCTGTCTGTATGGAGTTTGTACATTCTCCTAGTGAATGTGTGAGTTTTCTCTGGGTGCTCTGGTTTCCAGCCACATTCCAAAGACATACGAGTTTGTAGGTTAATTGGTTTCTGTAAATTGTAAATTGACTCTAGTGTGTAGGATAGTGATAGTGTGCGGGATGATCGCTGGTCGTCGCGGATTCGGTGGGCTGTATCTTTAAAGGCTATCTTTTTGGTCTCCAAATCTGAGGAAGGACATTATTGCCATAGAGCGAGTGCAGAGAAGGTTCACCAGACTGATTCCTGGGATGTCAGGACTGTCTTATGAAGAAAGACTGGATAGACTCGGTTTATACTCTCTAGAATTTAGGAGATTGAGAGGGGATCTTATAGAAACTTACAAAATTCTTAAGGGGTTGGACAGGCTAGATGCAGGAAGATTGTTCCCGATGTTGGGGAAGTCCAGGACAAGGGGTCACAGCTTAAGGATAAGGGGGGAAATCCTTTAAGACCGAGATGAGGAAGGCTTTTTACACACAGAGAGTGGTGAGTCTCTGGAACTCTCTGCCACAGAGGGTAGTTGAGGCCAGTTCATTGGCTATATTTAAGAGGGATTTAGATGTGGCCCTTGTGGCTAAGGGGATCAGAGGGTATGGAGAGAAGGGAGGTATGGGATACTGAGTTGGATGATCAGCCATGATCATACTGAATGGCGGTGCAGGCTCGAAGGGCTGAATGGCCTACTCCTGCACCTAATTTCTATGTTTCTATGTCTCTATGTTAAAGCTGCTGCCTCCCAGCACCAGAGATCCGGGTTCAATCCTGACCTTCGATGCTATCTCTGTGGAGTTTGCACGTTCTCCCTGTGACCGCACACATCCAGTAGACATGTGGGTTTGTAGGTTATTTGGAATCTGTAAATTGCCCCTAGTGTGTAGGGAGTGGATGCAAAAGTGAGATAACAGATACATGGCCGAGGTGTTGTCCTTTCACTGAGATGTTAATTAAACTAGAAAAAAATAGAAGAAATCTGATTCTCTCTCTTTCTCCATCAATGCTGCCAGACCTGTTGAGTGTTTCCAGCATTATCTTATGTTTTATTTTAGACTTCCAGCACTTGTTTAGTTCAGTTTTGTTTAGAGATACAGCATGGACAACAGGCCCTTCGGCCAACCGAGTCCACACCGACCAGCAACCCCCGCACACTAACAACATCCTACGCACTAAGGACAATTTACACTTATACCAAGCCAATTCACCTGCTAACCAGTATGTCTTTGGAGTGTGGGCAGAAACCGAAGATCTCAGACAAAACCCATGCAGGTCAAGGGGAGAACGTTAAAAACTCCATACAGACACCACCCGTAGTCGGGATCGAACCCGGGTCTCCGGCGCTGCAAGCGCTGTGAGGCAGCAACTCTACCGCTACGCCACCGTGCCGCACGCTTGTTGTTTATTTGCGTTTTTGACTGTGAGGATGAAAGTATTACCCCCTTGGCTCATGCAAGAAATGTACTTACATTGGTCGTGAAATGTAAACCAGCTTGAAGTTCAAACTAATTCGTAGTAAAAACAAACTGTTTCTGATGTTTGCATACAAATTACATAATTATCCTTTCCCTTCAACACCCATCTTGTCAGTAATGACAAGCTGTGTTTGCATTTGGGAGATAATGCGACTTTGTAAGCAGTGTGCTGTACTTGGATTAGCATTATCACAGGGAATATACTGGCTCGGAGTCAAGGATTACCTAGATTTACATCTGAGCCCATAAACTCTTTAAGCATGCCGATTCATTCCAATGTTGAGGCTTTTTTTATTGATACTAATAAGATAAAAGTTTTCCAACAGAGAAAAAATATTCCCAGCTACCTCCATTATCAATTAAGCAACGGACATTCTTCACGTTATGTTGTGAGCCTTGCAATGTGCATTCACCAGTGCTGCTCTAAATGCCTCCAAGTATTAAGAGCTTACAGAGAATTTACAATGTCTCCAATGAAAACAAACTTTGCACACTGCCTGACTGAATAATTGTATATGGAAGCTTCACAATTTTCCAGCACTCAGTTCCATTTTGCCCATTTCTTCCTTTGGTAATGTCAAATAAATCCATCTTTATTTACACTTCCTCCACAACAAACTTTTTGTTGTTGACTAATGATGTCCATCATCCCAGCCCCTTTCATAAATAAATCGCTCCAGTTCCACCTTGCACCTTCCTCAGATTAGGAGACCAAAACTGTACGCAATACTCCAGGTGTGGTCTCGCCAAGGCCCTGTACAACTGTGTATTAGATGGTGGGTCGTGCATTTTATCGGGATGCGTCACAGCTTGGTTTGGGAATAGTTCCATACAAGACCGCAAGAAATTGGAGAGAATCGTCGACTGACGCAGCCCGGACCATCATGCAAGCCAACCTCTTCAAGTAACTCTTGCATTCCCTCTCTCTCTCTCTCTCCATCCCCCCCCACCCAAGTCACACCAGCTTTTCTACCTCACCTAGGAATGACTTCTTTCCTTTATCATTGTTAATTTTTTGCATTTATTTCATTCATTCGTTCCATATCTCGCTAAATCGTCGTCTATATCTCTCATTTCCCTTTCCTGTGACTTTCAGTCTGAAGAAGGGTCTCGACCCGAAACGTCACCCATTCCTTCTCTCCAGGGATGCTGCCTGTCCTGCAGAGAGGCTGCTTCTCCCGTCCAGTGACTCCATATATACCTCACGCTGCATCGGCAAAGCCGGCAACATAATCAAAGACTAGTCACACCCTGGCCATTCCCTCTTCTCCCCTCCCCCTTTGGGCAAAAGGTATAGAAGTGTGAAAACACACACCTCCAGTTTTAGGGACAGTTTCTTCTCAGCTGTTATCAGACAATTTAACCTTCCCACCACAACTTGAGAGCAGTTCTGAGCTACCATCTACCTCACTGGAGACACTCGGACTATCTTTGATCAGACTTAATGGCTTCACCTTGCACTAAACCTTATTCACGTTATTCCCTTTATCATGCATACCAAGACAACACATGATTACAATCGAGGCATTTACAGTGTATAGATACATGATAAGGAAATAACGTTTAGTGCAAGGTAAAGCCAGCATAGTCCGATCAAGGATAGTCCGATGAGGTAGATAGTAGTTCAGCACTGCTTTTTTGGAGTAGTTTGGAGCTACTACACTCCAAACTTTCCGAGTTGACTGTGCCTGAACCCCTCTGTCGATGGATCATCAGCTTCCTGACAGACAGGAAGCAGCATGTGAGGCTGGGAAAGCACATCACGGACCCACAAACCCTCAGCATAGGAGCACCGCAAGGCTGCGTACTCTCCCCTCTCCTCTACTCTCTCTACACCAATGACTGCACCTCCATTGACTCCTCTGTCAAGCTTCTCAAGTTTGCGGACGACACAACCCTGATTGGACTGATCCAGGATGGGGAGGAATCTGCCTACAGACAGGAAGTGACACAACTGGCGTCCTGGTTCTATCGAAGCAACCTGGAGCTCAATGTTCTTAAGACAGTGGAATTGATTGTAGACTTTAGGAGAGCTCCCCCTCCCCTCACCCCACTCACCATCAACAACACCACAGTCACATCTGTGGAGTCTTTTAAGTTCCTGGGAACCATCATCTCCAAGGACCTTAAGTGGGGGACCACCATCGACTCCACAGTCAAAAAGGCACAACAGAGGATGTACTTCCTGCGGCAGCTGAGGAAGCACAATCTGCCACAGGCAATGATGGCCAATTCTACACGGCCATCGTAGAGTCTGTTCTCACCTTCTCCATCATGGTCTGGTTTGGCTCAGCCACCAAGCACGTCATCCGGAGGCTGCAGCGAATCGTCCGATCAGCTGAGAAGGTTATTGGCTGCAACCTTCCCTCCATTGATGAACTGTACACTGCAAGGACCAGGAAGCGAGCGGGCAAGATCATCTCTGACCCCTCTCACCCTGGCCACAAACTCTTTGAATCACTTCCCTCTGGAAGGCGACTCCGGACTGCCAAAGCCGCCACAGCCAAACATAAAAACAGCTTTTTTCCACGAGTAGTAGCTCTACTCAATAACCAAAATCTGTAGCCTCCTTTTGCTCTAATATTTGCCAGTCTCGCCCCGAACACTGCCTTTTCTCCCCTCTCCAATCAAAGCATAAAGGTATAGAATTATCCCACCAGATTCAGGGATATTTCCTATCCAGCTGTTATCAAGCAACTAAACCATCCTCCCATCCAGAGTGTGGTCCTGACCCACCATCTACCTCATTGGAGACCTTCCAACTATCTTTAATGGGATTTGACTGTCTTGCGCTAAACATTACACCCTTTATCCTGTTTCTGTACACCATAGTAATTGTGATTGTAATCGTGTACGATCGTTTCACTGATAGGATAGCATGCAATAACAAGCTTTTCACTGTACCTTGATATACTTGAAACTTATAAACTAAACCAAAAAGAATGTCAGAGGGAGGTGGGAGTAGTCGGGCTTCCCAACCGCTCAAACTGCGGTTCATAATTGCCCTCTTGTCTGGTTCCACTCATCGTGTTCAGAGTCCACAGTCATACGTTCTGTTTGCATTTCTTCTGAGATAGATACAATAACTGGGCAATCCAAGGGCTCACCCTGCCCAAACACGAGAAATATCTGCTTATATCTCGGTTTTGAAAAGTCGTTGGTGGATGTGCCTGTACCAAAACGCAGAGGCCCCTATCTTCAGGAGGTGAGAGGCAAAGTTCATAAGTGATAGGAGCAGAATTAGGCCGTTTGGATCAATCATGTCTACTCTGCATTTCAATCGAGGCACATGGTTTTCACTTTTCACCTCCCAGTCTCTATCACCACCTCGACCCAAGCGCCCACCAGTTCCTCCTCACCTGGATCCACCCGTCGTTTGCTGACTCCTTCCCCTCACCTTTTTGTCACCAGCTATCTATCATCCCGCTATACTCTCAGTCCTGACCCAAAACACCAACCATCCTTCAGCCTCCACAGGAGCTGCCTGACCCGTTGAATTCCTCCATTACCGTTTTAACTTATTTAGTTTAGAGATACAGCGTGGAAACAGGCCCTTCGGCCCACCGGGTCCGCGCCGACCAGCGATCCACGCACATTAACACTATCCTACACCCACTGGAGGCAATTTTTACATTTTTACCAAGCCAATTAACCTACGTCTTTGGAGTGTGAGAGGAAACCGAAGATCTCTAAGGAAAACCCACGCAGGTCACGGGGAGAACGCAGAAACTCCGCAGACGGGATCGAACCTCGGTCCCCGGCGCTGCATTCGCTGAAAGGCGGCAATTCTACCGCTGCGCCACTGTGACCGCCCTGTATTGTATTTTGGAAGGAGTGTGTGTTGGAAGGAGAGGGGCTGAGAATAGGTAGGAGACAGTTGGAGGGCACAGCAGGAGAAGGCAATTCAATGGTACGGGGTGAGAGGCCAGTTGGAGGGTTGAAGAGAGCAAGTAAGGCTCTTGTAAAGCCAGGATCTCGGATGCTTTGAGATTGATGTCTGAGTGCGACACAACGGGCAGGAGATGATAAGATCAAAAGTACAAGCTGGTGGATGCACCTTATGAAGGGGCAAAGAGAATGAGGAGCACTGTCTTTGTGAAGTGTATTTCATTGGCAAGACAGGATGGCATATCAAGCAAACTCCATGTGGAATAAGTGAATTTCATGGAACCTGCACCTCATTCAGACTTGGTATCATGGAAACATAGAAAATAAGTGCAGGAGTAGGCCAGTCGCACCTTCGAGCCAGCACTGCCGTTCAATATGATCATGGCTGATCATTCAAAATAAGAACCCCGTTCCTGCTTTCTTCCCATATCCCTTGATCCCGCTAGCCCTCAGAGCTATGTCTAACGCTCTCCTGAAAACATCCAGTGAATTGGCCTCCACTGCCTTCTGTGGCAGAGAATTCCACAGATTCACAACTCTCTAGGTGAAAAGGTTTCTCCTCATCTCAGTCCTAAATTGCCTACCCCTTATTCTTAAGCTGTGACCCCTGGTTATAGACTCCCCTCTCTGGACATTATTTTGCAACTTCCGCGCTAACTACTTTGAATCCCTATAGGTATGGGTGAACTCTGCTGACTCCAGTTAGTCCAGAGCCCACCATCAGCAGGCAGTGTGGCAATCCGAGCTCTGTGATCGCTGAAGTGATTAACTAGAGCTATTATACATCGTGCTCTGATGAGCACGGCATCAATAAAATCAGTCCACTCAGGAACAGGCTTGCGGAATTCTTTCTATTCCTGCGTCGTCTGTGAACGGATCTCAGTCTTGGGATCAATAGCTCGTAAGTGGACTTTTATTACTCCAGAAATCAGCAACTAATAATGAACCCTGCCATCCAGTCTGATAAGCACCACAAGCGCAACTCCTACTCCCGTGGGCAGAAACTAATGAGCGATAGGTACTGCTCAGTCCTGGTCAGTAAGGCCTGACCTGGTACAAAATGTACTCGGCAAGACTTCAGGTTGGACATGCACTGAAGTAGGCTGGTAACATGGAATGCGCAGTCTGTAAAGTGCATTCCCAGCCAGGATTGCTGTCCT
This sequence comes from Okamejei kenojei, assembly GCA_035221665.1. Lineage (NCBI taxonomy): Eukaryota > Metazoa > Chordata > Chondrichthyes > Rajiformes > Rajidae > Okamejei > Okamejei kenojei. Next base: position 5,470,019 of record CM069136.1, read on the forward strand.
ATGTAACCTGGATGCGATTAAAGACTAAACAGTCCGGTGAGCCAACTATACACACTTGCCTCATTTCTCATTCTAAAAAGCGACTAAACATTCGACAATATTCGATATTCGACAAATAACATGATCTTTGGAGAGCGGAATCCCGCTGTAGCACAGTATCTCTCTGCTTTATATTTCTTCTGCTTTGGAAGAAATAACTTGAATCAAGATGTTCCCAATTAAATGGTTTTGAAAAATTACAGCCAATTAAATGGTTTTGAAAGATGGTCACTGTTGTGATGGATGAAGCGCAGCTGCCAAATTGGACACAGTAAAATCCTGCAAACGGCAATGAGGTAATGACCAGATAACTACTAGTAGTGCAGGGAATAAATATACCAGAATAAATGTTCAACTCTTCCGAAATTTGTATTAGTAGGGTCCTGTACATGCACCCAAATAGGCAGACATAGATTGAGTTGAGTATGGGAGCAAAGAGGTCCTTCTGCAGTTGTACAGGGCCCTAGTGAGATCACATTTGGAGTATTGTGTGCAGTTTAGGTCCCCGAATTTGAGGAAGGACATTCTTGCTATTGAGGGAGTGCAGCGTAGGCTTACATGGTTAATTCCCGGGATGGCGGAACTGTCATATGCTGAGAGAATAGAGCGGCTGGGCTTGTACACTCAGGAGTTTAGAAGGATGAGAGGGGATCTTATTGAAACATATAAGATTATTAAGGGTTTGGACATGATAGAGGCAGGAAACATGTTCCTGATGTTGGGAGTGTCCAGAACCAGGGGCCACAGTTTAAGAATAAAGGGCCTGTCCCACTTGGGCATAATTTGCGTGTCATTTACGTGGTAGTGAAAACCGTCTAGCAGTACGACAAGTGCTCTTGAGGGCCCTGATTCTTTTGGTGGCCATTTGCGATGTCGTTCGTACTTAGTCCAATCTCCGTGGCAAGGATTTTCCCAGTGAAAAATTATTCAAAACGATACGCGCTTTATACCTGGGTGGTCACGTGTTGCGGCGCTCAGATGGCGCTCCAACGGCGTACGGGTGGCGCATGGTTACGGACGTTGACGCACGGTGACGCACAATAAATTAGCATAGGCAATGTTCGTGCATCACCGTGCGTAACCATGCGTCACCACGCGCTATACGTACGCCATCAGTACGTCAGCGTGCGCAAGGGATACTTCACGCAGGTGGAGTGCGAGTATTTTGAGCACCCCAATTTTGTGAATCACTGCAAATGCCACCACGCCTCACAACGCGCCATGCACACGTCACGACGCGCCAAACAATTTTTAGGATGTTGCGTAAATGATGCGCAAATGACACCCAAGTGGGACAGGCCCTAAAGGGGCAAGCCATTTAGAACGGAGACGAGGAAACACATTTTCTCACAGAGAGTTGTGAGTCTATGGACTTCTCTGCCTCAGAGGGCGGTGGAGGCCGGTTCTCTGGATACTTTCAAGAGAGAGCTAGATAGGGCTCTTAAAGATAGCGGAGTCAGGGGATATGGGGAGAAGGCAGGAACGGGGTACTGATTGTGGATGATCAGCCATGATCACATTGGATGGCGGTGATGGCCCGAAGGGCCGAATGGCCTACTCCTGCACCTGTTGTGTGTTGTCTATCCCATCAGCAAGAAGGCACATCTAGCAATATAACTCCCACTTTAATGCTGCTGCCATGAAAGCATACAGACCCTCTATTTCCTCAGGAGACGAAGGAACTGAGGATGAGTGGTGGTGCCATCGAGTGTGGCTGTCTAGCCGGCAGCTGTCTGTCCTTTCATTCTTTTTGTTATTTTTAGTCTGTTTTAACACTTGTTTTTGGAGGTCTTTTTAGTCTTTTTTTATGTGGGGGGAGGGTGTGGGGAGGGGAGGGGAGGACCTTCCTGGTCGTGGATGCGAGTATTCTCGGAGCCGCATCTTCGCCCCCCCTCCTCGCGGCCTACCACCTGGATTGGCGCGGCCTTTCCTGCCGGAGACCAGCCAGAGCCTCAGCTTCAGCAGCAGCGCAGCACTGGGCTCCATCGCGGGGCGAGCAATGCCTTGCCGGGGTCGTCGTGTGGGAGCTCCGGAGTGCTGGGACTGACGACTTTGACACCGAGGAGCTGTGGTCTGCGGAGCTTTCAGCCACGGGCGGCGCTGACCTTCCAGCCACGGGCAGCGCTGACTTTCCAGCCACGGGCGGAGCTGACTTTAACATCGCGGAGCCCTTGGATCTCTCGCCGAGGTCGCCAGTGTTGAATCTCCGCCCAGCTCAGCCTGTGGACTTCGGAAGCGGCCGATTCGGAGGCTCTGGGCCGCTGAGAGTGTTCTTCCATTCGAGGGCCTGAAACATCGGGCCTGTAGCGGCGACTGCCGAGGCTTCAATGCGGGTGAACAGAGGAAGAGGACTGAACTTTGGTTCCTTCCCTCACAGTGGGAAACGTTGATTCCGCTGTGGGGAATGTTTTTTATGTTTTATGTTAAATTCTAAAGTGTTGGGTTTATCTTATTTGTGTGCTGCATGGTAGCTCAACTTTCACTGCACCAATTGGTGTATGTGACAATAAATGTCCTTTGTTCTTTGAATTGTGGCTTGCCTCCAATGACTCATACCAATTTCTGCAGAAGCACCGTGAATCCTGTTGAGATACATCACAACTTGTTTTGGCAATGGCTCTGCCCAAGACTGCAAGAAATTGATTCTCAGCCTTCTGGCTAAGATCAACTGACGTATCTGTTCTTATCAGGAGCGGTAGAGTTGCTGCCTTACAGCGCCAGAGACCCGGTTTCGATCCTTACTACGGGTGTTGTCCGTATGTAGTTCGTATGTTCTCCTCGTGACCGTGTGGGATTTTTCTGGGTGCTCCGGTTTTCTCCCACATTCCAAAGATGTATGGGTGTGTAGATTAACTGGCTTCTGTAAATTAGCCCTAGTGCATAGGATGCTAAACTGGGGTAACATAGAACCAGTGCACGGATGAGTGTTGGTGGGTGTGGACTCCACTATGTATCACAAAACTAAATTTACTTTAACTAAACTAAAGTGCAGAAAATTGGAGATGTAGCCAGTCCATCATGCAAACCAGCCTCTCCCCAAATCTACACTTTGTGCTGCCCCAGGAATGCGGCCAATACATTCACGCGCACGCATTCCCTCTTCTCTCCTCTCCCGTCAGGCAGAGGGTACAAAAGCACCAACCACTAGATTCAGGAACAGCTTTTTCTTCACTGAAATCAGACCATGCGATATGCAGAGTATTGCCCTCCCGACTACAAATTCAGAAGACCACTCAATTAACTTTTTATAAGCTGAGGGTGTAGTTCCAGTCTTCCAACCGACCTCATTGCGGCACATGCGTTTTCTCTCTATCCACACTTTATCTGTAGCTATAAACATTGTAATTCTATATTCTGCACTCTGGATACTTTAGGGCCTGTCCCACTTAGGCGATTTTTTTTCGGCAAGATGATTGCGGGGTGATGCGGGATGACGCCTGTATTGTCGTGAGTTGTCTCCTCAAGTGTCGTAACTTTTCTCTTGTTGCTGCTGGATTTTTAAATGTTCAAAACCTTTTGACGACAGTGAGCTTGACTTTGCCTGTCTTCTCCTGTCATAGGTGCTGCCGTAGGTCGTTGCCAGGATGATGCCAGGTGACGTTGGTTGTCGCCGGGTGATGACCTCGTTGAATTCCATTGGCGACAACCTGCGTCATCCTGCGTCAACCGGCGTCAAGATAAGTCTTCAGTTGTCTTCATTTGTTTCCGAGAGGGCCGTAGCTCATTGTAGCTTGTCGCAGGTGGAGGTAGATTGACTTAGCTTGTCGTAGCTTGTCGCGGGTGGAGGTAGGTTGACTTTGGTTCTCGTAGGTTGTTGCCTGTATGGTCGAAGGTTGTCGTAGGAGGACGTCCCAAGCCGCAAGGAATTGTGTCGCCAGTTGACGTAGCTTGATGTCGACTAGGTGGTAGCTTGTCGTAGACATTGTCGGAGGGTGGATCCATTTCGGCGTCCCGCTACGAATGTGACTGTCGCCCGCAGTCGCCTAAAAAATCGCCTAAGTGGGACAGGCCCTTTTCTCTTTGCACTACCTGTTGCATTTGCGTATGGTTTGATTATAATCATGTATGTTACGATTTGACTGGGTAACACGCAATCAAAGTGTTTTTACTGTATCTCATTACACGTGATAGTAATAAACCAAACCAGTACTAATACTTATATCTTAGGGGTGCACAGGAGTGCATCAACGTAGATCTCTGTGGTCTGAGTCGCAGAAAAAAGGATGAATCCCACTTTCCTGTAACGCAAAAGGTGACAGCATCACCAAGAGGCAAAGCTGACAGGTCCAATAACAGGAGAGAAGATATAGGTGACGTTTCGGGTCGAGATCCTTCTGTAGCCTGAAGAAGGTTCTCGACCCGAAACATCAGCTATTCCATTTCTCCAGAGATGCTACCTGACCCACTGAGCATTTTGTGTCTACCCTTGTTATAAACCAGCATCAGCAGTTCCTTCCTACACAGTTCCAATAACACGGTTGCTTTTGCACTCTGCTGGAGCTATCTATCCTCGAATCCCATGATAAATGGGATAATGGGATAAATGGGCGGCAAGGTGTGGCAGCGGTAAAGTTGTTGCCTTACAGTGCCGTAGACCCGGGTTCAATCCTGACTATGGGTGCTGTCTGTACGGAGTTTGTACATTCTCACTGTGACCACGTGGCTTTTCCCCAGGTGCTCAGGTTTCTTCCCGCAGTCTATAGACAAACAGGTTTGTTGGTTAATTGGCTTCGGTAAATATTGTAAATTGTCCCTCGTGTGTAGGATAGTGCTAGTGCACGGGTGATGGCTGGTTAACGTGGACCTGGATGGGCCGAAGGGCCTGTTTCAGTACTGTATCTCTAAACTAAATGGTGAACCAGATACCTACATACCTGTCTGAGAGATTGGCGGAATCTGCACCCTGAGGTCTGACAAGCTCAAACCACAAATTCTTATGCATGTTCCTCTCAGCTTTTCTTTCCCTGTGATAATCCGGTGGGCCTGATTTTTTGATTTAGTCCTCACGATAACCAACAATTTATTTACCATTATTATTAACCATCCTCATATCAAGAAACCACAGCATCAGTTCTTCAACAACATGACATTCCAGAAAAGATGGTCCTTGAAATGTTATGAATAAAACAAGAGGCAAATCAATGGGACTATTATCAGAGATGTCACTGTCAAGTGGAGAAAATTAGCCATTTATCCTTGATATGAATTATTAACACCCATGGAACCCCTCTATATTGCACAGATACTTCACAACAGCCCTTCACATTACAACAATTGCTCAAGCTTTCCATTACATACTTTTTATCCACTGGTTCCGTGCAGGAATATTTTTTCATTGTACAATTTCTACAAAGTGCTGGAGTAACTCAGCAGGCCAGGCAGTATTGGTGGAGGAATGAAATGTGTAGGAAGGAACTGCAGATGCTGGCTTACGCCAAAACAGACACAAAATGCGAGAGTAACTCAGCGGGGGAGGCAGCATTTCTGGAGGGAAGGAATGGGCAATGTTTTGGGTCGAGACCCTTCTTCAGACTGAGAGTCAGGGGAGAGGGAAACCATATCTCATGGAAGGGCACAAAGGGAATGGATAGGCAATGTTTCGTGTTGGGACCCTTGCATTTCGAGATGCAAGGGACTACAGTACAAACCAGAACGGGCCCTTTGGCCAACAATGTTTGTGCTGAATATGACACCATGTTAAACTGGTCTCACCTACAAGTACATTATCCTTATTCCTGGAATCTTAAGCAAAACACAAAGTGCTGGAGTAAACTCTGCGGGTCAGGCAGCATCTGTGGAAGGAATGGGCGGACAACGTTTTGGGTCAATAGTCCGGAAACGTTGCCGATCCATTCCCACTCCTGATGCTGCCTGGCCCGCAGGGTTACTCCAGCACTCAGTGTTTTGCTCCACATTCCAGCACCTGCAGTTCCTTGTGACTCCAGGTACAAATGCCATCTCTCCTTTCAGTAGCCTGGGCTTGCTATTAACATGGAGGCTGGAAAATGCAGAATCAAAATCATCACAAGACAAGTGTGCATTGTTGTATAAGATCCAGGCTCAGAGGCAGATGTACAAATGGTACAAAGAATTAGCACATGGAGCCAGGGTAGATTTTCAGTTTAGTGGGATCGGGCATGTACTGAGGAAATGGGGATGTCAGAGCATGGTGTTAGTGGTGTTTACATTCAATGTTGCCCTTGACTACCAGCACAAAACAAATCAAGTCAGATGTTTGCTTCTCAGGCAAGCAATTGTTTGTTTAAGACAGTTGGCTGTGCCTGATTTATTTGAATGGAGAGCAAAAAAAAGAATGACTGGCGAATGACTAAAGCAGCCTTCGCTAAACCTCCATTGCAACTCCATTGTCATAAGAATGCAAGGTGAACAAGGCCCATCCAGCATCCAGCGTAGCTGATGGCAGAACAAAAGTCATATTACACCAGTGCTTCAGACATCTGGGCAAATTTGGAAGGTGCTTAATGTACAGAACTGTTAGAACTTGGAGTGGTGTGGTGGCACAGCAGTAGCATAGCTGCCTGACAGTGCCAGAGACCCGGGTTTGATCCTGGCTATGGGTGGCGTCTGTATGGAGTTTGTATGTTCTCCCTGTGACCATGTGGGTTTTCTCTGGGGGCTCCGGTTTCCTCCCAGACTCCAAAGATGTACAGGTTTGTAGGTTAATTGGCTTCGGTAAAAATTGTAAATTATCCCTAATGTGTGGGATAGTGTTCGTGTGTGGGGTGATCGCTGATGGGCACAGACACGGTGGGAGGAAGGGCCTATTTCCACGCTGTAACTCTAAAGTCTGGTTAGAGGGCCAAGGACCTGAAAGTTAGGACACAAAGTGCTGGAGAAACTCAGCGGGTCAGGCAGCATCCCTGGAAAATATGGTTGGGTAATGTTTCAGTCGGGATCCCTCAGTCTAAAGAAGGGTCCTGACCCGAAACATCACCAAACCATATTCTCCAGAGATGCTGCTTGACCCTTTGAGTTACTCCAGCATTTTGTGTCTTTTTTTTTGTAAACAAACATCTGCAGTTCCTAGGTCTACCTAAAAGCTTAACTTTGATTCTTTCCCTGAACCTGTCACATCTTCCGAGTGTTTCCAGTATTTTCCACTTTCATCTTAGATTTACCTTCCTTGCCTCTCCCCCACCTACCTCCAATGCTGGACATCCTAATTTAATGGAATGCGATCTCCAATCCTTTCCCAAGTCCGATCAGATTTTTTTTTTAAATTTAAGGATACAGAGCAGAAACAGACCCTTTGGCCCACCGAGTCCATGCTGACCCCATACACTAGCACTATCCTACACATTAGAGACAATTTCCAATTCCTACCAAAGCAAAAATAGCCTCAAAATCTTTGGATTGTGGGAGGAAACCGGAGCACCTGGGAGGAAAGCCCATCCCGTCACAGGGAGAACGTACATACTCCGTATGGACAGCACCCGTAGTCAGGAATGAACCCGGGTGGCTGGCGCTGTAAGGCAGCAGCTCTCACCGCTGCGCCAGCGTGCCACCCTCGGGTTGGGAGAGCATCCCACACCATTCCACTGCACTGCTTCCCACGGAGTAGATTTACCCGGCATCTCAGATGCATGCTGCTACTACAGCTGCCTCTCTCTACTGGTAGGCTTTGGGATCCCTGTCTCAGTGAATCGGCAGCCCCATGGCGGATAAAATGGGACTATTCTAATCATGCAGCTAGGGCGCCTGACGTAGGACCAGTCCCGCCCTGGCCACTCCCTCTTCTCCCTCTCCCATCAGGCAAAAGGTATAGAAGTGTGAAAACGCACACCTCCAGATTCAGGGACAGTTTCTTCCCAGCTGTTATCAGGTAACTGAATCGTCCTACCACAACCAGAGAGCAGCCCTGAACTACTATCTACCTCATTGATGACCCTCAAACTATCCTTGACTGGACTTTGCTGGCTATATCTTGCATTAAATGTTATTCCCTTATCATGCATCTATACATTGTAAATGGATCGATTGCAATCATGTATTGCCTTGCTGCTGCTGGACAGCACGTGACAAAAGCTTTTCACTGTACCTCAGTACACGTGACAATAAACTACACTGAACTGAACGAGGCGCCATTTCCAGAGGGGAATGATATTAAAAAAAGGAGACATTGTCATTCCAGGGATACGAAACGCATCACATTACTGAACATATAAAGCTCATTCACTGAACCACGACACGAGCAAATAAGGTGCAATGAGGAGAGGCAGCTGTTCATATCTTCATGCAGGTTCCTTGTCATTTTGATAGAAGGGTAATATTATTACGAAAGGGATGGACAATGTAAATTGCAATGCTGTAATATTTCAATAAAATGATAAAGAATCCAGAAGTTTGTTTCTAAGATTAATAAAGAACCCGAAAATGATTATAAATAATGGCTAAGTTGATGCCTGCACTACACACACACACACACACACACACACACACACACACACACACACACACACACACAGAGTAATGAATTTTTTGGTGAGATCATCGAGTGGATGATGCATTAAATTCTCTGCAATATTGGACAAACTCCAGGGTAAGTCAGTCATACTAAATGTGTTACACAGTTGAACTCAGTTAAAGTAATTGCACTTAAAATAGATTCACAGTAATGCCCATCTCTGAATCTCCCTTTGACAGTCACAGAACTTTGTTGTAAATGTTGTACGTTGGAGGGTGGTATTCTTCATTTCTTCTTGTTGGCAAGGAAGCTGCGTGGATTTAAACAATGGGTTCAGGCAGCTTGGATAGAGTGGGTGTGGAGAAGATAGTGGGAGAGTCTAGGACCAGAGGTCACAGCCTCAGGATAAAAGGATGTTACAAAATTCTTCAGGGGTTGGACAGGCTAGATGCAGGAAGATTGTTCCCGATGTTGGGGAAGTCCAGGACAAGGGGTCACAGCTTAAGGATAAGGGTAAAATCCTTTAAGACCGAGATGAGAAAGACTTTTTTCACACAGAGAGTGGTGAGTCTCTGGAACTCTCTGCCAAAAAGGGTAGTTGAGGCCAGTTCATTGGCTATATTTAAGAGGGAGTTAGATGTGGCCCTTGTGGCTAAGGGGATCAGGGGGTATGGAGAGAAGGCAGGTACAGGATACTGAGTTGGATGATCAGCCATGATCATATTGAATGGCGGTGCAGGCTCGAAGGGCTGAATGGCCTACTCCTGCACCTAATTTCTATGTTTCTATGTTTCTATGTTAATTTAGGAGGGAGATGATGAGGAATTTCTTCAGTCAGAACGTGTGAATCTGTAGAAGCCGTTGCCACAGAAAGTTGTGGAGGCCAAGTGAATGGATATTTTTAAGGCAGAGATAAATAGATTGTTGATTAGTATAGGGTGTCAGGGGTTATGGGGAGAAGGCAGGAGAATGGGGTTGAGACAGAAAGTTAGATCAGCCATGATTGAATGGCAGAGTAGACTTGATAGGCTGAATTCTGCTCCTATCGCTTGTGAACTTAGGAGGTTGTTATAGGGTCTGCCTTTGGGCTGAAAACATGTCTATCTAGACCTACTGACAATGTAAAATCCCGAGCTTCTTGCCAGAAAAGCCGCACAGCAGCACGGCAGTAGAGTTGCTGCCTTCCAGCACCAGAAACCCAGGTTCAATCCTGACCATGGGCACTGTCCGCGTGGAGTTTGAACGTTCTCCCCGTGACCGTGTGGGTTTTCTCCAGGTGCTCCAATTTCCTCCCACATCCCGTAGGTTTGTAGGTTAATTGGCTTTGGTAAAAATAGTAAATTGTCCATCGTGTGTAGGACAGAACTAGTACGCGGGGGTGATCACTGATCAGCGGACTCTGTGGACCAAAGGGGCCGTTTCCACACCGTGTCTCTAAAGTAAGGTACAATAAAAATAAACTATGACATTGCGATTAAACTAACAAACTAATATTCTATGAAAACAAATTAGATTTGAAGAAAGATCTCAGTGAATTGTTAGTGTATCTCTTTACACAGGTGCTGCCTGAGAATTTCCAGCATTCTCTGTTTTTATTTTGGATGAGGACTAGATTAGGAATGTGGAGAACTGACTACATATCCCACCACAGCAATGCGGAATTCGAAGAGGCGAGAATTAAAAAGTGATCTTAATGATAAACATAGGATTATTGTTACAAACTTATTCATTAACCAATGCCCTTAAGGGAAGGCAGTCATTTACACCTACCTAGTCTAACACAGCTCGGATGGAGAGGATGTTTCCACTAGTGGGAGAGTCTACGGCCAGAGGTCACAGCCTCAGGATTAAAAGACGCTCCGTCAGGAAGGCGATGAGGAGGAATTTCTTTAGTCAGAGGGTGGTGACTCTGTGGAATTCATTGCCACGGAAGGCTGTGGAGGCCGTCAATGGATATTTTTCAGGCAGAGATAGATAAGATTCTTGATTAGAATGGGTATTGGGGGTTGCGGGGGAAAGAAGGAAAATGTGCTTAGGAGGGAGAGATAGATCAGCCATGATTGCATGGCCGGGTAGACGATGGGCTGAATGGTCTAATTCTGCTCCGATCACTTATGAAGTTAGTTTGTCCTATCTATAAGAAATAATCCACAACACATTTACGTGCCTTCAAATGGCAATTTGTCAGCACTGCTGGTAGAACTGCTGCCTCATATATAGACAATCTTGGGAAAACGAACTAGGTCAAATTATTAGACCAGAAGTATGGGACGAAAGTTTACAACATATACACCATTGTTCGTTAAATGCTCAACACTCTCTTATACAGTTTAAAATACTACATATGATAATGTATTTTTCATTAATATGTTTCTACAATAAAAATATTTAACAAAAGAACTGCTGCCTCAGAGAACCAGAGACGCGGGTTTGATCCTGACCTTTCTCAGTGAAGTTGTCGAATTTGTTCCTGTGACCGCGTGGGTTTCCTCCGGATGATCCGGTTTTTCTTCCACATCCCAAGGGTGTGTGGGTTTGTAATCACCCTCCCTAAATTGCCCTCAGTGTGATGGGAGGTGAAAGCGGGATAACATTGAACTCGTGTGAACGGGTGAAACATTGTCGTCATGGACTCGGGCCAAAGGCCCTGTTTCTATGCTGTATCTGTCAGTCAGTCAGTCAAGTGAACCACTTTATCACCATGTTCAGGAAGGAACCATCCGATGAATGTATGAATTTCAATAGACGTGGTATGAATTTCTTACCCCCTACTGCATCAGCTATAGATTCTATGAAAATAGAAATTGCTTCTATTTTACTTGCCCATTACGATGGGTGGCACAGTTCCATCCAACAGTAGGACGTTCCTTCTTGGGGGTTTAGTACATGCCGATGTGTAGCAGAACATGCATGTCATATCCCACCTGGCACTTTTTTAGTTTTAGAGATACAGCACGGAAGCAGGCCCTTCGGCCCACCGAGTCCACACCGACCACCGATTAAGACTGTCCTACACACACAAGGGACAATTTACATTTACACCAAGCCAATTAACCTACCAGCCTGTACATCTTTGGAGTGTGGAGGAAACCGAAGATGTCGGAGAAAACCCAGGCAGGTCACGGGGAGAACGTGCAAACTCCGTGCAGACAAGCACCCGTAGTCAGGATCGAACCCGGGTCTCTGGCGCAGTATGGGAGTAGTTTTACCGCTACGCCACCGTGCCACCCAAATGTACAAAAATGTTACATATTTTCCAAGTTCTCCACGTGAGACGATTCTCTCACAGGACCATGATATCAGGGCTAAAACAGAAGTTGTCATACTCAGAAAGATGAGGTATATTCAACCAATTCAGTTAACATCATATTGACAGTGAAAAACATCACCTGATGTGATGTAACTGCTAAAAAGATACCACTAACAAACATTACTAATTAAAAAATTATACCCATATAAAAAGAAACCTAAGGGCCTGTCCCACTATGGCGACCTAATTGGCGAGTTTAGGATACTCTGCGCTCGCCACAAGCTCGCAACATGGTCCACACACATGTTCATAGCTGGTCTCTGGTGAGTCTCCTTCATGGTCGAGAGTAGTTCCCGCATAGTGGTTACTACTCGCGGTCTCAGAATGGTCGTGGAAAATTTTTCAACATCTTGAAAATTTTTCTGCAACCACAAATTGGTCGGCATGGAGAAAATCGATACATTTGTAGTCGTGTGTTTAGTCAAAGTAGGTCGTAGTAAGTCAGCATGTTATCGTAGGTTATCGTAGGTAATCGAAAGTAGTCGAGATAGTCGTAGATTGCGTTAGTATAACGCCTTTGCTTGTTTCAATGGCTCGTTGATAGTCAAAGCTAGTCTTCTACATAGTTGATGGAGGTTGTAGGAGGTCTTCTACATAGTCGTAGGAGGTCTTCTATATAGTCGAAGGATGCCAACTTTTCGGCGATTAAACAAGACCATGACAGTCTCCTAAACTCGCCAATAAGGTCGCCATAGTGGGACAGGCCGTTTAGGCATGCATTACAATATTTACTTTTAAAATGTAAAAAAAATTAAAATAATTTGCAGTCATAAAAATCTGGAATATATATAGATTTAGTTTAGTCTCCAATGAAGAATATCTTGTTTAATACTCCACTCAATTAGTTTATCTCTCTTTTTTTTTCCTCTTTTTCTTTTTTTATTTCCTACTGCTAAAAAATAAAAAATAAAATTATAGAAGTACAAATAAGATTGATTGTAAATTTTAAAAATATTAAGAATGTATGTGACGATAATATTCTCTTTTGTTTTAATTGGATTTTATATTTAATTACTTGTAATAAAAATATTTTACAAAAAAAAAAAGAGATACAGTGCGGAAACAGGCCGTTCGCCCCACTGAGTCCGCACCGACCTACGATCGCCGTACACCAGCATTATCCTACACACTAGAGACAATTTAACAAATTTTACCAAAACCAATCTGTCATCAGTAATCTACAATCAGCAATCCACAAATCTGTACCTTTGGAGTGTGGGAGGAAACCGGAACAACCAGGGTAAACCTATACGGCCATGGGGAGAACATACAAACTCCGAACAGATGTCAGGCCACGGTGGCGCACCGGTAGAGTTGCTGCCTTACTGCGCTTGCAGCGCCAGAGACCCGGGTTTGATCCCGTCTACGGGTGCTGTCTGTACAGAGTTTGTACGTTCTCCCCGTGACCGCGTGGGTTTTCTCCGAGATCTTCGGTTTCCTCCCACACTCCAAAGACGTACAGGTGTGTAGGTTAGCTTGGCGTATGTGTAAATTGTCCTTAGTGTGTGTAGGGTAGTGTTGATGTGGGATCACTGGTCGGTGCGGACTCGGTGGGCCGAAGGGCCTGTTTCCACACTGTATCTCTAAACTAAACTAAACAGTACGGATCGAACCCTGGTCTCTGGCGCTCTAACACTGTGCCACTGTGCTGCCCCATATAGAATATTTATATTGCACTTTTTCTTGTTTATTATACTGTTTAGAGTTCTATGTTTACATATTCTGTTGTGCTGCTCAAATAAGAATTTAATTGTTCTATTTAGGACACATGACAAGAAAACACTGTTGTCTCTTGATAACAGTTCTGCATTTTATAGGAAAAGCTTTGAATCTATTGACGTGTAAAAAAACTTCATTAACAAATCATTATCTGGGAATCATTTTTTCTCAAGCTCCAACGACAAATACAGAAACAATCCCTTTGCCACTGAACTTTGTCTCAATTACGAATCTCAAGGGCCTATATTTAGTGATATTTTCCTTGCATGCTAGCCCCAGGAAACCACTAATATTTAGTGACTTCCACAGCTAAATATCATGGTTCACAGCTACTCAAACATCACATCAGGAGAGCACCATTTTTTAAAATTCTGCTTACAAAACAAAATCCCCAATGATTTGGAAGGTTGTGAATTCAAGTCAGGCTTCAGAGATAGGACCATTCTACATTTCAGCGAGTCATGGAGTCATAGTCATAGAGAGATACAGTGTGGAAACAGGCCCTTTGGCCCAACTTGCCCACACCGGCCAACATGTCCCAGCTACACTAGTCCCACCTGCCCATGTTTGGTCTATATTCCACCAAACCTGTTTATCTATGTACCTGTCGAAAGGGCCTGTCCCACTGTACGAGGTAATTCAAGAGTTCTCCCAGTTTTTCCCCCGATTCGAACTCGGAGAATGTCTGTAGCGGGTCCGTAGGAGTTTGTGGATGTCTCGTAGCAGCTCGTACGAGTAAAAAGTAAAACATTTTTTTATCACGAGTATTTTTTTACTCGTGGACATTTTTCACAGTGTCGAAAAGAAACGTCACGAGTTTACCGGATTTCCCGAGTTATTTCCTACCGTTACTCATATGAGACGCTACGAGACATCCACGAACTCCTACGGACCCGCTACGGACATTCTCCGAGTTCGAATCAGGCGAAAACTCGGGAGAACTCTTGAATTACCTCGTACAGTGGGACAGGCCCGGAACTGTTTCTTAAACATTGGGATATTCCCAGCCTCAGCTACCCCCTCTGGCAGCTTGTTCCATACACACACCACTCTTTGAGTGAAAAAGTTACCCCTCAGATTCCTATTAAATATTCTCCCCTTCACCTTAAACCTATGTCCTCTGGTCATCGATTCACCTACTCTGGGCAAGAGACTCTGTGCATCTACCCGATCTATTCCTCTCATGAATTTATACACCTCAATGAGATCACCCCTCATCCTCCTGCGCTCCAAGGCATAGAGTCCCAGCCTGCTCAACCTCTCCCTATAGCTCGACCCTCTAGACCAGGCAACATCCTTGTAAATCTTCTCTGTACCCTTTCCAGCTTGACAACATATTTTCTATGGTACAGTCACAGGTAGAATGTGCAAACTCCATACACGCAGGACTAGTGGCGAGAATCAAACTCTGCAACTGTGAGCCATCCATTGGTTGGAGGTCATTCACTTTTCCAATCCAACCTTATTTTTCTCTCGAACTCCAGATTTTCCATTGCCATCTTTACCTTTCTCAAGTCCTTTCTCGTGGAGATAGGAGACCTGGCAGGGCAAGAAACCCATCGGGCCGCCGAGACACAAGAGACAGCAATGCTGCAATCTGGAGCAACACATGAAATGGGGGAAAGGACGAGCTGATATTTCAGGTTGAAACCCTACATCAGGACTGAGAGTGGAGAGGGGGAGATAGCAAGTGTAGGGGAAGAGGGAGTCGGACAGAATTTTAGATACTCTGTCTCTCCCCTGTGTTTTATCCTCTTCCCCATTTTTTCCTCCAACCCTCCTATGGTCTTCCCATTTTGAATCCCTTTTCCCACTCTAGCACATCCTTCCCTAGCCTCACCAATACCACCACCACCTATTTTTGACCATTTCCCCTCCTGGTTTCATCCACCAGACTAATACTCATAGCGAGCTCGATATTTCCGTTGGTTATATCAATGGTGGAGTGGCACTAGAGGTAAAGCTGCTGTCTCACGGTGCCAGGGACCCAGGATCGGTCGTGACCCCGGGTTCTTTCTGTGTGAAGTTTGCATGTTCGATCCTGACCCCAGGTTCTCTTTGTGTGAAGTTTGCATGTTCTCCCTGTGACCTCGTGGGTTTCCTCCAGGAGCTCCGGTTTCCTCCCGCCTCCCAAAGATATGCAGATTTATAGGCTAATTGACCTCTGTAAATTGCTCCTAGTGTGTAGGGTGGATAGGAAAGTGGGAACGTGTGTTCGATAGTCGCCGTGGACTCGGGTGGGCCAAAGGGCTGCTGTATCTCTAAACTAAACTAAACGCTCAAGATTTATTTGGAAAAACATTGTCATAAAGTGGTTGAAGATAAATGGTGATGTAGAACAGGCCCGTATGAAGCTTTTCAAAAAGGGGGGTGGCATGACAGGATTACAAAAATTTTAATGTGAAATAGCGTGAAGTCCCTCGATGCCGGGGTCCAGGGCCCGCTTAAGGAAGGCGCGGATGGTCACGATTTTTTTTTTCAGCCAATGGGCCGGAGCCAGCATTTCGGGTAAATAAGGGGGGTGCGACACACCCAACGCACCCCCCCCCCCTCCCCCCCCCCCCCCCCCCCCCCCCCGTCGGACGGCTATGTAGGACCAGGGAATGTCACGGAGTCATAGAATGATACAGTGTGGAAACAGGTCCATCGGACCAACTTGCCCACACCGGCCAACATGTACCAGCTACACTACTCCCACCTACCTGCCTGTGTTTGGCCCATATCCCTCCAAACCTGTCCTATCCGTGCATGAGTAGTGAGAATATATATATGCTGGTGTGAAGAGTAAACCTAGCAACAATTGTTTAACCCTTTTGGATTTTGGAACTCGCACGTCATGTTTAATTTCCCAACACAAAAGTTTCCTGAATGGAATAACAATTTACCAGTCTTGATTGTAGAGGATACACTTTCTGGCTAATCAGTCATGTACCCTTTATCAGCTCCAAGACATTCAAAGTGCTAATGGCCAATAACATATTAACAGCATTACTGATGGGCACAATCAAAGCAGATCTGTGGCATTATTCTCAAATTTGTGGGAACACAATGAACAAATCTGTATAGCTTTTGTTTTCGCCATTCGGACCTTCAACTTGCATTTAGGAATCAAATGGTTTTTTTAGAGATACAGCAGCGAAAAACACAGAGTCTGTGCCGACCAGCGTTCCCCGCACACTAACACTATCCAACACGCAATACGGACAATTTACATTTATACAAAACCAATTAACCTACAAATGTTCTATTATTATTAATGTTTAGTGTTTCCGGAGTCATTCGTAATTGTCACTGTATGTCATGTTGTTACTTGTGGGCGGAGCATCAAGGCAAATTCCTTGTATGTGAATATTTGGCCAATAAACTTACTTACTTAAACCTATGATAGACACAAAATGCTTGGCTAACTCAGGCAGCATTCCAGAGAAGGAATGGCTGACGTTTTGGTTCAAGACCCTTCCTCAGACTGATGTCAGGGGAGAGGGAGGTACATAGATAAGGAAGCGTGAGGTGTTAAATCAGGTCAAAGGGGATGTAGATCAAGGAAAATGTAGAATAGATCATTGTTAACTAAGAGAATGGAGAAACAAAGCAAATGGAGATAAAATGTACTCGGAGACAGGCAGACTGGTCGGAGAACTGGGAAGGGGGAGGGATGGAGAGAGGGGGAAAGCAAAGGTTACTTGGTTAGAGAAGTCAATGGTCATACCGCTGGGGTGTAAGCTGCCCAAGCAAAATATGAGGTGCTGTTCCTCCAATTTGCGCTGGGCCTCACTCTGGCAATGGTAGGGGCCCACAAACCTGTACATCTTTGGGGTGTGGGAGGAAACCCGAAGATCTCGGAGAAAACCGACACAGATCACGTGGAGAACTTACAAACTTCGTACAGACAGCGCCCGTGGTCGGGGTCGAACCCGGGTCTCAGCCGCTGTAAGCGCTGAAAACCAGAACTCTACCGCTGCGCCACTGTGCCGCTCATCTGGCTCAATGGGAATGTGGGCCTCAAAAACCAAGATTTAGGATTTTTTAGAACCTACAGAATAATCTATCACTCTCTGCATAACTGAGTATGCTGGATTCACACTCTAATAAATCAGCTCAGCCTTCATATCAATTACGCATTGCATTACTTTGACATTCAAAAACATCTAATATTCTAGAGCGTGAGAAGAAATTAAACATTGGACTTACTGCCCAGGTTCATTTTACTCTCCCATGTTGCTGATATTTTTTTATTGGAAATGAAAGAAACCTATTAGTAGTTTATTGAATTTTGTAAACAAATAGAAGTCAGGCTCAGTGGGCAAAAGACTTGTTTCCACTATATCTCTCACTGACTATGACTTGTCATTTTGTTTATGCAGAAGGAACTGCAGATGCTGGTTTACCAAAAAAGATGAAGTGCTGGAGTAACTTAGCAGGTCAAGCAGCCTGTCTAGAGAACCTGGATAGGTGGAAAAATAGGAACCCAAGGGGTAACTTTTTCACACAAAGGTTGGTGAGTGTATGGTTCGTGCTGCCGGAGGAGGTAGTTGAGGCAGGTACTATCGCAATGTTTAAGAAACATTTAGACAGGTACATGGATAGGACAGGTTTAGAGGGATACGGGCCAAATGCAGGCAGGTGGGACCAGTGTAGGTGGCACATGTTGGTCATTGTGGGCAAGTTGGGCCTAAGGCCTGTTTCCACACTCTATGGTTCTATGAGGAGTCTGAAGAAGGGTCTCGACCCGAAATGTTACATATTCCTTCTCTCCATAGATGCTGCCTCACCCGCAGAGTTTCTCCAGCATTTTTATCTACCTATGAATCTATGAGGTGACTTTTTGGGTCAGGAAATTTGTGTTAAACATTTGCTTCGCAAACATCTGTTAAATATCTCTTCTGATTTTAATTTCTGGTAATGCAAACATGAGGAGCGAGTTAAATGCCGATGTACGCAGTCGACATAATCTTTCTTGGTGCGCTTCTCAGAGTCTTACACACGAAAGGCATCAAAGTACTACAGCATGAAAAAGACCATTTGGCCCAACAGGTCTACACCAATCTTTTAGTAGGCACTCGCCCTACTTCAAGCCCACATTTACCCCACATACTCATATTCACCCCACAATTTCACCACCAGGGCGGCAAGTGGGCATGGAGGTAGAGCTGCTGCCTTACAGCGCCAGAGACGCGGGTTCAATCCTGACTACAGGCGCTCTCTGTACAGAGTCTGTACGTTCTCATCGCGACCTGTGTGGGTTTTCTCCGAGATCTTCGGTTTCCTCCCACACTCCAAAGACGTACAGGTTTGTAGGTTAATTGGCTCGGTACAAAATGTAAAGCTTTGCCCCCAGTGTGTGTAGGGTAACGTTAATGTGTGAGGGATCGCTGGTCGCAGCGGGCTTCGGTGGGTTGAAGGACCTGTCTCCGCCCTGTATCCCTAAAGTAAACTGTAGCCGCAAGATTCTGCCTCTCACTGCCCACAAGGGGCCATTAACCTACCGACCGACGTGAGATGCAGGAGGAAAGCAATTGGTCACAGAGGGAGCGTGCAAATTCCACACAGAGTGCACCCAAAGTCAGGCATGGGGAGCTCTACCGGCTGTGTCACTGCTTGGCTTTGCAGAATCCTAAAAGCATGGAGGAATAAGCACATTTTCAGCCTCTCTTCTGGAATGGGAGACTGCAACCTTCACGTGGTCCGCCCTTAATACCGCCCTTCACGTGGTTTCGATGAACGCAATCAACCTGGCGTGCACAATCAAATAAGATCAAATGGAACAAGTTGTCCCCCAACTTTAGGCTGTGCGCGCCATACTCAAGATGAAGAAGGAGCCTAGCTTCTGCAATGCTCATGCAGGAGCAGTAAGGTGTTGAGATTCACAGACCAAAATGCAAGGGTGGGCATTTTTGATGATTAAAGACATCTTAGGAACAGTAACCAAGCAGTGATTCAGAAACCTCATAGCAAATCTACATGCAAAACATCAACAAAGTTTCTGGAGATGTATTCATCTGCTTCCACGGAGTGCTTTAGTCATTTGATAGTAGGCTGATACACTCATATATATATTTTTTTGTAAAATCATAATTAGGCCATTCAGCCTATCAAGTCTGCTCCGCCATTTAATCATGGCTGATGTATCTCTCCCTCCTATCCCCATTCTCCTGCCTGCTCCCGATAATCCCTGACACTCATACGAATCAAGAA
The DNA here is from genome assembly GCA_035221665.1 of Okamejei kenojei. Classification (NCBI taxonomy): domain Eukaryota; kingdom Metazoa; phylum Chordata; class Chondrichthyes; order Rajiformes; family Rajidae; genus Okamejei; species Okamejei kenojei. The sequence continues at coordinate 5,489,707 of CM069136.1, forward strand.
GCTATCTATCTCTGCCTTAAGATATCCATTCACTAGGCCCCCACAGCCTTTCTTTAGTTTAGATTTAGATATACAATGCAGAAACAGGCCCTTTGGCCCACCGAGTCCGCTCCGACCAGCAATCTCCGCACATTAACACCATCCTACACACACTAGGGGTAATTTACACCTATACCAAGCTAATTTACCTACACACTGGTACCGCTTTGCAGTGTGAGAGGAAACCAAAGATCTTGAAGAAAACCCACGCAGTCATGGGGAGAACGTGCAAACTCCGTACAGGCAGCACCCGTGGTTGGGATTGAACCCATGTCTCCCGCGCTGCAAGTGTTGTAAGGCAGCAAGCTCCACTGCTGCTGCTCCATCATGCCACCCTTCTGTGGTGAAAAAATCCAAAGATTCACTGCCTAAAGAAAAGAGACTAAAGACAAATGAGGAATAAATCTAAATCCTCTTTTTAGAATGCTTGCTCTTTTCTTCTTGCCCGAGAAGGAAAGTTAATTCAAGTTTGGATAGCTGGTTTTGTAACTCATCTTTAAGAATGTTTGGATATTTGATTGATTGATACTTTATTATTGCATGTGACAAGTCACAGTGAAATACTTTATTGTGCATACTGTACACACAAAGTATGCAAAGAGACGCCACATGTAGGGCGTCAAACTTCCCCCTCAACTTGTCCATACTGACCAAGCTACCTATTTAAGCTCGGCTCATTTGCCTGCATTTGAACTACACTCTGCCTAACATCTGTGGTAGGTCATAGGTAATAAGGTCATAAGTGATAGGAGTAGAATTAGGCCATTCGGCCCATCAAGTCTACTCTGCCATTCAATCATGGCTGATCTATCTCTCCCTCCTAACCCCATTCTCCTGCCCTCTCCCCATAACTTCTGACACCTGTACTAATCAAAAATGTATCCTATCTCTGCCTTAAATATATCCACTGACTTGGCCTCCTCAACTTTCTGTGGCAAAGAATTCCACAGATTCACCACCGTGTGACTAAATAAATATCTTCTCATCTCCTTTCCTAAAAGAACGTCCTTTAATTCTGAGGCTATGACCTCTCGTTCGAGACTATCCCACTAGTGGAAACATCCTCTTCACATCCACTCTATCCAAGCCTTTCACTATTACTCTACGTTTCAATGAGGTTGCCCCTCATTCTTCTAAACTCAAGCGAGTACAGGCCCAGTGCCGACAAGCGCTCATCGTAGGTTAACCTACTCATTCCTGGGATCATTCTTGTAAACCTAGGTAGATAGGGTACCGGAGAGAATTCTGAGGGATAAGATAAGTGCATTTGGACAGAGGGAGGATGATTAGGGAGACTCAGCATGATTTTGTACATGGGCGATTGTATCTCGTGAATTTCAGCTATAGGAAAAAGTAACCAATAACCACCACAGGTTTATCAAGAACATCCTTCCTCAGTTAAACAGACCAAAACAGCTCGCAGCATTCACAGTGCAGTCTCATCCAGGCCCCAAACAACTATAGTAAGGCATTCCAGCTCTTGTATCAATTCCCCTTGCTACATAATTTGATATCTTAATCCTCAAGTACACCTGCACATTTACTTTCATCATCTGGTGCACATGGTCACTCAGGTCTCGCAATACTTGCCCATTTCTTGCTCCCTTGGCATTCAGAGTATAACCTGGCTATCTCTTGTTGCCACTAAATGGAACAAACCCACATTAATCCATGGAGTGGAATTGAATTCTTTATTCTCACATGTGACATGTCACAGTGAAATTCTTTGCTTGCATACCCAAGGTATGCAAATAGTCACCACATGAAGGGCGCTGAGAGAGTTACAAAGTGCCCCTGCCGGCTCCTCCTATGTTCTCCTCCCTTCCCCATGCCAGGTCCTCCATTGTTCATAGGTAAACACAATATGCGGGCCTAACTCAGCGGGACAGGCACATCTCTGGAGAGAATGAATGGGTGACGTTTCAGGTCAGGATCCTTCTTCAGACTGAAGTCGTGAATGTATGGCTGTATGGTAATTCGAGTTTCACTGTCCCTTAATTGGCACACGTGACAATAAACTGAAGAAGGGTCTCGACTAGGGTTGCCAACTTTCTCACTCCCAAATAAGGGACAAAAGGTCAAATTAAGGGACAAATTCCCAACGGCAGTTCGTTGAGCAACTGGGCTGTGTCTGGGTGGATGATAAGTTGGCCCGGGTGCAGGACTGCACACAAAGCCCAGCCGGTGGGCCAACTGAGGAGTTTTGGCCCAGCACCTCATCCAACTCAGGAACCGATGATCGGCCACGAGAAGGAGGGGTGCTGATGGTGTCAGCGGTAAGCGAAGGTCCAAAGGTCGGACAGCTGGCCGGACCGTCGACCCATGGGGCCACGGGCGAGACGCTGCTGCTGCACTCCATGGGCTGCACTACGTCGGGACAGGTGAGGTGGGGCCGGACGCGGTGCTCCGAGCCGACAGTCCCCTCGACCCGAGTAGTAGCAGTCAAATACGGGACAAGGGCGGTCCCGTACGGGACAAACCAATTTAGCCCAAAATACGGGATATCCCGGCTAATACAGGACAGTTGGCAACCCTAGTCTCGACCTGAAACGTCACCCATTCCTTTTCTCCAGAGATGCTGCCTGTCCCGCTGATTTACTCCAGCATTTTGTGTCTAACTTTGATTTAAACCAGCATCTGCAGTTCTTTCATACACCTCCATTGTTCATTGCTATTCCCCCTGCCTTGCGGTAGTCCCCCAACGCCAGGTCCTCCGTTGTTCTCCCCCTTCATCTTGAGTATGGCGCACACAGCCCAAAGTCGTACTACAGTGGCCATTCCTTTGCCAACTCTCTCGGGCTGGTCAAATACTTCTGAAGCCCCTTGGCTTTCTCACCATAGTTCAAGTTTGTGTTGACCGCAAACTTGGGAGATCTAATATTTAGTCCCTCATCAGAATCTTTATTTTGTACCGTGAATAACTTGGGTTCGCACACTGAACCATGAAGTTCTTCACTGATCACTGCTTTCTGCACAGAAAAAGACCCATTTATTTCTATTCCTTGGCTAACCAGCTCGCTATCACTGGCAGTCCAATACTCCCAATCCCATGTGCTGTTATACTGCACACTAATATCTTCTGAGAACTTTGTCAAAAGCCTTCTGAAAAGGCAACCCCAGCGTGTCGACAGGTGTCTTCCCCCATCCACCCCAGTTACGTGCTCAGCAAAAGCTAGTAGACTTGTCAAGCATGATCGCCCTTTCACAAATCTGTGCTGAATTTGATCGATCCGGCCAATGTTTTCCAGATGCTCTGCTGTGTCAACATTAATAATGGACTCCAGCAGTTTCACCACAGTCAGGGTAACTCGTCTATAACTGCCTGCGTTCCCTCGATCCTTTTTTAAATCATGTGGCTACATTATATACCACATGAAATGATCTGGGCGGCAAAGTATGTTGCAAAATGGACATGTCCGTCTATTATATCAAGGGTGAGAGGAGATCTCATTGAAACATATAAGATTATTAAGGGTTTGGACACGCTAGAGGCAGGAAACATGTTCCCGATGTTGGGGGAGTCCAGAACCAGGGGCCACAGTTTAAGAATAAGGGGTAAGCCATTTAGAACGGAGACAAGGAAACACGTGTTCACACAGAGAGTTGTGAGTCTGCCTCAGAGGGCGGTGGAGGCCGGTTCTCTGGATGCTTTCAAGAGAGAGCTAGATAGGGCTCTTAAAGATAGCGGAGTCAGGGGATATGGGGAGAAGGCGGGAACGGGGTACTGATTGGGGATGATCAGCCATGACCACATTGAATGGACAAATGGCCTACTCCTGCACCTATTGTCTATTGTCTACCTTAACTACCCCGGGATTTAGATTATCCCTCCCTGAGAATTTATCAACATCATTTTCCCATACATGGAAGAAACCATGGATGTTGGTTTCTTCCATGCAAGAATAGAGTTGCCTTGATCCAAAGATACAGCCAGGGTGATAGATAGATAATATTAAATACAAGGCTGATCCTCCTGCGCAAGGAATTACATACTTACAATATGGGGGATGCAAGGAACGTTTGCCAGATTGCTGGGATGCTAAATCCATGTTAAATCTGCTCAATGTTATTATCTTTTCCAAGATGTTCTGCTTTACATCAATAGATTCCAACATTTTGTGGACACAGTTTCATCTCCCCCCCCTCTCTCCCAAATACCACATCACATTTGCTATCCTCCAATTAACAAGAACAATGTCAGAATGCACAGAACTTTAAAAGATAGAGACGGTGGAGCATCCGTCTTTCAAAACTCTGGGACAAAGATCAATCAGGTGATAGACATAAAATGCTGGACAGGCAGCATCTCTGGAGAGAAGGAATGGGTGATGTTTCGAGTCGAGACCTTCTTTAGGTGCATTGAATGCAATTTATCAACATTCAATCTCACCCACTATTCTTTGACTAGTATTTATTTCCTTCAGTTCCTCATTGCAATAGGCACTGGATTCTCCAATTTATCTGGCAGAGTCTCTGCGGGAAAGGCAAGACACAATGGGTCGTTCATTCCCTCAGCCACTTCCTTATGCCTAATCTCCCTGGAGTGGCACGGAGGCACAGCGGTAGAGTTGCTGCCTTACAGCGCCAGAGACCTGAGTTCAATCCTGACTATGGGTGCGGTCTGTATGAAGCCTCCACGTTCTCCCCGTGACCAACGTGGGCTTTCTTGGGGTGCTCAGGTTTCCTCCCACACTCAAAAGACATGCAGGTTTTATAGGCTAATTGGCTGCAAAAATTGTCCCTAGTGTACAGAAAAGTGTTAGTGTACGAGGTGATCGCAGGTCGACGTGGGCCGACGGACCCGTTTCAGCGCTATATCTCAAAAGTCTAAAAGTCTAAAGTCTAATTATAGATTCTTCTGTCCATCAGTCAGGGCTCACATTTGCACTCTTACAGCCCATTTTACTGCCCATCATTTTCTATTATACCGTTATCTATTTCCCGGTTCTTCATTGCAATGTTCTACAATACGGCCAGTTCTATCAGATTTTCTATGGCATTTGTCACGTGAGCATTGAATCTGCGCTAAATGCTGCATCTTGTCCATACAAAACAACGCCTTCTGCGACCAAGCGATCAAAATGTGGAATTCCCTACCAAGAACCCCCATCTTTCTCTATGGCCATTGAGACGACCTTTAGACTATGTTTTAGAGATACAGAGTAAAGGCAGGCCCTTCGGCCCACTAACTCCACGACTGTAATGTATTCATACATATTCATGTATATGTTAATGAGCTGGTATTATATATAAGCAGGGAATGTTGGGTAATAAACCTCTCTCTCGTGATCCAGGCAACCTGCGTGTAAGTTGTTATTCATTCTGCCGTCCGGAATATAACAAACTTGGTGACGAGGATGGGATAGAGTTTGTGAACTCATCCTTTAAATACAGTGCAGGACCGTTTTGCAACATGCAGTATTGTTTAACATTTTAAACAGTAAATACGGAGTTGTCTCGCAGTTGTTTGCGAGCTGGACACGTTAGGCCGCAGATCCTTCTATGCAGGGGACTATAGTTAAAAACAGCAGCTGGATAAATCAAGAGTTTGTCAGGCTATCTCTATGTTGTGTGTACGTGGCAAGGTGCCGCCCAAGGGATTGTATAAGATTTGGGTTTTGGAGCATTTGCTTCAACTTTCACCTTCACAGGGCGAAGTCCGTTGCCGTCTACTTTGAGTCCAAGGTAGACCACCTCTTACTGCGCAGATACACGTTTTCTTTGTCGCAGTTTGACAATATTGCTGTTCAGTCGTGTGAGAACTTGCTCAAGGATTTCCAGATGCTCTACCATGCACTCTGTGAATATCAGTAGGTCATCCTGGTTGCACACACAGTGCGGAATGCCTTGTAACATTGTGTCCATGACAGACTGGAACATTTTCAGGGAGGATTTCACACCAGAGGGCAGCTTTGTATATGAATACAAGCCCTTATGTGTGTTGATAGTCAAGTACTGCTGCCTTTCCTTGTTGTAATTGAGTTGGGCGTAAGCGTGAGACAAATCCAGGTTAGTGAAGACTCTTGCTCCGCTAAGTTCTGCGTACAGATCTTGCGAGGTTGGTAACGGACATTGCTCGGTTAATTGTGACTTTGTAGTCAGCGCATAGTCCAACAGTTTTGTTGGCCTTGGGTATGGCCACAGTGGCATTGCCACCTGCGTTTAAGTTGTTATTCATTCTGCCGTCCGGAATATAACAACGACAACCAGCACTAACTTGCACACTAGGTACAATTTACAGAAGCCAATTAACCTACACGCCTGTACAACTTTGGAATGTGGGAGGAAACCGGAGCACCCAGAGGAAACCCACGCAGCCACAGGGATAATGTACAACTCCGCACAGACAGCACCCGTAGTTAGGATCAAACCCGGGTCTCTGGCACTGTAAGAGAGCAACTCTACTGCCCTCACTGTATGTGTCGTTCCCCCCCATAAATGCTCATTCAAATCTACCCCCGTGCCAGAAGTTGTGTCAACTGGAATCAAATGTTGTTTGTTAATGCCCTTTTGAACCACCTGGGAACATTTTGCCAGCTTGAAGATACAGAAGAAACACACGTTGTTGATTCTATAACTGAGGAGCATGGATCGGGCAATCCCCAGTCTGACTCTTCAACTACTGCAGTCAAAATTCTCTCGCTATATTTCTTGGGACCACGCAGTGTGCAACGTATTTAAGCACCTAAATTAGTGATGATGATCTTTAACATTCCTTAAGAGTGTACTTTGGTTTATCTAATGTAATTTTACATTGTTGTTTGAATGTAATACTTTTCTTCATAAATCTGAAAATATCTTTTTACCAATATAATTGCATTGCCAACCAGCCAATTTAATGCACTGATTAAATCACCAGCCTTCCTACTAGTGCACCACAATGGTGTAAGAGTGTTTCACCTCTGGCTTTAGATGTAAAGGCATGTTGTGCAACACATGCCATCATTTGTTAAAATTAATTGCGCTTCTTCAAATCAAATGCGATCTAGCAGTGCAAGGAAACTTGTGATCTGACAATTCACCATGCACTTTCTACAGATAAAGTGTGGAAACAGTCCCTTCGGCTCGCAGAGTCCACTCTGACCAATAATCCAGTGCACTATAGTCCACCAGTGGCCATTTACAGAAGCCAATTAACCTACAACCCTGTACTGCTTTGGAAAGTGGGATCAAAACCGGAGCACCCAGAGAAAACCCACGCAGTCACAGGGAGAACATACAAACACCGTACAGACAGCACCAGAGGTCAGGATCGAACCTGAGTCTCAGGTGCTGTAAGGCAGCAACTACCGATGTGCCACTGTACAAACCCCACATGTTGGCAATAATCCTGAAGGTAAGAGCAATTTGATATTGGATGCGCTCAGACTATGGATATTCAAATTTTATTTTTAATTAAATTACATTTTATTCAGTATAAAAAATATATATATACAAAGCAGGTACTGTGCAAAGAATTCTTCTGACATTCTCGGCGGCTCTACATACATTCAATGCTGCGTACCGTGGTGTTTACACAATTTCACCCCACGCCCTTGCTACTCATGTAGCCTCCTTGGGGTAAAATCCTTTCCCTTAATAGTGGGGCGTCTCCACCCCACACCCTGCCCCGCATGTACAGCAGCAGAAGGACCCGGGACTGTGGTCCTCCCCCACTGAGCCTTGGCGTTGGCTGCTCAGAGTCTCAGTGCGTCCCTCAGCACGTACTTGCACACAAGGAATGGATCAACTGGGCTTGTATTCACTGGCATTTAGAAGGATCAGAGGGGACCTTATAGAAACATATACAATTCTTAAGGGATTGGACAGGCTAGTTGCAGCAAAAATGTTCCCGATGTTGGGTGAGTCCAGAACCAGGGGTCACTGTTTAAGAATGAGGGGGAGGCCATTTAGGACTGAGATGAGGAAAAGCTTTTTCACCCAGAGCTGTGTAATTCTCTGCCACAGAAGGCAGTGGAGGCCAATTAACTGGATGTTTTCAAGAGAGAGGTAGATATAGCTCTTAGGGCTAGGAATCAAGGGATATGTGGAGAAAGCAGGAATGGGGTACTGATTTTGGATGATCAGCCATGATCATATTCAAAGGGCTGACGGGCTGAATGGCCTACTCCTGCACCTATTGTCTATGTTTCTACTCCTGGAGGCTGGAGCGGGCCAGTCTGTAACATTCCCCGACGGACATCTCGCTCTGCTGGGAGGTCAACAAAGTTCAGAGCTATGGATATTCAGATTGGAGACTTACATTCAGCAAACGGGCAGTGAGTGCCTTGTCTTGTGGCCTCGACCCTTGCTCCTAATGAACACCATTCATCACCGGCGATAGGCTGAATGTGCTATCACTACTAAGACAAAGTCACAACTTTATAGAGATAGAACCATAGACAATAGGTGTAGGAGTAGGCCATTCAGCCCTTTGAGCCAGCACCGCCATTTAATATGATCATGGCTGATCATCTAAAATCAGTACCCCCGTTCCTGCTTTCTCCCCACATCCCTTGATATTTATATATCCCTTTATTATAATGAATCAAATCTCTGCAACTCTCAAGAGTATTGTCAGTTCACCTCCACACACAGTGGAATACGGTCTATTATCATTAGATTTAACAGCCACAGAGAATTCAACTGGGGAGTCTTAATTATGTCATTAGCTCCACAGCGGGCGATGACAAAATATAATGTCAGGAGTAACCAAACGGCTCCTGGCTCTTTACAGCTCAGTTTCTCATTGTCTAACCACTGATTCTTGCTCACCTTGCGACAACATCTCCTGCTTCCAAGAGAGATGCCACCCCATCCATGTGGACCCTTGTTACTGCACCGTGACCAACTGCTGAATTGCCTGTGGCTGTTAGAGCTAATGATAGCGGACCATCTTCCATCATGCGTGGATGTGAACTGACAGTAATGCAAGCAATACAGAGATTTGATTCTTTGGAATAAAGAGCTGTTCTTAAACCGTTCACATCATTTTACAGAGGTTTAAGAGAGTTCTGATAAACATGTATAATTGATCCAACATCGTTATAACGTATTCCCAATCGGTTACCTTTTACGGCAATAGAAGATTCCTCTCCATTCAGCCCATTGAGTCTACTCGGACATTCAATTATGGCTGATATATCTTTCCCTCCAAACCCCATTCCCCTGCCTTCTCCTCATAACTTTTGACACCCTTACTGACCACGAATCTGTTAATCTGCGATGACATTGGAAGGTCGTTGGCAGGTCCTTTCGTTGTATCTATTGCACTCTTATTTTCAATCCTTCATCTCAACATCAGAATCACAAAGGCTCTGATTCTTATTTTTCAACCCTTCAGCCTTTACATTCAATGGATATGAAATACAAAATCCGTGCCATTGCTGGTACTGATGCCGCTAAGAAAGTCTTCATCCCAAATAAACATTCCCTCCGCAACACCCTAATCCAATCATTTCCAATATTCATCTCCCCACTGGCCCCATAGCAGAAGCGCCCACGTCGCAGGGCTGGGAACTGGAAGTATCCCGAGCTAATTCTGCTACCACCGACGGATTGCCGCCGGAAGCCTGCGTCATTTTAGGACGAACACAGCGATGTCAACATTTGAAATATGGAGGATGGACACAAAAGAAGAAGATCTCCCCACCTAACACAGACAAGCTCTGGTTTCCTCCCACATTCCAAAGATGCGCTGGTTTGTAGGTTAATTGGCTTGTCCCTAGTGTGTAGGATAGAACTAGTGCATGGGTGATCGTTGATCGGCTTGGTGGCCTGAAGGGCCTGTTTTCACGATGTATTTGTGAACAAAACTAATCTAAACTAAATATAGATGGAACAATAGTCTGCTACCCCTTCATTTCATACCACCCTGTCCTTCCAAATGCACTTTTCAACTTAAAAACAAATTTACTTCCAATGTAAAATGGTGCATATGTACACATTTGTAACGTTCTTATATTCTCTGGATGAGATCAAATGAAGGATGTCTCAAAGATTTATCAAATACCTCCTTCACGCCCTACTTTGTGTTTCTTGTTAGACACAAAGGCCCTGAACTGATGTAATTAGAAAAAAAAAAGAAACCTATGGTGGTGCAGGAGGGGGACTGCAGTGTTTCAATGCCGAGGTAGGATTAGGATTGTGCGGGTTGCTTCAAGAACCTGACAGTTGGAAGCAAGTAGCTGTTCCTGAACCTGTTAGTGCGAGACCAGGATTTTGCATCTTCTGTCAGACGGCAGCTCTGACCCGAGATGGTGGGACTCTTTGATAATATATGGCATCCGCTTCAGCAGTGCCCCCGTAGATGCTTTTGAAGGTGAAGGCTGTGCTTGTGATGGACTGGGCCCGGTCCACTGTTTTCTGCAGCCTCTTTTCAAGGGATTAACATAGGCATTTCAGATGTTTTGGATCATTACTTCACAGCCACATAGACTATACAATCCAGATCAACATTACAAACAATCCGGATTAAATTCCAGATTTAACCAGTTACTTGAATATATGTTTCCCAGCTGAGATGGTGAAATTTAAACCCAATATATAGCCTTGGCCTACCAGACAATCACCGAGAGGCTTGATCAACATATCAGGAGTTTCTGGAGACTCTTTACTGTAAAGCACTCACATGTTCCTCACATTACCATACAATACAGGAGACCAGGCAGCTCACTCTCAGTACTGCTACCTGAGGCATAGATAGAGTGGACAGTCAGAAACATTTGCCCATGGTGAGAATGTCAAATACTGGAATGTATAGCTGGGCACCGTAGTGCAGCGGTATAACTGCTGCCTTACGGCGCCAGAGACCGGGTCAATTAGGGTGCTGCCTATACGGAGTTTGTGTGTTCTCCATGTGACCGCGTGGGTTTTCTCCGGGTGCTCCGGTTTCCTCCCACTCTCCCAAAGATGCAAAGGTTTGTTGGTTAATTGGCTTCGGTAAAATTATAAATTGCCCCAAGTCTGTGGGATGGTGCTAGTGTACAGAGTGATCGCTGGTTGGCGCGGACCCCGTGGGCTGAAGGGCCTGTGTCCACACTGTAACTCTCAAGTAAATTAAAATATATATGGTCAGAGAGCAAAAGCTGAAAGGAAACTGTCCAGGCAAGTTTTTTTTTTAAACTCACACACGCACATGAGATGGCAGTGAAAGCAAACACAATAGTCATAGAATTATAGAGTGATGCAGCGTGGAAACAGGTCCTTCGGCCCAACTTGCCCACATATGGCCAATATGTCCCAGCTACACTAGTCCAACCAGCCCGCATTGGGTCCATATCCCTCCAAACCTGTCCTATCCATGTACCTGTCGAACTGTTTCTTAAACGTTGCGATAGTTGCTGCCTCATCTACTGTACCTCCTCTGGCAGCTTGTTCCATACATCATACAAGAGTCTTTTGCACAGACACATGAATATGCAGGGAATGGAGGGATATGGAGCACATGCAGGCAGACGGGATTAGTTTAAGTATATGAATGAATGAATTAATTAATTAATACGCTTATTGGCCAAGTATTCACATACAAGGAATTTGCCTTGGTGCTCCGTCCGCAAGTGACAACATGACATACAGTGACAGTTTGGAATGACACATGAAACATTAAACATTAATAATAAAACATTAATGATTAAACATTAATAATAAAACATTAATGATTAAACATGTGAATTAAATGAATTACCAGAGCAAAAGGAGGCTACAGATTGTAATGTTCAGCCCAGACATTATGGGCTGAAGGACCTCACCCTGTGCTGTACTTATCAATGTACCATGTTCTATTTTCAATCTGTTGTGCAGTTCAAGCATTCGCTGTTTTTTGTTCAGGTTTCCAGCATCTGTTGTGTGCTTTCTGACCAAGAAATATCTGCTGTGGTCTTTAAAGAGAAAACAATTGTGTCTAAAAATTCGACCCAGCGCTGATAAACTGTTGTCATGGATATATCTCTGCAATGCTACGATCACTCAAAGTTCGCTTCAGAGTACAACACACAGTGATATTTACACATGTAACACCAAGTGGAGATAGATTTCAAATGCCTTTACTCTATCAATTCCAAGCAGCATTTAAACAACTTAGACAAGGCTGCACAGTGTCGCAATGACAGAGCTGCTGCCTTACTTCGATCCTGAGCACGCATGCTGTCTGTACAGAGATTGTACGTCCCCCCCCCATGGCCTGCACTATCCCACGCACACAAGGGATAATTAACTATTTTACCAAGCCAATTAGCCTGGAAACCTGTACGTCTTTGCAGTTTGGGAGGAAACCGGAGCTCCCAGGGAAGATTCACGCACTTCACCGGGAGAAGGTTCTAACACCACTGTAGTCAGGATAGAACCTCGGTGTCTGGCGCTGTAAGGCAGCATCTCTACCGCTGCGCCAACATGCCGCTCTCACCTGCGCCAACACCATCCATCCTCATCCAATGAATATATTAACAATCTATGCACATACTGTATAACAGGAGGCTATCCACATCATTGATTCAGTCATAGAAACATGGAAACATAGAAAATAGGTGCAGGCCAATCGGCCCTTCGAGCCAGCACCGTCATTCAATATGATCATGGCTGATCATCCAAAACCAGTACCCCGTTCCTGCTTTCTCCCCATATCCCCTGATTCCATTAGCCCCGAGCTCTAACTCTCTTGAAAATGTTCAGTGAATTGGTCTCCACTGCCTCCCGTGGCAGAGAATTCCACAGATTCACAACTCTCTGGGTGAAAACGTTTTTCCTCCTCTCAGTCCTGAATGGCCGATCTCTTGTTCTTAAACTGTGACCTCCCCCTGGGGTTCTGGACTCCCCCAACATCGGGAACATTTTTCCTGAAGTCGGCGGAGATCGCAGAGCTGGAGTGTTGGAAAGAACTGCAGATGCTGGTTTAAATCGAAGGTAGACACGAAATGCTAGAGTAGGGTTGCCAGCTGTCCCGTATTAGCCGGGACATCCCGTACATTGGGCTAAATTGGTTTGTCCCATGCGGGACCGCCCTTGTCCCATATTTGACTGCTACTACTCGGGTCGAGGGGACTGTCGGGTCGGAGCGCCGCGTCCGTCCCCGCCTCACACGTCCCGACGTAGTGCAGTCCAGGGAGTGCAGCAGCAGCACCTCGCCCGTGGCCCCGTCAGTCTGCAGCCCGGCCAGCTGTCCGACCTTCGGACCTTCGCTTACCGCCGACACCATCACCCCTCCTTCTCACGGCCGATCATCGGTTCATGAGTTGGATGGGGTGCTGTCGCGCCCGGGCCAAAACTCCTCAGCTGGCCCGCCGGCTGGGCTTTGTGAGCAGTCCAGCAACCCGGGCCAACTCATCATTCACCCAGCCATGGCCCAGTCGGTCAACGAACTGCCGTCGAGAATTTGTCCCTTTTCTCCCTTATTTGTGAGTGAGAAAGTTGGCAACCCTACGCTAGATTAGCTCAGCAGGACAGGCAGCTGCCTGTCCGGCTGAGTTACTCCAGCATTGTCTGTCTTCCTTCGAAGAGCTGGAGAGCAGGAGGAATCACAGAGGGGGAGCAGCGAGAGAGGATGTTGCAGGACTTCCTCCCTTCTCTCCAGAGATGCTGCTGCCTGTCCCGCTGAGTTACTCCAGCATTTTGTGTCTCTCTTTGATTTTATAAAGCAAACTCAAGGCCTGTCCTGGTCTCCTGCCTTACAGCCTATTTCTGAACTTGGCAAAGGATGATAACCTAACTGTTCGTTATGCGTCTAATAATTGAATAAAGAACATTTCAGTGAACATGACTTCCCTGGGTGGTACAGCATGTAACATTATGAGTGCGACTGGGTCAGGCATGAGCGTTTCACAGCATCCCTGGGCCGGAGTGCATGTATTAATATCGTGTTAAGCCATGTGTAGCTTTATGTAATAAGTTAATTAAGTACAAATTTGCTTGCGGTGTATTCAGTGAGATCAGTTTGCTGGATGCTTGTATTTATGAGCTGTTTCTCGTCCATGATGAACAACATCAGACTGGAAAGAAAGAGCATTGCAAAAGCATTAAACCCAAGAAGACGTTTAGTGTAGAGGTACAGCGCGGAAACAGGCCCTTCAGCCACACCGACCAGCGGTCCTCGCAGAGTAACACTATCCTACACACACTGGGGACAATTTACATTTACACCAAGCCAATTAACCTCCATACCTGTACGTCTTTGGAGTGTGGGAGGAGACCGAAAATCTCGGAGAAAACCCACGCGGCCACAGGGAGAACGGTGTCCGGCACTGCGAGCGCTGTAAGGCAGCAGCCCTACTGATGCAAGGTGATGGACAGTAACATCCTTTGGGCTTGTCTCCTCCCCTTCCCACCTCTCCCTCACAATGGCTTGTTCCCTTTATCACCGATACTTTTTTGCATATCTTTCACTCATTGTGACCAACCCAACGTCGCCTATCTCTTCGCTCCTTGATGCACCGCTGAGTTTCTCCAGCTTTTTGTGTACACTCATTTTAAGGGATTTAGGCTTTGCTTACAAAGGCAGCATTTATTGGCCACCCTTAACTGCTCATAAATTCACAAGTTATAGGAGTAGAATTACACCAGTCTGCCCATCGAGTCTACTCTGCCGTGCAATCATTGCTGATCCCATTTTCCTGCCTTCTCCCCATAACCTTTGACACCCGTTCTAATCACGAACTTGTCTATCTCTGCCTTAAAAATATCCACTAACTTGGCCTCCGCAGCCCTCTGTGGCAATGAGTTCCACAGATTAACTACCCTCTGAATAAAGAAGTTCCTCCCCACCTCCTTTCTAAAAGAGCGCCCTTTAATTCTGAGGCTATGACCTCTGTTCCTAGACTCTCCCACCAGTGGAAATATGCTTTCAACATCCACTCTATCTATCTATGCCTTTCATTGTTCTGTAAATTTCAATGAGGTCCTCCCGTCAACATTCTCAACTCCAGCGAGCAGAGGCCCAGTGCCGTCAAACGCTCATCATATCCTAACCGACTCATTCCTCAAATCATTCTTGTAAACCTCCTCTGGACCATCTCTAGAGCCAGCACATCCTTCCTCAGATATGGGGCCCAAATTTGATCACAGTACTCCAAATGCGGCCTGACCAGCGCCTAATAGAGCCTCAGCTCTACGAGTAGCTGATGGAGGATCATGTAGTTCCTCGACTGTGACAACCCTATTATTTTTGGATCTACCTGATCATGTCCTTGGATCTACCTGATCATGTCCTTTGATCTACCTGATCAGGCCTTGGAGGTTTATAGAGCTTTATGTTTTAAGAGGTTCGGCAAGTCCTCTACTGTAATCCTGACTACTCCCTAAGACATCAAAGATAAGTTGCACCCTGCCCACTCCCTCTTCTCCCCTCTCCCGTCAAGCAAAATATATAGAAATGTGGTGGCAGCAATGGCTGCCTCGCCAACAGTCTGTCTGTCCCTTTCTTCTTTGTTGTTTTTTTAGCGTGTGTTGAATGTATGTTTTTAGTGTCCTTTAGGTTATTTTATGTGGGGGTGGGGGAGCAGGTGGGGGGTGTTATTTTCTAATCTCTTACCTCGACGGAAATGCGATATTTGATCGCATCTTATCTCCATACGCACTGCGGCCTAACATCGAGGAGTTGGCGGACCTTTGCTGGAGACTGACTTCGAGGGAGACTGACTCCGTGATCCCTTTGCCGGGGATCGAGCTCTGAGCTCTACCATGGGTGCCTGCGGATTTTAACATCGTGGAGCTAGCAGTCTCTGGTGAGAAACCATCATCGAGAACTCCAAGCTGCAGGAGCTTCAACTGACCCATCGCGGGGGCTTAGATCGCCCCTGACGCTGGGGCTTCGACCGCCGGCTGCGGGAACTTCGATCACCCCGACTGCGGATGGTTCGACTGCCCCGACCGTGGGAGAAAAATGGGGGAAAAAGATTGGACTTTTTTGCCTTCCATCGCAGTGAGGAATGTGGGGAATCTGCTGTGGTGGATGTTGATGTTAACTTTTATGCAGTTGTCTGTCTTGCTGCTTTTTCAGTATGGTAATTTGCAAATCGCTCACTGTACCTTAGTTGGTACACATGAAAATAAAAGACCTTTGAAACGCACACCACCAGATTCGGGGAAGAGTTTCTTCCCAGCTGTTATCAGGCAACTGAACCATCCTACCACAACCAGAGAGCAGTCCTGAACTACTATCTACCTCATTGGAGACCCTCAAACTATCTTTGATCAGCCTTTACTGGCTATGTTTTGCACTAAACATTATTAATGTTATTCCCTTTATCGTGTGGCAGACTGTGGATGGCTCGATTGGAATCATATATGCTCTTTCCACTCACTGGTTAGCAGCGGGGAAATCTTTTCACTGCACCTCGGTTCACATGACATTAACTAAATTCAAACGCAAGTCGATTGGTGACATTATTTTTGTGTCGGGGACATTCACATTATCAAGGCAGATTGTGTGGATGGGAGGAAAATGGAGGAACCCTGCTGACAACTATAGCAACTGCCCCTGTTGCTGCGGATGGCTGGTCTCACACAAGGTGGCACCTGTCATGGATCAATGTTTTCCACTTCAGCAAGGTAGAAACATAGAAACATAGAAAATAGGTGCAGGAGGAGCCATTTCGGCCCTTCGAGCCAGCACCGCCATTCATTGTGATCATGGCTGATCGTCCGCTATCAATAACCCGTGCCTGCCTTCTCCCCATATCCCTTGACTCCACTAGCCCCTAGAGCTCTATCCAACTCTCTCTTAAATCCATCCAGTGACTTGGCCTCCACTGCCCTCTGTGGCAGGGAATTCCATAAATTCACAACTCTCTGGGTAAAAAAGTTTTTTCTCACCTCAGTCTTAAATGACCTCCCCTTTATTCTAAGGACTGTGGCTCCTCTGGTTCTGGACTCACCCAACATTGGGAACATTTTTCCTGCATCTAGCTTGTCCAGTCCTTTTATAATTGTATATGTTTCTATAAGTTTCCCCCTCATCCTTCTCAACTCCAGTGAATACAAGCCTAGTCTTTTCAATCTTTCCTCATATGACAGTCCCGCCATCTCAGAGATCAATCTTGTGAACCTATGCCGCACTGCCTCAATCACAAGGATGTCCTTCCTCAAATTAGGAGACCAAAACTGTACACAATACTCCAGATGTGGTCTCACCAGAGCCCTATACAACTGCAGAAGAACCTCTTTACTCCTGTACTGAAATCCTCTTGTTATGAAGGCTAACATTCCATTAGCTTTCTTCACTGCCTGCTGTACCTGCACGCCAACTTTCTGTGACTGGTGTACAAGGACACCCAGGTCTCGCTGTACCTCCCCCTTACCTAACCTAACCCCATTGAGATAATAATCTGCCCCCTTGTTTTTGCCGTCAAACTGGATAACCTCACATTTATCTATATTATACTGCATCTGCCACGCATCTGCCCACTCACTCAACCTGTCCAGGTCCCCCTGCACCCTCCTAACATCCTCTTCACAGTTCCACACTGCCACCCAAGCTTTGTGTCATCCGCAAACTTGCTAGTGTTGCTCCTAATTCCCTCTTCCAAATCATTAATATCTCATTAAGATCATTAAGATCATTAAGATCTCCCAGTAGCTTCTTTCATTCCAACGCAATTGGCTCCCATTCATTCTTCTTGCATGCGAATCTTTGCGATTTGGAACTGATGTTGCTGAGACTAAGTGATTTTAAGGATGAGGGAGGTTGATTATGTTTTTTTTTACAAGGATTGGGTAGAAGGTCAAGGACAGGGAGTCTCAACGATTTCCGGCCAGTGGCACTCACCCCTGTCATCGCCAAGTGCTTCGAGCGGCTGATCTTGGCTCACCTCAAAGCCAGCTCCCCCACACTGGACCCCCATCAGTTTGCCTACCGGACCAATAGGTCAACAGAAGACGCCATATCTGCGGCCCTACACTCTGCCCTGACCCACCTGGACAGCAATAACACCTACATCAGGCTGCTGTTCATCGACTTCAGTTCCGCCTTTAACACTGTCATACCCGCTAGCTTGATCACCAAACTCAGCGGTCTTGGCATCTCCACTTCCCTCTGCAATTGGACACTGGATTTCCTCACTAACAGACCCCAGTCTGTTAGGGATCAACAACCTCACCTCCTCCACTATAACACTGAACACTGGCGTGCCACAGGGCTGTGTGCTCAGTCCTCTCCTCTACTCTCTCTTCACCCATGACTGCATCCCTAAGTTTAGCTCCAACGCCATCATAAAATTTGCCTGACGACACCACGGTGGTAGGACTGATCAGCGATAACGACGAGTCAGCCTACAGGGAGGAGGTCCAGCACCTGACAACCTGGTGTGCCAATAACAACCTCGTCCTCAACTCCCAAAAGACGAAGGAGATCATCGTCGACTTCAGGAAGAACAGAGGGGGCAGACACACCCCCATCCATATAAACGGGACTGAGGTGGAGCAGGTCTCCAACTACAAATTCCTCGGGTTACACATCTCGGAGGATCTGTCCTGGTCCCTCAACACCTCCAAGCTGGTCAAAAAGGCGCAGCAGCGCCTTTACTTCCTGAGGAGGCTCAAAAAAAGCCCACCTGTCCCCCCCTGATCCTGACCAACTTCTACAGCTGTACCATTGAAAGCATCCTGACCACCTGCTTTACGGTCTGGTACAGCAGTTGCACCGTAGCAGACAGGAAGGCACTACAACGGGTGGTGAAAACCGCCCAGTACATCATCGGTGCCCCGCTCCCTGCCATGGATGCCCTCCACCGAAAACGGTGTCTGAGACGGGCTGGGAAGATCATCAAGGACCCCTCCCACCCTAACCATGGACTGTTTGCCCTCCTACCATCGGGGAGGCGGTACAGGAGCCTCAGGTCCCGCACCAGCAGGATGAGGAGTAGCTTCTACAATAACACCATCGCACTGCTGAACTCGGAGTCCGCCGATAGATTCCCACATCTGTATTTATTTATCTGTATTTATCTAAACATTGCTATCACTACGTACTGACACTAAACTGCATTTCGTTGTACCCACACTTGTATCTGTGCAATGACATTAAATTTGAATTGAATTGAATTGAATTGAAAGTTTGGATTTGCCATGATCCTGTCAAGGGGCTGAATGGACTCCTGCTTTTATCCAACCTCTATGAATGTAAAATAGGAACAAACTTCCAATTATCTTGACTGTACCCACACAGGATATTATTATCTCAGTGCTATCTTTTTTTTGGGTACTATCTATAATTAACGTAAATCCCTTTGAGGCTGTATTTTATCCGAGCTACAAGAACTGGGTTGGTTTTTAGGGAGATGCTTAGGATACTGGCAGCACATCCACATCTGGGAGATTGCTTTCACTTCATTGACATAGCTTAAGGCGACGTCGTCATTCACTCTAGTTACCGAAAACAGCACATGAGACCTCATTTAAGGTTGAGGACTGATCAGTCCGGATCTCTTTCCTCCAGGAAAGATGAAGCTGAGGAAACAGAGTGATGGAAGTCTATGAAATTATATAAGGGTAGATACTTCTGGGGAATTTGAAAAACACAATTCTATAAATACAAAATACAATCTGAGAATGGTGAAAATAAGTGGCAGCTCAGGCAACATTTGGAGAGAGAGAGAGAGAGAGAGAGCGGGGGGAGAGAGAGAGAGAGAGAGAGAGAGAGAGAGAGAGAGAGAGAGAGAGAGAGAGAGAGAGACAACGAAAGTTAACGATGTAAAACTCAAACTTATTGCACTTTCGACCTCTCAAATGTGCTCTGCCGTTCAAAATGGCTGATTTTGTACCCTCAGTACCACTTGCATCAGCCCGATATCATGCGTTTCCTTTTAGCATCTAAACAATAATTTTAGTTCAATTATATTTTTCCCATGGTTTAGTTGAGTTTAGAGATACGGCGTGGAAACAGGCCCTTCGGCCCACCACGTCCATGCCAGCCAATGGTCACCTGTACACTGGTTGTATCCTAGCCAATCGACCTACAAACCTGCACGTCTTTGGAATGTGGGAACCGGAGCAGTCACAGACTCCGTGCAGACAGCACCCGTGGTCAGGATCGACCCGGGTCTCTGGTGCTGTGAGGCAGCAGCTCTACAGCTGCAACACTGTGCTGCCCCTTAAATGCCGACTTTGTTCAAGGTGTACGGATCTGAAATGTTGACCGTTTCTCTCTCCGTAGATCCTTCCTAAGCTGCTGACTATTTTGAGCATTCTCCGATTCTAATCCATCTTTCCAACATTCAGAGCACAGAGTGTTGTTCTTGCCACAAAGTATTAGTACCGGTGTCAGGAGTAATGGGGAGAAGGCAGGAGAATGGCGTTAGGAGGGAGAGATAGATCAACCATGATTGAATAGCGGAGTAGACTTGGTGGGTCGAAGGGCCTAATACTACTCCTTATGAACAAATAAATCCAGTGAAGCTTCTTAACAAATCCTCGCAACCATCAGGCTCTTCAACACTGCACAAGACTCATCTGAGTAACAATGATCTTCTATGGTAGACAAAAGTGCTGGTGAAACTCAGCGGGTGTGGCAGCATCTATGGAGCGAAGGAAATAGGCAACGTTTCGGGCCAAAACCCTTCTTCAGACTGAAATGTTGCCTATTTCCTTCACTCCATAGATGCTGCTGCACCCGCTGAGTTTCTCCAGCACTTTTGTCTACCTTCGATTTTCCAGCATCTGCAGTTCCTTCTTAAACCCATGATCTTCTATGGACTGTGTCTTTGGTTGCACGATTAGTTAGCGAGAATGAGGAACTCATTACACATGTAGCAACGAAGGCAACCAGCATGGGGACATTTAAAAAAACAAAGAATGGAGTATGTGAAAAAGGTGCTGAAAATTGAAGATGCTTTAATTCAAGCAGCATATCTGTGGTGAGATGGGACGGGGGGTGGGAGGGGGGAGGGGGAGGGACATAGGTAACTTTGCTCAGGTCCAGAACATTTTAACGGATCTGGAAAAAAATGAGCAAAAACGTTACATTTCAGAGAGGGGAGGAATAAAGGTTGAATGTCTCTGATAGGGCACAAACCAAAGTTGTGAAGGTGACAATTACTTTAATAATAGGCAATTAGAGGGAGGAGGGGAAAAAAATAAAGAGACAAATTGGAATAGAATGTAGCAGGCTGACCTGAGAGGCAGTTGTTACCGAAAACTATTGAATAAAGGGCAGCACAGCGGAAGAGTTGCTGCGTTGCACGCCAGCAAACCCGGTTCGATCCTAACTACAGGTGCTGTCTGCACCGAGTTTGAACGCTCTCCTCATGGGTTTTCTGTGGTATCTCCGGATTCCTCCCACACTCCAAAGACGCACAGGTTTGCAGGTTAATTGGCTTCTGTAAATTGTAAACTGTTCGTAGTGTGTGTAGGAATAGTGTGAGTGTGAGGGGGTTGATGGTCGGCACGGACTCGGAGGGCCGAAGGGCCTGCTTCTGCGCTGTATCTCTAAACCAAACTAAACTACAATGAGGTCACAAGGACCACACGCACTGCCCACAAGGGAAATGATACCTGCGCATCTGATTTACATCGGAGCAACAGAGGTGATCAAAGACATCTCTAAACTCTGAGACTGAACTGAGTTGTAATGCAAAGTGGTCACCAAATCAACATTTAATTTCTCCGAGGTAGAGAAGACCAAATTGTAAGTGCCAGATGCAATACAATAGAAAATAGACAATAGCAGGAGTAGGCGATTTGTCCCTTCGAGCCAGCACCGCCATTCACTGTGATCATGGCTGATCATCCACAACCAGTACCCCGTTCCTGCCTTCTCCCCATATCACTTGACTCCGCTATTTTTAAGAGCTACATTAAATTGGAAAAAAAGGAATTGCATTGTTGCTTTACAGGTTAACTGCTAAGATTCCTGGATAGTGAAAAGACGTATTAGGAATAAAGGCATAGATAAGGGAGAGAATAAGGAAGATAATCCAGAAATGGTAGTATTTTGAGGTGCCGGTGCTGGACACCCAAAATATTAATTTGCTTGTCGAATCGGTAGTAAAGAAAAAAATGCCATGCGAGCTTTACTTCGAAAGGGCTTGTATCCCAAAACAGGGATGTGATGCTGAGGCTCTATAAGGCGCTGGTCAGGTCGCATTTGGAATATTGCGAGCAATTTTGGACACCATGTCTGACCATACCTGCTGGCTCCGGAGAGGGTCCAGAGGTGGTTTACAACAATGATCCCAGGAATGAATAGGTTAACCTATGATGAGCATTTGTCGGCACTGGCCCTGTACTCGCTGGAGTTTAAAAGAATGAGGGGGGCCGTCATTGAAACATAATGAATAGTGAAAGGCTTGGATAGAGTGGATGTGGAGAGGATGTTTCCACCAGTGGGAGAGTCTAGGACTAGAGGTCATAGCCTCAGAAGTAAAGGATGTTCTTTTAAGAAGGAGATGAGGAGGAATTTATTTAGTCAGAGAGTGGTGAATCTGTGGAATTCTTTGTCACAGAAGGCTGTGGAGGTCGTCAGTGGATATATTTAAGGTCGAGATAGATAAATTCTTGATTAATACGGGTGTCAATTATAGGGAGAAGGCTGGAGCATGGGGTTAGGAGGGAGAGATAGATCAGCCATGATTGGATGGCGGAGTAAACTTGATGGGCTGAATGGCCTAATTCTGCTCCTATCACATGATCTTATGAAAGGGAAGAGGTGAACGGGCTGATGTTGTTTGGGCAGGTCCTGTTAGAAAGGGAGTGGTTGATGTCAATGGACGAGGAGATCATGATGTCTTGGAACGCTGAAGTTGTAAGGAAGATGCATTATGCGGTGGAGGAACCCCTTGAAAAGTGGCAGAAATAGTAGAGGATGATCACTGAACAAGGAGACTGTTAGGGTGGAAAGTAAAGACAAGGGGAACCCTTAGTTTAGTTTAGCAGTGTGGAAACAGGCCATTTGGCCCACCAAGTGCCCACCGAGCAGCAACCTTTGTACACTAGCACTATCCAATGAACAAGCGACAACTTGCAATTCTTACCAAAGCCAAATAACGTGCAAATCTGTACGTTTTTGGCACGTGGGAGGAAACCGGAACTCCCGGGGGAAAAACCCACATGGTTACAGGGAGAACGTACAAACTCCATGCAGATGGCAGCTGTAGTCAGGATCGAATCTGGGTCCCTGGCGCTGTGAGGCAGCAGCTCCACAGCTGCGACGCCATGCCGCCCATTCTGGCTGTGAAGGGAAAAAGCCAGAAGGAGCGGCAATCTCGCCAAAGTACAGGGAAAGCCGGGAGGAAGAAAAATGTCTAGAAGGAAGATGAAGGAAGTCAACATCAATACAGAATGGAAAGACAAGTAGACCGGGAGAAAGGTATCAAGGTGAGAGATTCAAATGGAAAATAATCACCAACAGCTCTACTAGATCAAATGGCCCATTTCTGTGTTGTGAACAGTGTGAAAATTATTTAAAGCCAGCAGAATGTAGTTGTATTTAAAAAAATATATATATAAATAACTGTTTAATTGGCAACCATGTAAAATAAGGTTTCTACTTAAGAACAAGTTTTTGAACAAGTTAGGTCTTTATTCTTTGGAGCGCAGAAGGTTAAGGGGGGACTTGATTGAGGTCTTTAAAATGATGAAAGGGATAGACAGAGTTGACGTGGATATGTTTTTCCCATTGAGGGTAGGGAAGATTCAAACAAGAGGGCATGACATGAGAATTAAGGGACAGAAGTTTCGGGGTAACGTGAGGGGGAACTTCTTTACTCAGAGGGTGGTGGCTGTGTGGAATGAGCTTCCAGCAGAAGTGGTGGAGGCAGGATCAATTTTAACATTTAAGAGTAAAGTGGATAGGTATATGGACGTGAAGGGAATGGAGGGGTATGGTCTGAGTGCAGGTAGATGGGACTAGGGGAAAACAAATGGTCGGCACGGACTAGAAGGGCCGAGAGGGCCTGTTTCCGTGCTGTAATTGTTATATGGTTATATGGTTATATGGTTAAGATGGACAAAATATTTTTGTTTAAATTACCACCGGATAGTGATGATCTGTAAAGTTAGCAGAAGTTGTGGAGAGATCTTTTGGACTCGGCAAACTCTTATGGGAATTCTGCCCACAACGAACTGAATCACTTTGAAGCAACGCAGTGAATGAAGTCTAATACCTATTGTGGGAAGGAGCGAAAGATCATTTTCATAGATTGAGGTCACATTGTATAGTGCTGTGCTGTGCTGCTCGTCTTAAAGGATAAGCATATGCCAGGGCACCGAGAAAACTCATGTTCTTCTTCATTGAATAACGTCATGGGATACTTTATATCCTGTTGACAGGGGAGATAATGCGCTGCGTTCAATATCTCATCCAAAAGAAAGTTCGGTCCTCTATTCCCTTGATAATATATCGAAAGTTCAGCCTGGACTAGATGAGAGGATCCAGAATGCAAATGTTCCTACTGAAAACTGTTCCCGCATTCATGGGAAGTATTTCTGGCTCAAATTTGGGAGTTTAGTTTAGTTTAGAGATACAGCGTGGAAACAGGCACTTCAGTCCACGCTGACCAGCGATCCCCACACATTAACACTGTCCTATACTCACTGAGGACAATTTACAATTATACCAAGCCAATTAACCTGCAAACCTGTACATCTCTGGAGTATGGGAGGAAACCGTAGATCAGCTAAATCTAACTCTCTTTTCAAAACATCCCGTGAATTGGCCTCCACTGCCTTCTGTGGCAGAGAATTGCAAAGATTCACAACTCCCTGGGTGAGGAAGTTTTTCCTCATCTCATCCCTAAATGGCCTGCCCCTTATGACCTCAACCTTCCGTCCCTGTAGAAGATCCCATGAGCTGGCACCTCTAATCGTCCTCTACACTATCCAACCTAGCCCTTCCTCAAAACATACTACTTAAATTTGCAAATGATTACTTCTCCAGAGTTCATCATTTCACATTCATTTGCAATAAACAGAACTGCCATGTGTCAGTCTATTTCACATCTTTCCACATTAGTAATTGCCAAGCATCATACCATCTGCAAGCTTCAAAAAACACATCTTAACTCCAGAACCCAGTGAATCCTAATGTTCAATCAGAAAAATACTTATCAATATTCCGGGCCCCTTAACCCTCAACTACACCCCTAAGATAGTTATAGATTCATACAGCGTGGAAACAGGCCCTTCAGCCCAACTTGTCCAAACCAACCAACATGTCCCATCTGCGCTAGTCACACCTGATGGCGTTTGGCCCATATCCCTCTAAACCTGTCCTATCCATGTACCTGTCTAAATGCTTCTTAAACGTTGCGATAGCACCTGCCTCAACTACCTCCTCCAGCAGCTCGTTCCATACACCCACCAACCTTTGTGTAATAGGTTACCGTCATCATTCAATTTACCATTTACTTCTATGTCTCATTATGTGCTTGTTAGCTTCTTTTAAAACTACACACCTTTGTACCACATTCGTCACCTGCCTACTAGATTGATGCAAGAACTTAATCCACTCATTTGGATATGTGATTTACCTTTAACAAATCATTCTTGTTAACCCTTGCTCCTGATTAACTCACGATTCCCCAAATGAGAATAAAATGTGTCATTGCCAAATGGATTGCTAATTGTTTCACAACTGACGTTAATTTGATTCCAAACCCCTAAACTGCCATTCACTTCAGCTCCGCACGCTCGATGATCTAATCTGCACACTGGCGCAGCGGTAGAGTTGTTGCCTTACAGCGATTACAGCGCCAGAGACCCGGGTTCGATCCTGACTACGGGTGCTGTCTGTATGGAGTTTGTACCTTCTCCCTGTGACCTGCGTGGGTTTTATCCAGTTTCCTCCCACACTCCAAAGACGTACAGATTTGTAGGCTAATTGGCTTGATAAAATTGTCCCTGGTTGGTGCGGACAAAGGTGGGCCAAAGGGCCTGTTTCCGCAATCTATCTCTAAACTAAACTTAACCTCCCATATTTGAAACAATACTTTAAATAGGCTCTAAGTATATGATTGTTGATTATTCACAAAATAAAGACAGTCTTTAAAGGTAGCATTAAGACAGGTAATTTATGCTAAGAGACTGTCTCTATTGCACGAGCATTTCACTGCAAACCCTGTCCTGAACTGTTGGGTTCATTGTTAATCCTGGAAACATCTGTTCTGTTCAGCAGTCATCAACATCTGTTCCTAATTATTAGGAATAATCTACTGGCCGTTATAAAGCAATCAGGTATGCAAAACACAGCAAGGAAAACTATATCGTTATCATATGCAAAATGCTAATTAGCAGACAATCTGTCACATTTGCTTAAAGTATCGCGAAGACACTTGTTAATTGGTACAAATCAGGAGAAAATATTTTTAATGGAAGGGTTCGTAATACTGCAGATTTCACTGATTTGAATATGCAGAGATGGCACAGATGTGTATGCATGTTGTTAAAATGAAACAAAAAGCATTGTTTCTGTCTTTGGGACTACCTGTCACATGAAGGTTTCGTAGGCCCCAGAGCAGAAGCGTCCACGTCGCGGGGCTGGAAACTGGACACATCCTGAGCTCATTCTGCTACCACCATCATCTATTGCGACAAGTGATGGCTCCCACTGATTGTCGCCGGAAGCTTGCTTCCTTTTCAGGACGGACTATGACAGCGATGTCAACAATTTGAAACACGGACACGAAAGAAGAAGAAGGCTTCTTCGCATGGTAACATAGGTGTTCACAATCCACGATGGTGACAATGATACTTTATTGCCACATACCTGGCGTGATGCAGTGAAATTCTTTGTTTATGGAATAAAAGTGCACAGAAACGTTACCACAAAGGTGCCGACAGTTGCAAAGAGTACTCATCCCCTCTTTGTTCCCCCCCACTGGGTCCCCATCAATTCTCGGCGGCCCCCTCCCATGCTGTCATCAGCAGCCCCCTATGCCAGGTCCCCCTTAGTTCTTGGTGGCCCCTCACGCTGGGCCCCCTTTAGTTCTCGGTGGCCCCCTCAAGCCGGGAGACCCCTTTAGTTCTCGGTGGCCCTCTCACGCCGGGACGCCCTTAGTTCTGAGCGGCCCATCCAACCAGGTCCCTCTTTGACTCTGTGTTATCCATGGACGGATCATGTAACGGGCTCCAATAATGTTCCTTTGTTGTTTTGACCAATATTCGCTATTCAACCAGCCGCACCCCATCACCTAATCTACTCACACTATCTCCACATCATTGGTAGCTCATGCTCATTTGTTAGGTATAGCCTGTATAAAACTAATCATTGGACATCACAAGGAACCTAATGGCATCCTTCTCGTGTCACCTGAGGTGAAAGCTTGCCCATGACCAAGATTTGAAAACTAGCGCATGGAAACAGCAAGCAGCGCACTAAAGTTTAGCGTTAGTTGCGTCAGTTCACTCAGAGATAAAGCATGGAAACAGGCCCTTCAGCCCACTGAGTCCATGCTGACTAGCGATCACCCATACACCAGTTTCTGTGTTGGAGTTCAGAGTTCAGAGATACAGCGTGGAGACAAGCCCTTCGGCCCTTCGACCATCGATCACCCGTTCACATCCTATCCGCTTTCACATCCACTACAGGCAATTTACAGAGACCAATTCAACCAACAGACCCACATGTCTTTAAGAGGCGGGAGGAGCACTCGGGGGCAACCCACTCAGTCACAGGGAGAAGGTGCAAACTCCACAGCCAGCGCCCGAGGATCAGGATCGAACCTGGGTCTCTGGCACTGTGAGGCAGCAGCTCTACCTGCTGCCCACACAGCGCCGCCCATTCACCGTCAACCAGGGTACACACGCCAGGACGTGGCACCAAAAGGTTAAACTAATAGAGAAAGTTGAAGAGAGTTTTAAAGAGGTTAGTGCAGACAATAAACACAGCTCGGCAGCACGAAATGCTTCCTTGTTACGTCATTCTCACCCTTCTCCCTAATTTTGGTTTTGAAAGTTCTTCTTTGGTGTGAATCAAAATAAAATTGTAGATGCTGGGCTGAAAATGCCAGAAATATTCAGCAGGACAGGCCCATTTTCTTCATCAGTCTGAAGAAAGACGCACAGGTTCGTTGGCTAATTGGCTTGGCAACTGTGTAAAGTGTCCCTAGTGTGTGTAGGATAGTGTTAGTGCGCGGGGGATCACTGTTCGGAACAGACTCTGTGGGCCGCAGGGCCTGTTTCCACGCTGTGTCTCCAAGCTAAATTAAACTGCACGAAAAAGGTCCGGACCCAAAACGTCTCCTATCCATGTTCACCAGAGATGCTGCCAGACCCGCTGAGTTACTCCAGCACTCTGTGAAACGTCTCCTATCCATGTTCTCCACAGATGCTGCCTGACCCGCTGAGTTACTCCAGCACTCTGTGAAGCGTCACCTATCCATGTTCACCAGAGATGCTGCCAGACCCGCTGAGTTACTCCAGCACTCTGTGAAGCGTCACCTATCCATGTTCACCAGAGATGCTGCCAGACCCGCTGAGTTACTCCAGCACTTTCTTTCAAATGCAAGATGAGCTCTGCAGAAGAACATTCCAAATCTCGTTTAGTTTAGTTTAGTTTAGCTTGTTGTCACGCGTACTGAGGCGCAGTGAAAAGCTTTAAGAACTTTGTGAAACTTGCACATTTTGTTCAATGCCCACTTCACTCATATGAAACAAAACACAGGTGCTCCAATCACTCCGCAAAGTGGAACATTGACAAATTTCTACGTGGAGTAACATCGGGTTGCCAACCCTAATTATTTACGTGATCCTCACGTATTAACTACCCAAATAATCAATGTTCCAGCAACTAACACACACTGCAAGCCACTTAACCTACCTACCTGTGCGTCTTTGGAGAGTGAGAGGAAACCGAAGATGTCGGAGAAAACCCACGCAGTCACGGTGAGCACGTACAAACTCCGTACAGACAGCACCCGTAGTCGGGATCGAACCGTGGGTCTCCGGCGCTGCAAGTGCTGTTAGGCAGCAACTCTACCGCTGCGCCACCGTGCTGCCCTATGACTCCATGATCAGCAACTCAACTTCAATTTGCACTAATTACTAAAGAGAATCACAAACGAGGATATTGATCGAGAGATGCTGTGGAGATAATTCCAGAGATGCTGCCTTTGACCTGCTCAGTTACTGCAGCGTTTTGTGTCTATATTGATCTATCATATCTGTGTCGGTAAAATAATTTCATTACATGAATTTAAATTCTAGAGCTGTCATGGTGGGATATGAACTATTGTCTCTGCATAATCAGTCTAACTGCCTGCATGTGAGATAAATAACTGAACTGCCACGCCACCTCTTTAACTTCCATTTTCATCCTCTATTATCCCACAACCTTAAAAGAAGGACACTAATGTAGAAACATAGAAAATAGGTGCAGGAGGAGGCCATTCGGTCCTTCGAGCCAGCACCGCCATTCATTGTGATCATGGCTGATCGTCCCCAATCAATAACCAGTGCCTGCCTTCTCCCCATATCCCTTGACTCCACTAGCCCCTAGAGCTCTATCCAACTCTCTTTTAAATCCATCCAGTGACTTGGCCTCCACTGCCCTCTGTGGCAGGGAATTCCACAAATTCACAACTCTCTGGGTGAAAACGTTTTTTTCTCACCTCAGTCTTAAATGACCTCCCCTTTATTCTAAGACTTTGGCCCCTGCTTCTGGACTCGCCCAACATTGGGAACATTTTCCCTGCATCTAGCTTGTCCAGTCCTTTTATAATTTTAGATGTTTCTATAAGATCCCCCCTCATCCTTCTAAACTCACAGGCACAGGCACAGGCAATACTTGATCACGATTTTGCACATCTCCACAGATGTTGCCTGACCCATTGAACATATCCAGCATTTTCTTACTTTCAACTTTACATATACAGTGTGGAAACAGGCCCTTCGGGTCCGCGCCGACTTGCGATCACCCAGTATGCCAGCACTTTCCTACACACCAAGAACAATTTACAATTTTCTTTACCAAAGCCAATTGATCTACAAACCTGTAAGTCTTTGGGGTGTGAGAGTAAACCGGAGCACCCGGGGAAAACCCACAGGGTCACAGGGATAACGTGCAACGTTTGTACAGACAGCACCCGTAGTCCGTATCAAACCCGGGTCTCTGGCGCTGCGCTACTGTGCTGCCCTCATTGTTAAACATTACAAAAAGATGCAGTACTATGGGAGGATCATTTCCCAATGGCAGCAGTATCCTTTGAGGGCACTGCTATGCCAATAAATTGGTATCTTTGATAGCTCATTGAATGAGTTGGTGATTCAAGCTTTGGAAAGTTGTCTGCTTTCTTGAATTAAGCTGCATACTGCCAGGTCCGATTACGATGCACAAAATGAAAATCTCTGCTATCGATTAGTTTCAGTGAGCTAGAAAGCGAGCGCACAAGCATAGAGTCGTGGAGTTAGTTATACAGCATGCAAATATGTCCTTTGGCCCAACTTGGCCATGCTGACCAAAATGCCCATCTACGCTTGTCCCATAGCCTCGTGTTTGAGATATCCATCTCAACCTTTCCTATCCATCTGCTTGTCCAAATGTCCCCTAAATGTTGGTATAGTACTAACTCATCAAAACACATGAGGCTGTTCGACCCATTTGGGACAATGGTGTCTCCGAGTAGAACAGTCGCATCAGTTCCATTCTCTCCTGCAGTCACAGAAAATATTCTCACCCAATTTCATCAAGGTCCTTATTATTCCTTTGCTACTTCCCCACACTAAGGGATCATTTACAGCAACCATTTAATCAACCGCCACGTCTTTGCATGGGGGAGGAAATCTAGGGAAACCCAGATGGTCATGGGGAAAATATATAAGGTCCACCTGGACAACACCAGCATTCATGCTCAGATCCAGGTCCCTGCAGCTGTGAGGCAGCAGTACTAACTGCTGCGTCGTAGTATGGCTCACTGGAATAAAACAAAACAAGCAGTTTAAACTGGATCAACATTATAGAATGAATGTCCTTCGTTACAGCATAGAATTGAGACCAGGTTGCTTCACAAGGAGCCTTCACAGGGTTGAAGGGCTGAACAGCCTTCTGCTGTCTTTTATCAAGTGCATGATTCAAAAGAAAAATAGAAGAATCATTGATTTTTGGAAAAAAGTAGATAGATAGATAGATAGATAGATAGATAGATAGATAGATAGATAGATAGATAGATAGATAGATAGATAGATAGATAGATAGATAGATAGATATGTTATTATCACATATGACATGTCACAGTGAAGTTCTGATTATTTAGTATTTGAAGTGATGTATATTCATCATTACTCTAATATTGGTTGATTAAAATGATGTGTTGATTAACTCTCCGGGCTGGAAGAGATTAATTGCAATCTCCGTCGTTTTCATTGTAACTCCATCTGCACATTTGTGCTTCCCTTCGTACAATCTTACCTTAAACCCTTGAGAGCGGAGGATTGTTTCGGCTAAAAATAGCCGCACGAGGTGAAAGATTTGCCCACTTGAGCTTTTAGCATCCTCCGCAGCTTGAAGCATAATGCATAGGGCGCCCATTAGCAGAGCACAAACGACACTCGATCAAGTGGTGCTGTCGCATAACTAAACAGAACGGCCAGCGCAAGGTCTGACTGCTTGCTCTGTGCTGTTCAGTGAGCAAATTGAACAACCGTCACCTGCGATCGCGGCAAAGTCAATGAATTAAGATAGCGGATCCAGGAAAAACAACCAGGAAGATTTAGCCATTTTTTTCAATTGTTAAGCTACAGAATGTCTCATGATATTGGCGGGACAAATTTATGGGGTCCAAATTATCCGATTCTTTACACTACCAAAAGTATTCAATGATACTTTATAGTCACAGACAGACAGACAGACAGACAGACAGACAGACAGACAGACAGACAGACAGACAGACAGACAGACAGACAGACAAATAGATACCCTAAACCCAGGTTCAATCCTGACTGCGGGTGCTGTCTGTATAGAGTTTGTACGTTCTCCCTGCGTGGGTTTTCTCTGGGAGCTCCAGTTCCCTCCCACACTCTAAAGACGTACAGGTTTGTAGGTTAATTGGCTTGGTATAATTGTAAACTGTCCCTAGTGTGTGTAGGATAGTGTTAGTGTGCAGGGATCGCTGGTCGGTGCGGACTCGGTAGACCAAAGTGCCTGTTTCCGCGCTGCATCTCTAAGCTAAACTTTAAATTAAAAATCAGAAGCAGCCTTTATTTTTTCTTTAGTTTAGCTAGTTTAGTTTAGTTTACTGTCACGTGTTCCGAGATACTGTGAAAAGCTTTTGTTGCGTGCTAACCAGTCAGCGGAAGACAATACGCGATTACAATCGAGCCGTCCACGGTGTACAGACACACGATAAAGGGAATAACGTGAAGTCCAGTAAAGTCCCATTAAAGATAGCCCGAGTTGCCAAATAACAGCTGAACCATTTTATCAACAACTAGAGAGGGTTCCTGAACTACTATCCACCTCATTGGAGACCCTCGGACTATCTTTTGCAAGTCTTCCAATCACAAACAGTGCCATTTAGTAAAGTTGATGGCAACAAAGTTTGCTTTCCACTGAAGAAAAATAAAATTGACCAAATTATCTTTTCCTGTGGCCCCTGCTTCTGAATTTAAAGTGTTTTAACATGTGTGGAGATGATCTTGCTTAAAAGAAACCTCAGAAAGTGTCAAATAACATTTTCAAGAAAGATTGCAATCCTGGTACTACACAACCTTGAAGTTCCAATATTCCCTTTAATGATTCAGCCGCCATACACAGTTCAGTGGCACTCCTGTGCTGTGCTTCCTATTAATCTTGATGAAGTTGGATTCGTACAGATTTACCAATCATTACTGCTGTCTTCCCCGAATGACTGATAGGTACTTAGAGGACAAGAAATGGTTGGCATCCATTCTCGATATTACTAAAT
Organism: Okamejei kenojei; assembly: GCA_035221665.1. Classification (NCBI taxonomy): domain Eukaryota; kingdom Metazoa; phylum Chordata; class Chondrichthyes; order Rajiformes; family Rajidae; genus Okamejei; species Okamejei kenojei. Next base: position 5,522,544 of record CM069136.1, read on the forward strand.
GACAAATCGTTTCAGAAGGGGAGAACTGGAGGACAGATAAATGTACTCTTGGAATGGATTAAGGTGACTGGGAACAATTTTGCCTCTTGCGACATTGATATCTGAAGAAGGCACAGGAAAGATGTTTATTTCAGAATGCCATTTATACACCTGTAACGAATAGCGACTGAGATAGACACACAGAGCTGGAGTAACACAGCGGGTCAGGCAGCATGTCTGGAGAGAAGCAATGGGCGACGTTTCAGGTCGAGACCCTTCACGTCACCCATTCCTTCTCTCCAGAGATGCTGCCTGTCCCGCTGAGTTACCCCAGCTTTTTGCGTCTGTCTTTGGTTTAAACCAGCATCTGCAGTTCCTTCGTACACAGAAGACTCAGATATATCCAGATATATCCAATCGACCCAAGGGGCAGAACTTAAAAGAGATAATTACAATCAGCTAAATATTCAGCACAGTCCCTTATCGACTTTAGGTACTAAAATCCATGGGATAAAACGATCTATTGTACCTGCCCTGCCTGAAGAACAGCCTCCAAAATTTTACTCTGGAATGCTGAAGTTTTATGATCTACTTATTATGCACTTAAATGATTGAAATTATATTTAACTCTCTCTTTCTCAACTTGAGAAGTTAAATCGGAGGTTCAGTGATGCAGTTGAACAAAGGGGACTATGAAGGCATGAGAGGGGAGCTGGCCAAGGTAGACTGGAAAGGGATCCTAGCAGGAATGGCGGTGGAGCAGCAATGGCAGGAATTTCTGGGCATAATCCGGAAGATGCAGGATCATTTCATTCCAAAAAGGGGGAAAGATTCTAAGGGGAGTAAGAGGCAACCGTGGCTGACAAGAGAAGTTAGGGATAGAATAAAACTAAAAGAAATGATGTATAACACAGCAAAGAGTAGCCGGAAGTCAGAGGATTGGGAAACTTTCATAGGACAACAGAAGGAAACAAAATGGGCAAAACGGGCTGAAAAGATGAAGTACGAAGGGAAGCTGGCCAGGAATATAAAGAAGGACAGTAAAAGCTTCTTTAGATATGTTAAGGGAAAAAGAGTAACAAAGTTACTCTTAAGGGAAATTATTATGGGTAACAAGGAAATGGTAGAAGAGTTGAATAGGTACTTTGGATCTGTCTTCACTAAGGAGGACACAAAGAATCTCCCAGATGTACTGGAGGACAGAGGACCTAAGGGGATAGAGGAACTGAAAGAAATTTTCATTCGGCGAGAAATAGCATTGGGTAGGCTAATGGAACTGAAGGATGATAAATCCCCTGGGCCTGATGGTCCGCATCCCAGGGTCCTCAGGGAGGTAGCTCTAGAAATAGTGGACGCATTGGTGATCATTTTCCAATGTTCAATAGATTCAGGATCAGTTCCTGGGGATTGGAGGATAGCTAATGTTATCCCACTTTTCAAGAAAGGAGCGAGAGAGAAAACGGGGAATTACAGACCAGTTAGCCTGACTTCAGTGGTGGGAAAGATGCTGGTCAATTATTAAGGAGGTAATAATGGGGCATTTGGATGGCAGTAAAAGGATTAGTCCAAGCCAACATGGATTATATGAAAGGGAAATCATGCTTGACTAATCTTCTGGAATTTTTTGAGGATGTGACAAGTAAAATGGATGAAGGGGTGCCAGTGGATGTAGTGTATCTAGACTTTCAGAAAGCCTTTGATAAGGTCCGCACAGGAGACTGGTGACTAAAATTAGAGCACATGGTATTGGGGGTAGGGTGTTGACCTGGATAGAAAATTGGTTGGCAGACCGGAAGCAAAGAGTAGGAGTGAACGGGACCTTTTCAGAATGGCAGGCAGTGGCGAGTGGAGTGCCGCAAGGCTCGGTGTTGGGGACGCAACTGTTTACCATGTATATTAATGATTTGGAAGATGGAAATAGGAGCAACACTAGCAAGTTTGCGGATGACACAAAGCTGGGTGGCAGTGTGAACTGTGAAGAGGATGTTAAGAGGTTGCAGGGGGACCTGGACAGGTTGAGTGAGTGGGCAGATGCGTGGCAGATGCAGTATAATATAGATAAATGTGAGGTTATCTACATTGGCGGCAAAAACAAGGGGGCAGATTATTATCACAAGGGGGTTAGGTTAGGTAAGGGGGAGGTACAGCGAGACCTGGGTGTCCTTGTACACCGATCACAGAAAGTTGCCGTGCAGGTACAGCAGACAATGAAGAAAGCTAATGGAATGTTGGCCTTCCTAACAAGAGGATTTCAGTACAGGAGTAAAGAGGTTCTTCTGCAGATGTATAGGGCTCTGGTGAGACCACATCTGGAGTATTGTGTACAGTTTTGGTCTCCTAATTTGAGGAAGGACATCCTTGTGATTGAGGCAGTGCAGCGTAGGTTCATGAGATAGCGACATATGAGGAAAGATTGAAAAGACTAGGCTTGTATTCACTGGAGTTTAGAAGGATGAGGGGATATGTTATTGAAACATATAAAATAATAAAAGGATGAGGGACGATCAGCCATGATCACAATGAATGGCGGTGCTGGTTCGAAGGGCCGAATAGCCTCCTCCTGCACCTATTTTCTATGTTTCTATTTGCTGAGCATTGGACGGAATGACCACTCACTTTAACAAGAGGTATTTCAAACGAAGCACAACGTATAAGCTGAAGGTAGGCACAAAAATCTGTATTAACTCAGCGGGTCAGGCAGCACAGCTGGAGAAAAGGAACAGGGTGACGTTTCGAGTCTAGCAGATGAGATGTGTAGGAAGGAACTGCAGATGCTGGTTTGAACCGAAGATAGGCACAAAAAGCTGGAGTTTGTCAGCTGGTCAGACTTCACTGTTTTTTTGCATATCTTTCATTTGTTTATTCTATATCTCTCTACATTATAATCTATTATCTCTTATTTCCCTTTTCACAAAGTCTGAAGAAGGATCTTGACCTGAAACGTCACATATTCTTTAGGTGTGTGAAGAGGAAAAATCAGTTAAAACCAAAGTTGGACCCCTTGAAGACCGTAAAAGGTGAATTTATTAAGGGGAACAAGGAAATGGCAGATGAGTTGAACAGGTACTTTGGATCCGTCTTCACTAAGGAGGACACAAACAATCTTCCTGATATAGTAGTGGCCAGAGGATCTGGGGTGACAGAGGAACTGAAAGAAATCCACATTAGGCAGGAAATGATGTTGGGTAGACTGATGGGACTGAAGGCTGATAAATCCCCAGGGCCTGATGGTCTGCATCCCAGGGTACTTAAAAAAGTGGCTCAAGAAACCGTGGATGCATTGGTGATAATTTTCCAATGTTCTATAGACTCAGGATCAGTTCCTGTGGATTGGAGGGTAGCTAATGTTATCCCACTTTTTAAGAAAGGCGTGAGAGAGAAAACGGGGAATTATAGACCAGTTAGCCTGACATCGGTGGTGGGGAAGATGCTGGAGTCAATTATAAAACATGAGATAGCCGCGCATTTGGATAGCAGTAACAGGATCGGTCCGAGTCGGCATGGATTTACGAAGGGGAAATCATGCTTGACTAATCATCTGGAATTTTTTGAAGATGTAACTAGGAAAATGTGCCTTTCTTCAGTTTAAACGAGCATCTGCAATCCCTTCCTGCAAGTTGCAAGCTGGCATGTTTGGGTGCGTTTTCATTTTTATGCAGCGGGACGAGCGTTCTGGGCTGTGAAGGGGACTTTTGCTATTTTTAACAAGGATAATTCAGCATCCGTGGTTTTCCCTCCAGAGCGGCCTACCTTCAGGTGAAGATCAAAGAGGTCATGGCAGGCAGATTGCGGGCATCAGGGACAGGCACCTTGCCCCTGCCATTCAGCTGCCTCGACCGTTCCACTGCCAATAATGCAAGGAGACTAACCGCGGCCTGCTTCCTTTATCATCGTCACTTTTTTTGCAGGTCTTTCATCCATTTGTTCTATAACTCTCTCTATCTCTCGTTTCCCTTTCCCCAGACTCTCAGTCTGGAGAAGGGTCTCGACCCGAAACGTCACCCATTCCTGTTCTCCAGCTGCCCGTCTGCTTCAGCTTTATGCGTCCAAACGCCAAGCGAGTCCTGTCATTGTTGAAACGATTTCAATGAGTCTAATTCACGTCACCTGCCTGCTATATCTGGAAGGCCACAGAGACGACAGTAATGTTCAATGCATTGTTAAATCTAACCAAGAGCAACAGATGTAGCATTAGTGTCGATGAGCTCCTTACGTTTGCTGATAGAGGTGAAGGGAATAACACTGAGGAGCTGCTGCAAAGATATAAGCCATCCGGTCATGTGCCATATGACTTCCCTTACTCTTCATTTCCTACTCCACTGCAGACACTATTAATAGCAACGAGATGCTGCCATCTCCAAAGGTTTTTTTAATCAAAATGTACCGGATGAAAAACCTGGAAGGCTTTACTTTCTGAGGAGGCTCCGCTCATTCAACGTCTGCAGTAAGATGCTGCAGGTTTTTTACCAGTCCGTGGTGGCCGGTGCCCTCTTCTTCGCTGTCGTGTGCTGGGGCAGCAGGGCGAAGGACGCGGACGCCAACAGAATTAACAAGCCCATCAGGAAGGCTGGCTCAATCCTGGGGGTGGAGTTGGATTCATGGGAGATGGTCTTGGAGGGGAGGATGTTCCTCAAACTGCAGAGCATCCTGGACAATACAGCTCACCCGCTCCATGACACACTGGTCAACCTCAGGAGCACCTTCAGCAACAGACTGGTCCCACCAAGATGCAGCACAGAACGCCACAGGAGATCCTTTTTCCCTGTGGCTATCAAGCTGTGCAACCCCTCTCCCTTCTGTCGTGGGGTAGACTGACTCCCCTTCCCCCTTCCCCCACCCTACCCCCCCATCCCCAATATTTGCTCATCCCCAGCCTGGTATCAGAGTCCTTATACGTGCTTTTCGATATGATACATTGGCTATTCCTTTGGCTCCACAGAAGCTGCCTGACAAACTGAGTTCCTCAGACAACTTGTTATTTTGACTATGTCAGCACTGTGTTTTTTTTTGTGGTACATCCATTTCGCTGGCACTAAGGTGCAGCTCGCGGCTGCCGCAGCCTGAGTTTAATCCTGTTGTTGGGTGCTGTCTGTGTGGAGTCTTCACGTTCTTCCCTGCCTTTGAGTGGCTTTCCTTCCACGTCTCAAAGGATATGCTGGTTGGGCAAGTCATAGAGACAAGGAACGGCAGATGCTGGTTTACAATAAAAGACACAAAGTGCTGGAGTAACTCAGCGGGTCAGGCAGCATCTCTGGAGAACATGTACAGGTGATGTTTTGGGTTCGGGGACCAAAGTCACCTATCCATGTTCTCCAAGGATGCTGCGTGACCCGCTGAGTTACTCCAGCACTCTGTGTCATTTGTAAGTTAACAAGTCGCTGTAAGGGGTAGAATCCGAGGAGATTTGATGGGAACGTGAAGAGAATAAAATTGGATTAGTGTAGGATTATTATAAATGGGTACTTGCTGGCTTGTTGGCATGCATGATGGGCCTGTTTCTGTGCTCTCTCCCGAACCCTATGATTACACATCTCCTTGTTCTCCTTACCCGCAGCCAGCCTGACACCAACATTACTCATCCACAGAAGTGCAGTGAGAGGTTGTCTGGAATCATAGCCTGAATTCTGATCACCAGTTCCTGTTTGGTGTTTTTGATCACGAGTGCTGACCACCCCACCATCAAAGGGATCTCTAGGAGTCGATGGCTCAAGACGACAGCCAGCTTCATCAAAGACCCACAGCCACCTGGCCACACTCTCATTCTAATCCTACTATCGGGAAGAAGGTGTAGGTGTATGAAAACCGTGTCCTCCAGGTTCGAGAAGTAACCCTAAAGGGCCAGTCCCTCTGCGGGGACCTAATTTGCGAGTGTAGAAGAGTTTAGGAGAGTATGAAAACGTTTCATGGCCGTGTTGTAGAACACCTGCTTCGACCTCCCTCGACCATGTAGAGAACCCCCTACGAATATGTTGAAGACCTCCTTCAACTATGTAGATGACCTCGTTTGATCTCCTTCGACCTCCCTCGATTATGTTGAAGGCTATCCACGACTAACTTTGACTACGATTACCTTCGACTTCTCTTGATTACCTTCGATTGCCTTCGATTATCTACGACTAACATGCCGACCTACTACGACCTATGAGTAAAAAAAAAATTGATATTTTCCATGGCGACCTTTTTTTACTCTAGGACATTTTTCAGCATGCTAAAAAAAAATGTCTCGACCTAACAGAGGCCTCGATTACACGGGGTCCGCTCTCGAGCATGAGGAAGAGTTAGAAAAATCTCCTAGGACCTCGTGTCGACCATGCTGCGAGTATGTCGAGGGCAAACTCTACTAAACTCGCAAATTAGGTCCCCACAGTGGGACAGGGCCTTTAGGCTCTTGAGCACCACAAAACATTAAATAAACTCTGAAGTATTTGTGACTACCTTCAGTGTAAACCAGCATCTGCAGTTCCTTCCTGCAGAGTTTGTCTGCTCCACTGCAAAAACTCCTCAAGGTATGCCTACTTTGAAGAAATTCTTCTCCTCTCTCCGACGAGAGTTCTACAGCATCCTCGGTCTCTCCTCTCCCCTCCGTGACTCTCCCTGTTCTCCTGGTCTGCGACCATGTTTTAACCCAGACGCGCTACTTTTTGCATATCTTTCATTTGTTCTGTGTCTCTCTACATCCCCGTCTACATCTCTCGTTTCCTTTTCCTCTGACTCTCAGTCTGAAGAAGGGTCTTGACACGAAACGTGACCTATTCCTTTTCACCAGAGATGCTGCTTGATCCGCTGAGTTACTCCAGATTTATGTGTCTATCTTCTGAACTATGAACTGTCATGGGCTTTGGACTTTGGGCTTTTTTAACTATATATATGATCTGTGGATACTGTGTTTACTACTGTGTTATGGTTATTCTATGCTACGGCTATGCTACTGCAAGTAAGAATTTCTGTTGTCGGTACATTTGACAATTTAAACATTCTTAAATCATGCCGCAAATTCATTGGACGTGGGTTTTCTCCGAGATCTTCGGTTTCCTCCCACATTCCAAAGATGGACCGGTTTGTAGGTTAATTGGCTTAGTAAATGCAAAAAAATGTCCTTATTAGGTGTAGGATAGAGTTAATGTGTGGGGATCGTTGGTCAGCACGGATCCGGTGGGCTGAAGGGCTTGTTTCCGTGCTATATCTCTAAACTAAACTAAAGACAGCCGGTGATGCTCTAAGATGCACAGTTTGGTTGTTATTCACTGGAACCCACTTGTACTTTCAATGGAGACCCAATTTCCGCTTCTCCACACAATTCTCCATCACATTTGGATGCAAAGAGGTCCTAGTTGCAGTAAATGTGCAGAATCCCTGACGAAGGCAGAATGTCGAAGGTCCTGATTGTTGAACAAAATGGTTCCCTGAACACCCTTTCTATGACTCTCAGCACAACAGGGCATCCACCGCCAAACCTCACCCCCAGGTGGCACATATCTGAGTGGTTTCATCACTATTCTGTAGAGCGTGTACTTCTCCTGATGATTGCTTTAAATCCCATTCTCTGCCCATCGTGCAGAATCATGAATTGCCAAGACACAAGGCACTGTAGATACAAATAATGCCATACAGAAGAAAGGGCAGATGCTGGTAGAAAAAAGTGACCACATGGGGCTGGAGACATTTGGAAATGTCATCCCGTCACCCATTCCTTCTCTCCAGAGATGCTGCCTGCCCGCTGAGTTAAAGAGTTCCCACGGTAGACTCACGAATCACTAAGGTAAACGCACGGGCCACTGCGTTATTACAACAAATTTTAAATATTTCAATTTTTAACTTGAACAGTAAATTTGACGTGGAAAAAATCAAACAGATTTTTTTCACGAGTTAACAAGTTTCACGGGTACCTGCCCTTAGCGCCACGAGTCGCTAAGTTGCTTGCAAGAGTTCTGACGTTCCCGCTACGTTTATTGTACGTGATTACCACGAGTGAAAACTCGGGGTCACTCGTGGGTCAACTCGCACCGTGAGACAGGGGCTTTACTGTAGGTTTATTTCAATTTTGACTCAACGAATGGATGATTAAATAGTTTGTTTGTGGCTGCAGGTTTTCACAAGCCCTGACCCAAGCAAACTTTGCCTGGCAAACCCACACTGTGTTAATCAAGGTTCAGCTCGAACTGTCAAGTAGTCTGCACTGCAAACAAAAAATGCTCAAGTCAAGTTCAGCTCTGCTTAAAGCCACAACGGCACTAATTATATGTGCAGCCACACTACTGGAACAACGCACCAAAGATCATGAGTTTGAATGACAAACTAAACGCCTTGTCTTTCCATAAGATCTCTGATGTAGAAATACACCTGAAATGATACTGGTCTTCTTGGTCAGCATTCATCTTGATATTTCTCTTGTTAAATGTACAAATTGGACATAAAACAAACTTATTAATCGAGGCAATTAGGCATACATATGCACAACACATTCATATTACAAACAGCATGAATTATATGAGGAGATACAATCAGAGGGAAACTATCTCATTTTAATGTGAAATTCTAAAGCCAAAACAATATTTTCTAAGCTATTTTAGAGAACTTAAAATAATTACTACAAAATATAAGACTTCATGTCGCAAGTGTATAAAATAAGTTCATAAGTAAGTCCTAGGAGCAGAATTAGGCCATTCGGCCCATTGAGTCTACTTCACTGATCTATCTTTCTCTCTCAACCCCATTCTCCTGCTTTCTCCCCATAACCCTTACTGGTTAAAAATCTGTCAATCTCTGCTTTAAAAATATCCAATGACTTGGCCTCCAGAGCCCTCTGTGGCAATGGATTCCACAGATTCACCACCCTCTCATCAAGAAATTCCTCCTCATCTCTATTCTAAAGGTACTATTAATCTGAGGCTGCGCCTGCTGATTCTACATGACTCTCCCACTAGTGGAAACATCCTCTCCACATCCACTCTATCCAGGCTTTGCATTGTTCGGTACATTCAAATGACGTCCTCCCTCATCCCTCTAAACTGCAGCGAGCACAAGCCCAGTGCCATCAAACACTCATATTGGGTATACATTTCAGATTTGCTATAAAGATTGGAGATCAGAGGGGTTCTTTTGGAACAGTCATGCTCAAGAGTTAAATGGCATTTCAAGAAACACGTTCAAATTAAAGGTCCCGACCCAATACATCAACTGTCCATTTCCCTACGTAGACGCTGCCTGATCCACTGTGGTCCTTCACCAGATTGTTTGCCGAGAAATTGGGGGAAATTAGCTATTTTTTTCCTTTTAGTGCGATGTACATAGAACGTAGAAAACTAGATTCCTAGCGTGCCCAGGTGCCTATTTCAAAGATTCTCAATTGCCCCTATCGTATCTGACTCTGCCACCGCTCCTGGCAGCTCCTTCCCGACACCCACCACCATCTGTGTAAACAAACTGCCCGCACATCATAGAATCATAGAAAACAGGTGCAGGAGGAGGCCATTCGGCCCTTCAAGCCAGCACCGCCATTCATTGTGATCGTGGCTGATCGTCCCCAATCAATAACCCGTGCCTGCCTTCTTCCCATATCCCTTGATTCCACTAGAGCTCTATCTAACTCTCTCTTAAATCCATCCAGTGATTTGGCCTCCACTACCCTCTGTGGCAGGGAATTCCATAAATTCACAACTCTCTGGGTGAAAAAGTTTTTTTCTCATCTCAGTCTTAAATGGCCTCCCCTTTATTCTAAGACTGTGGCCCCTGGTTCTGGACTCGCCCAACATTGGGAACATTTTTCCTGCATCTAGCTTGTCCAGTCCTTTTAATCTCCTTTAAACTTTTCCCCTCTCTCCTCATGTAGATGGTAGAGTGTATTTTCTTAGCCAGTTAAGCTAGTTAGGCTCCATGTTCCCAGTGTTCTCTACCAAAAACGAGAAGGCAAAAATTAGTAAGGATAATGAAGATTACGCTGGAGTTTGTGAAGTATAGAGTGCACATATTGACTCATGCTTCTTACATCACAATAAGGGATTGCACCTCAAACATTCAGATGGAAAATGTACTGAGATGCCTTGAACAGCACTGAAGATCCACAAATCAAGCTAGAGTCATAGATTTGACTTGAAAAAAGCATTCCCTGATACCACTCATTGAAATTATAGTAGGCCACCGATGCAATGCCGTTTTAATACAGGCAATCTCACAGCAAGGATTTTGGCCAACTATGCAGTGCATTGAAGTGTTGGCAACATTGCTCATAAGTTCATAAGCTATAGGAGCAGAATCAGGCCATTCGGCCCATCAAGTCTACTCCGCCATTCAATCATCGCTGATCTATCTTTCCCTCTCAACCCCATTCTCCTGCCTTCTCCCCACAACCCCTGACGCCATTATGAATCAAGAATCCCTTCTCCCCTCTCCCAACAGGCAAAGGGTATAGAAGTGTGAAAACGCACACCTCCAGGTTCAGGGACAGTTTCTTCCCAACTCTTGTCATGCAACTGAACCGTCCAACCACAAGCGGAGAGCAGTCCTCGTAAGTTCAGTTCTAGGAGGAGAATGAGGCCATTCAGCCCATCAAATGTATTCCACCATTCAATCATGACTGATCTATCTTACCCTCTCAACCCCATTCTCCTGCCTTTGCCCCATAATCCCTGACATCCGTACTAACCAAGAATCTACCTCACTGGAGGCTACTATCTACCTAATTGGAGACCTTCAGACTATCTTTGATCGGACTTTACTGGCTTTATCCTGCACTAAAAGTTATTCATGTCAATCCCTTTATCATGTATCTTGTACATTGTGGATGACTGAACATTGCACATTGTGGATTGTACATGTTACGTTTCCGCTGAATGGATGTCACACAACAAAAACTTTTCATTATACATTGATACATGTGATAATAAACTAAACTAAGCTGAACTACTCTTAAAAACATCTATTGACTTGGCCTCCACAGCCTGTCTGTGGCAATGAATTCCACAGATGTACAACCCTCTGACAAAATAAATTCCTCCCCATCTCCTTTAAAAAAATGCGTCCTTTTTATTCTGAGGCTATGGCCTCGGGTCCAAGCCTCTCCCACTATTTTAACATGTCATCCACGATCCGGAGTGTTGCTTAAGCATGTAACATTGAACATTATAGCATAGGAACAAGTCCTTGTCCATGGTGAGCATGATGCCAAATTAATCTCCTATATCTGTACACACACCGTATTCCCCCATTCCCCGCATATTCACATGCCAATCTAAAAGCCTCTTAAACACCACTATTGTTTCTTCCTACACCACCGTAATTGTCAGCACATTCCTGGTACCCACCATATTCTGTGTAATAGGCCTGTCCAACATAGGTGATGTTTTAGGCGATTGCCAGCGGCTGTCGTAGTCGTAGCAGGTCGCCGAAAAACCGGCGACTGGATTCCCCAACGACAATGTCTACGACAATGTCCACAACAACCTACCACCTAGTCAACGTCCAGCTACGGCAAACTACCGACAATCATTAGGACGTGCACCTACGACCACACCTACGATAACCTACGTCCACCCGCGACAAGCTGCGACAAGGGGTGGAAGATTGCAACCTTCGCGTGGTCCAATCAACTCGACGTGCACAAACGGAAGATCAAATTGAACAAGTTGTCCTACAACTTTAAGCTGTGCACGCCACACGAAAGAAGAAGCTACGACAAGGTAAGACAATTCAGTCGCCGGGACCTGTCGCCGGTTGACGTAGATTGTCGTAGGTAGTCGCCAATGGAATTCACCAAAGTCAGCACCGGCGACAACCTACGGCATCCCGGCGACAACCTACGACAGCACCTACGTCAGGAGAGGTCAAGCTACGCTCATTGGCGTCAAACCAACTGTCGCTGAAAGGTTTTAAACATTTCAAAATCCAACGGCGACCAGAAAACGCTACGATTCTTTGGGCGATGGAGGAGACTACTCACAACCATACAGGCGACACCCTGGCGACCGTGTGGTGACAGCCTAGTCGCCTAAAAAATGCCTAAATGGGACAGGGGCATACTACTTGCCCTGCGCATTTCCTTTAAATGTTCCTCCTCTATGCAGTGAATTAAAATATTGGCAATGTTGTTCATAAGTTCATAAGCTTTTGGTGCAGAATTAGGCATGTCATCTATATGACATTTATTTCCACCTTGTGAAAAAGGTTTTGACTGTCTACCCTGTCCATGCCTCTAATGATATTATATACTTCTATCAGGTATTCCCGCACTCTCCAGCATGCCAGAGAAAACAATCCTAGTCTGTCCAATCTCTCCCAATAGCGAATACCCCCCAATCCTGGCATTATTCCCCTCTGTGTCATATGGCATAATGGAAGCACCAATTAGCCATGTATTTAGGAAATGCCTTAGATAGTTGACTTCCACTACACCCCACAACCATGGTGCCTGCCAATCTCCTCCCGATTAGTTTGGTTTAGATTAGTTCAGAGATACTGCACAGAAACAGGTCCCTCGGTCCACCGGGTCTGCGATCAACCTTCACAGTAACACTATCCTACACTCTAGAGACAATTTACAATTTACACAAGCCAATTGAACCGACAAAGCTTTACGTCTTTGGACTGTGGGAGGAAACCAGAGCAACCAGGGAAAATCCACACAGTCACAGGGAGGGAGTACAAACTCCGTATGGACAGCATCCGTGGTCAGGATCGAACCCGGGTCTCTGGCGCTGGAAGGCAGCAACTCTAACGTGCTGCTTCACCGTGCCGCCCTGCTCCAGGTGCCTATTCCACGTCCTGCTTGTATGAATGCATTGGTTTGTTTACCGCTACCATCTCAACCCAATGTCCCTGTTCTGCCTTCAAGGCCTGGAAACATGAATCAGTCAGAATTAATGTCATTTCATTCCCCTCCGTATCAAGAGCTTTTTTTCGTGGAAATTTTTTTTTTTTGCAGACTTGAGAAGCTTTTCATTTTGCTTGAGGGGGAGGTAAGAGAACATAAAAATAATTTTATAAATGTGAGAAGGCAAGAAATTGAAGGTTGGAAACAGAAAATGCCAGAGACAAGCTTGTGCTTGGCTGGCCAACACCCCAGGTGCAGACCCTTGGTTGAATCTCTGCTTCATTAACTAATCCTGAGCGAGGCACCAAAAGGCAGACAGGACTGTGATGTTACCATTCCTCAGTCTGATACTAATTCAGGATCAGTACTTGGGGGAAGAGATTCCACCGTTGGCCATTTGTTACGCAGCTGAATGAGCAGTCAGATGCCAGGTGGAATTTGGATGGACTATCTCTGAGGCTCTATAAGGCGCGGGTCAGGCCGCATTAAGAATATTGTTAGCAATTCTGAGCCCCACATCTGAGGAAGGATGCGCTGACGCTGGTGAGGGTCCACAAGAGGTTTACATATGAACATAGAAAATAGGTGCAGGCGTAGACCATTCGGCCCTTCGAGCCAGCACTGCCATTCAATATGATTATGGCTGATCATCTAAAATTAGTACCCCATTCCTGCATTTTACCCATATCCCTTAATTCCGTTAGCCCTAAGAGCTATATGTTACTCTCTCTTGAAAACATCCAGTGAATTAGCCTCCACTGCTTCTGTGGCAGAGGATTCCACAGATTCACAACTCTCTGGGTGAAAATGTTTTCCTCATCTCAGTTCTAAATGGCCTACGCCTTATTCTTAAACTGAGAATGATCCCAGAAATGAGTGGGTTAACATATGATGAGCATTTGAAGGCGCTGGGCCTCTACTCGCTGGTGTTTAGAAGGATGAGGCGGGACTCATTGAAACTTACCGAATAGTGAAAGGCTTGGATAGAGTGGATGTAGAGAGGATGTTCCCACTGGTGGGAGAGTGTAGGACTAAAGGTCATCGTCTCAGAAATAAAGAACATTTCTTTAGGAAGGAGATGAGGAGGAACTTATTTAGTCAGGGAGTGGTAAATCTATGGAATCATTGCCACAGATGGCTGTGGAGGCCAATAGAGATTTTTAAGGCAGAGATAGATGGATTCTTGATTAGTACGGGTGTCAGGGATGATGGGGAAAAGACAGGACAATGGAGTTAAGAGGGAGGGATAATCCCAGCCTCAACTACCTCCACTGACAGCTCGATCTATACACCAACCACCCTTTGTGTGAAAAGGTAACACCTCAGATTCCTATAAAATCTTTCCCTCTTCACCTTAAACCGATGTCCTCTGTTCTCGATTCCCCTACTCAGGGCTGTGTGTCTACCTGATCTATTCCTCTCATGATTTTATACACCTTTATAAGATCACCCCCTCCTGCATCCTCCTGCACTCCAGGCAGTAGAGTCCCAGCCTGCTCAACCTTTCCCTATAACTCAGACACTTAAGTCCTGGCAACATCCTCCTAAATTTTATCTGTACCCTTTCCAACTTAACAACAATAACTTTGCGATTAGAAATAAGTAAAATTATTTGAACATTATAAATAAATGTTAATTAATTTCAATACATTAAAACATTAAAAAAAAAGTTTAAATATTATAATAAAAAAAGTTAAAAACGAGTATGTTTTTCTTCTCGTCTCCAGGTGAGGAATGATTGAATTCAACATCAAGGCCTGGTTGGTTCCAGATCAGAAAGATGATTCTCCCAACATTACAAGGTCCCACCATTGATGTCCAGTGATGGACTGACAGGCATCTGCTGCTTAGTGTGTTCTGGGCTCATGGCAGGGTTAAGTGAGTCTAGGACATTCTTACCTCAGACATTATTACATTGAGTCACTAGAGCCAGAATCAAGTCCTTTGGCACAATGATGATCAAGATGCCCCATCGATGCTCATCCCACCAGATTGTGTTTGGCCAATATCACGCTCATTCTTTCCTATTTGAGTAGCTGTCTAAATGTTTTTAAATGTTGCTATAATACCTGCCCCAACTAGCTCCTCTGGCAGCTTATTCCATATATTCACCACCAGGATTGGTGTATCTGTGAGAAAAAGATTCCTCTTGGGTGCTTATTAACTCTTTCCCCTCTCAGCTTAACCCTGTGTTCTTTGGTTCTTGATTCCCCTAGTATGGGTAAAAGACTCTGTGTATTCACGCTATCTATTCCCATAAACATGTGCCAAAGAGATGAGTGGCTGAAGGAAGTCTAGCCATTCCCATTAGAACCAGTGGTCACAACGTGTGAATCAGTCCAAATAGACAATGAACAATAGACAATAGGTGCAGGAGTAGGTCATTCGGTCCTTCGAGCCAGCACCGCCATTCAATGTGATCATAGCTGATCATCCACAATCAGTACCCCGTTCCTGCCTTCACACCATATCCCCTGACTCTGCTATCTTCAAGAGCCCTATCTAGCTCTCTCTTGAAAGTATCCAGAGAGCCGGCCTCCACCGCCCTCTGAGGCAGAGGATTCTACAGACTCACAACTCTCTGTGTGAAAAAGTGTTTCCTCGTCTCCGTTCTAAATGGCCTACCCCTTATTCTTAAACTGTGGCCCCTGGTTCTGTACTCCCCCAACATTGGGAACATGTTTCCTGCCTCTAGCGTGTCCAAACCCTCAATAATCTTAAATATGTTTCAATATGATCCCCTCTCACCCTCCTAAATACTCCTAGAGTATACAAGCCCAGCCGCTCCATTCTCTCCGCATATGACAGTCCCACCATCCCCGGAATTAACCTACGCTGCACTCCCTCAATAGCAAGAATGGCCACCTTCCTCAAATTTGGAGACCAAAACTGCACACAATATTCCAGGTGTGATCTCACACAAACGATTCCCCTTGGGATGCTCAAAATGAGATCCAGGCAGTTTTGAGTCTTGGTTCGGGATCCATAATTAATCCAACCTAACATTTTTAAAATGTGAAGTAGTTGGTGGTCTGTGAACTCCACAAAATGAGTTGCTAATTCTCAATAGTAAATGCCTAATGTTAACCTAAATATTTCCATCTTTGCCCAGTAGTTTAGTTTATTGTCACATGTACCTAGGTACAGGGAAAAGCTTTTTGTTGCGTGCTATCCAGTCGGCGGGAAGGCTATACAATCGAGCCACCCACGGTGTACAGATATGGAAAGACACAAAATGCTGGAGTAGCTTGGCGGGTCAGGCAGCATGTCTGGAGAGAAGGAATGGGTGATGTTTCGGGTCGAGACCCTTCTTCAGCCTGGGAGTCAGGGGAGATGGAGACATAGAGATATGGAAGGGTAAGGAGTGAAAACACAGATGAAAGGGGATGGTGAGCTAGAGAGCAGGAGGAATCACAGAGGGGGAGCAATGAGAGAGGGAGTTGCTGATTTCTCGTCAGAGAGAAGGAGAACTTCTTCAAAGTAAGCATACGTTGAGGAGAATTCACAGTGGAGCAGACACTGTGTAGGAAGGAACTGCAGATGCTGGTTTACACCGGAGATAGACACTAAACGCTGGAGTAACTCACTAGTAGGGGAAGCATCCCTGGACAGAAGGAACAGGTGAAGTTTCGGGTCGAGACCCTTCTTCAGACTGAGAGTCAGGGGAGAGGGAGGCATAGAGATAAGGGAGGGTAAGGTGAAAGCATAGATCAAAGGGGACCATGAGCTGGGGAGCAGGAGGAATCACAGTGGGAGAGCAGTGAGAGCGGGTACAGATATGGATACATTGGTCTGAATGCTCTCCTTTGGATTCTTTATTGCATAGTGATATCCAAGCAGAGTAACACATGAAAAATAATAAAAATCAAACCTCTCTATATCAACATATGAAGGTTTTTATGCACGTACTTCCTGGTAAACTGCTGTAAAAATATAAATGTATTCTGTGATGATGCAAAATGACAGAAGGCAGTTCAGTGATCTCAAAAACAGCATGATCTCATCTTTATTTTCCTTTTATCCGGTGAAAAATCTAGGGTGCGAACTGCATCTTAACATGGGGATGCTTGTAACCTGCATAGGATGGGGAGCAGATGGTTCAAGAGCCCGCTGGCAGGTCTTGCATTACTCCAAATTTACACTGATGCGAACACTGCACCCTGATCGTTCTTCCCTGCTAAGCAGATATTCGAGTGGAATTTGGTGCAGGCAAGAACAGAGCCCATTCTAATAACTCAGCTAGCTCACACATGGACAATCAGATCCATGGCGAGTTGGCTCTGAATGTCTACAACTGATCCACGAATAATGCTCATCTAGAAACAAAAAGGTGCAGATGGCGGTTTACGAAAAAAGGCGCCAAGCGCTCCGACACACTGTGAAAGTGAAAACCTTGATCGGAGATCAGACAAACTGGAAACAGAACAGCCACAATATTTCAGGAGTGATTTTATCAATGAGTTGGAAAGAGGTAGGAATATCTTCCTACTTTAACTTAATATAGCTATTGAAATGCATCACAACATCTGAATTTCAAAGAAAGTGTCACAAAATGCTCGTCTGAAGAAGGGTCCCGATTCAAAACATCACCCATTCCTTCTCTCCAGAGATACTGCCTGTCCTCCAGCTTTTTGTGTCTATCTTCAGTGTAAACCAAGTCTCTGCAGTTTCTATCTATTCATCTGAATTTCAAAACTACTTGTTTTGCCAATTAGGTATTGAATGGGTTGAATTTATTGTCAATCAAGAGCCTTTGATCACCTTTATTTCCCAAACAGTTTTTCTTTCATTTTTAGTGAAGCAATAATCAGGGGATTTTCAGTTGCCTCTTTCCCACAACTTCCTCAGTCAACTGATGCTCTCCTGTACCTTCTGCTAATGGACTGTTGTGGCTATGTCCTTCATTAGCATTGTGTTATCTGACTTAAGTTCATAAGTGATAGGAGCAGAATTAGGCCATTCGGCCCATCAGGTCAACTACGCCATCCAATCATAGCTGATCTATCTCTCCTTCCTAACCCAATTCTCCTGCAGTCTCCCTATATCCCCTGAGACCCGTACCAATCAAGAATCTATCTATTAAGGGTTTGGACACGCTGGAGGCAGGAAACATGTTCCCGATGTTGGGGAAGTCCTGAACCAGGGGCCACTGTTTAAGAATAAGGTGTAAGTCATTTAGAACCGAGATGAGGAAACACTTTTTCACACAGAGAGTTGTGAGTCTGTGGAATAAGAGGGCAGTGGAGGCCGGTTCTCTGGATACTTTCAAGAGAGAGCTGGATAGGGCTCTCAAAGATAGTGGAGTCAAGGTTTATGGGGAGAAGGCAGGAACGGTGTACTGATTGGGGACGATCGTCCATTATCACATTGAATGGCGGTGCTGGCTAGAAGGGCCAAATGGCCTACTCCTGCAACTATTGTCTATTGTCTATCCCTGCCTTAAAAATATCAATTGACTTGTTCTCCACAGCCTTCTGTGGCAACAAATTCCACAGATTCACCACCCTCGGACTAAAGAAATTCCTCCTCTTCTCCTTCCTAAAGGAACGTCCCGGACTCTCCCACTAGTGGAAACATCCTCTCCATATCCACTCTATCCAGGCCTTCCACTATTCAACATCAAGCTCCATATTATTAGTAAAATAATGAACTCATGATATTCCAAAATACGTGGTAGCTTTGCCCCGGGATAATGCTTATGCCTTTAGACTTTAGACTTTAGAATTTAGAAATATAGCACGGAAACAGGCCCCGTAGCACACTGAATCTGTGTCAACCAGCGACCACCCCGTACACTAACACTGTCCTACACACTAAGAGCAATTTACAATTTTACTGAAGCCAATTGACCTACAAACCTGTACATCTTTGGAGTATGGGAGCAAACCGGAACATCTAGCGAAAACCCACGTGGTCGCGGGAGAACGTACAAACTCTGTACAGACCTTACCCTTAGTCAGGATTGTACCCGCATTTCCGGCGCTGTAAGGCAGCAACTCTACCGCTGCGCCAAACCCTTCACCATAGATATACATTCGTCTGACCAATAAATATGTTATCCAACTGAAGACCCCCAAGCTCCAGATTATTAATAAAATAATTAATAATTGATCTTTATTTTACTGGTCGGATGAAAATATATCAATGGTGAAGCATTTTCGCTGATCCCTACATTCAGTAGCAACCCCATCATCTTCCAGAATTCCAAGTATATGGCATATTCTGCCCCACACCCCCATCTCTTTGGCCCACGTACACGTTTAAAAAATATATATCCTTTCATAATACCCCAATAACAGGAAGCAACCATTTTGGTAAATTAGCATTTCTACCTCTAAACAATCCATATCGTTCAGATGGTTGCCCAGGTTTGTACTCTGTCCTGCAAACAAAGTTGTAATCCTGCCTCTCTTTGTCTATTCTGGCAGCCTGCTGAACCTGCAGATACTGATCAAACCAATGTCTGGCTCCGTGGTAGATATTGTTCCAACTTCTACACCTCAACACTGTCCCCCAAAGATTTGTTTCTTTCCCGGTTGTGCGTACTGGCCTAAACAATGCCTATGTCTGCTCCCTGCCTCAGCGCCATGTGTTCCATACAGTGTGTATGCAGACGCTATGTCTGTTTACTGACTATAGATACTGATCTAACCATTCTGTCTGCTCTAGCTGTCTCTGACTCCGCAGAGCTTTGCCGATGGACAATTTCAGCAGAACTCTTTGGTAAGTTAGTTTAGGTTTAGGATTATTACTGACACGTGCACTAAGGTACGGTGAATAGCCTTGTTTTACAGGCTATCCAAGCAGGTCGGATATACCATGTAATAAAGCTTTTCAATGTCCCTGGTACAAGTGACAATAAACTAATCTAAACATCAAATCAAACGCAAGTATCTACACACTGTAAATGGCTCGATAGTCCTCATGCTTTGTCTTTCTGCTGACTGGTGAGCACCCAACAAAACCTATTCACTGTAGCTTGGCACACATGACAAAATACTAAAGTGAAAGTAACTATAGATAGATCAAAGGGGAAGATACAGAGTGCAGGATGTAGTTCTCAGCATTGTGGTGCATCAGTTCCATAGACAATGGGGCAGAGGTGAATCGGACAATGCTCTAGCTGATGGAAGGAGCGTTCAGAAGCCTGATAACAGAGGGAAGGAAACTATTCCTGAGTCCGGAGGTGTGTGCATTCAAGCTCCTGTATCTTCTGCTGGACAGGGGTATGGAGAAAAAAGGGATGACTAGGGTGGGACAAGTATTTGAATATAGATAGACACAAAATGCTGGAGTAACTCAGCGGGACAGGCAGCATCTCTGGAGATAAGGAATGGGTGACGTTTCAGCTTGAGGTCTTTCTTCAGACTGATAAAGTCTCTGATTACCTGAAACGTCGCCTATCGCCTTCGCTCCTTAGATGCTGCTGCACCCGCTGAGTTTCTCCAGCCTTTTGTGTACCCTCTGATTATGTCAGCTGCTTCTCCATATTAGCGTGAAGTGTAGATGGAGTCATCGGTGAGAAGTTTGGTGTTTGTGAAGTCACACAGTAAACACAGCTTCAGGAAACAGTCAATTTATTATTGCATCAGTTCCCACCGAATAGCAAAATAATGTCCTTCCTGCTCCCATAGTAACACATTGCCCAAGACCCAGGCATCATGATAACTGAAGCAGCACATCCCTTCCATGTTAAGATTGCTGTTAATATGATGCAGAGCCTGAGAGTAGCTGGCTGGCAGAATTTTGAGGTGTGACTTGCTGATGTGACACTGTAATAAAATGCAAGAAAAAAAGGTTTGGGTGGGGGGTAAGCTGCATTGTCCCCAGTTCCTCTCACAGCTTTGCTAATTAATTGCAAAAACACCAATATAAATAAGGGTGACCATCCTCCTCCATACCTCCACCACTAGGTGGCAGCAATCAGCAAAAGCCTTTGCACCCATCGAAGATGGACACAAACAGCTGGAGAAAAGGACTAGGATGATGTTTTGGGCTGAAGGGTCTCGACCTGAAACGTCTCCCGTTCCTTCTCTGTCCCGCTGAGTCACTCCAGCATTTTGTGTCTAATTTCGGGTCGAGACCCTTCTTCAGACTGAGAGCCTGGGAATATAGAAAATAGAATCATAGAAAATAGGTGCAGGAGTAGGCCATTCGGTCCTTCGAGCCAGCACCGCCATTCAATATGATCATGGGTGATCATCCAAAATCAGTACCCCGTTCCTGCTTCCACCCCCCCCCCCCCCCCCCTCCCCTATATCCCTTGATTCCATTATCCCTAAGAGCTAAATCTAACTCTCTCTTGAAAACATCCAGTGAATTTTCCTCCACTGCCTTCTGTGACAGAGAATTCCGGAGAATGAGGAGATGGAAACGGGAGGTGTGAAAGAGTAGGGAGGACAAATTAATGAAAGATATGTAAAAGGACAAATCAAAGCCAACAACGAAAATCAACGAAAGGTGGAGCCCACAATGGTCCATTGTTGGCTGTGGGGAAGGTGCTAATGAGCGATACATATAGTGAAGCTCACCAGGACGACAGTGAAACTAGTACGACAACTAGGGTGGGGGAGGGATGGAGAGAAAGGGAACGCAAGGGTTACTTGAAGTTAGAGAAATCAATATTCATACTTGAAGTTAAATAAATCAATATTTACTTGAAGTTAGTGAAAACAATAATTACTTGGTCCTTTGCAACCATCTCTTGCCTTACATTGGTATGAAAATCAGGACTAATTAACCACCATCCATTTGGAAAGTCACACAATGGGCTGACCGGGCTGTCTTGTGCTGAATAACAGTTGTCAAATAGCAATCTTAAGACTCAAAGACACAAGGTGGTAGTTGCTGACAAGCTATTCAGTTTAATTTAGTTTATTATCGAGTGCAGTGAAAAGCCTTTATTGTGCTAACCAGCCAGTGGAAAGACAATACACGATTACATGAATACATTCTTGATTAGTACACATGTCAGAGGTTATGGAGGAGAAGGCAGGAGAATGGGGCTGGGAGGGTGAGATAGATCAGCCAGAGTCGATTGGCGGAGTAGACCCGATGGGCCATATGGCCTAATTCTGCTCACTTATGATGTTATGATTACAATGGGTTAATGAGTTTAGAAGGACGAGGGGGGGCATCATTGAAACTTACTGAATGGAGAAAGGCCTGGATAGAGCGGATGTGGAGAGGAGGTTTCCACTGGTGGAAGAGTCTAGGACAAGATTTCATAGCCTCAGGAGTAAAAGGATGTTCATTTTGGAAGGAGATGAGGAGGAATTTCTTTAGCCAGAAGATGGTGAATCTGTGGAATTCATTGGCACTGAAGGCTGTGGAGGCCGTCACTTGATATTTTTAAGACAGAGACAGATAGATTATTGATTAGTACGGAAGTCAGGGGTTACGGGGAGAAGGCAGGAGAATGGGAAAACAGCCCAAAATGAAAGAAAACATGGATTACAATTAGAAAAAAATATTGTTACTGCAACTCAAATCTGATACTCAAATGTCAAACTTTTCACTGGAAATACTGTATCTGTGACTACACATTATTACATGCAAAGCTTTGCCTCAACACAAACCTGGTGTTACTCGGCTGTGAATTGAACTGAATACATTTTGGTGAGCTGTGAGATACCAGCTCACGGATAAAGTCTCCCGTGACTTTACATCCTGCACTGATGCAGCTGCTGGAAGCATCTTTCTAAAATGTTCGTAACCCACGAGTTGGGATCTCAATCAGCTCATTTGTTCGTAGATTTCTTCTGTGGGATGTGGATTAATGGCCCTCTCTCTATTCTCTTCAAAACCGAGGTTGCCCTTAACTCTGCTGTCAGTAACACACAGTATCCCTTCACTAGTCAACCCCACACTTTGTTGAGTGGAGGAAGGAACTGCGGATGCTGGTTCAAGCCGAAGACAGACACAAAATGCTGGAGTTACTCAGCGGAATAGGCAGCATCTCTGGAGAGAAGGAACAGATGACGTTTTCGGACCGAGACCTTTCTTCAGACTAGTCAGGGGTAAGGGCGGCCTGGTGCGACTTGGGTGAGGGAGGGATGGAGAGAGAAGGATTGCGGGGGTTACTTCAAGTTAGAGAAATCAATATTTATACCACTGGGTTGTAAGCTGCCCAAGCAAAATATGAGATGCTATAACAAGAGGAATCAAATATAGGAGCAAAGAGGTCCTTCTGCAGTTGTACCGAGCCCTAGTGAGACCACACCTGGAGTATTGTGTGCAGTTTTGGTCCCCTAATTTGAGGAAGGACATTCTTGCTATTGAGGGAGTGCAGCGTAGGTTTATAAGGTTAATTCCTGGGATGGCGGGACTGTCATATGCTGAGACAATGGAGCAGCTGGGCTTGTACACTCTGGAGTTTAGAAGGATGAGAGGGGATCTCATTGAAACATATAAGATTGTTAAGGGTTTGGACACGCTTGAGGCAGGAAACATGTTCCCGATGTTGGGGGAGTCCAGAACCAGGGGCCACAGTTTAAGAATAAGGAGTAAGCCATTTAGAACAGAGACGAGGAAACACTTTTTCTCACAGAGAGTGGTGAGTTTGTGGAATTCTCTGCCTCAGAGGGCAGTGGAGGCCGGTTCTCTGGATGCTTTCAAGAGAGAGCTAGATAGGGCTCTTAAAAATAGCGGAGTCAGGGGATATGGGGATAAGGCAGGAACGGGGTACTGATTGGGGATGATCAGCCATGATCACGTTGAATGGTGGTGCTGGCTCGAAGGGCCGAATGGCCTACTTCTGCACCTATTGTCTATTGTCTATTGTCTATTGTTCCTCCAATGTGTTGTCCTGCATAGGCTCCCACTTAATGAAGTGCTTGATTTCAATACCCGCATCTGTTTCAAATTTCCCCCATAAATTCACCTTCCACTCCATAAGCTAGGGTGCTGTTCAATTAACCTCTACCACAATGAGGACATTGGACCTTGTCTAAGGAACCAATGCGCTACAATGCACTACAATGCTTGGAACTCTATTCCGCCTTCTGTATCTTCCCCTTAGCTCCATCTACTGCACTTGAGTTTGAACTGATTGCATCCATGTATGGTATACCTGATCTGTTTGAACAGTAGGCAAAACAAAGCTTTTCACTGAAAATCAAAGCTTTTCACTGACAGTCCCAGCCTCAACTACCTCCTCTGGCAGCTTGTTCCATATACCCACCTCACTTTGTGTGAAAAAGTTACCCCTCGCATTCCTATTAAATCTTTCCCCTTTACCTTGAAGCTATGTCCTCTGGTCTTCGATTTCCCAGCTTTGGGCAAGACTCTCTGTGCATTTACCCGATCTATTCAACTCATGATTTTGTACGCCTCTATAAGATCAACCCTCATCCTCCTGTGCTCCATGGAATAGAGACTCAACAGTCTACTCAACCTCGCACTATAGCTCACACCCTCTAGTTCTGGTAACATCTTTGTAAATCTTTTCCGAGCCCTTTCAAGCTAGACAATATCATTCCTATAACATGGTGCCCAGAACTCTCTTTCTTCCTTTAATATACCACTTATAGCCACTTCTCTCGCAAAATGTTGACATTGACCGATGACCACACTGACTAACGATCACCTGCTCACGCTAGTTTCCTCGTTATCCCACTGTCACATCCACTCACCAGTCAATTAACCTAGAAAGCCGCACGTCTTTATAATGTGGGAGGAAACCGGAACACCTGGGGAAATCCCACTTGGTCACTGGGAGAACGTACAAACTCCACACAGATAGCACGCGATGCCAGGATTGAATCACACAGAGAGTGGTGAGTCTGTGGAATTCTCTGGCACAGAGGGTAGTTGAGGCCAGTTCATTGGCTATATTTAAGAGGGAGTTAGATGTGGCCCTCGTGGCTAAAGGGATCGGGGGTATGGAGAGAAGGCAGGTACAGGATACTGAGTTGGATGATCAGCCATGATCATATTGAATGGCGGTGCAGGCTTGAATGGCCGAATGGCCTACTCCTGCACCTACTTTCTATGTTTCTATGTTTCTATGAATAGGGGTCTCTGGCGCTGTGAAACGTACATCCTACTTTCTCCTCAAGTACCATGGTATCCAATTTTGTGCATTAAAAGTGCTTTATAAATCAAGTTTGCAGTTGTTACCACATGTCCCTGAAGCTCAGGTCATTGGATGATGTGGACTTTGTCCGAGCCTCAATGCTGTGGCCGCACGGTGACAATCGTCCAGTGAGTCTGAACACATTCTCAGTGCTGCCTACATACATGTCGTCAACGACGGCCAGCTATAAGTGGGTATGAAGGTACCAGGAGAGGAAGAGAAGGTGACTGTGGATAGCAATGGTAGCACAATCAATGTGCCCGTGTCGAAACTGGATCATCTGCGGCCTGCTTAGAGTAGGCAGTGTGGGGGTGGGGGGAGTGGGGTGTGGCGGGTGGGGGTGGTTACAGACTAATCTGAAATATGTCAAAATTCAAAATTCATCTGGGGTACTCATCGCACAGCCCATAAACAAATATATCTGTGGGCGTTGAGTGAGTGTAAGTCCTTGGCAACAGGATGAGACTGCAGCCTGTTATAATGTACTGGAATGATAGCATATGAGAGTGAAAACCACTTTGTTTTTTCATTTTATTCCTACCTATAAATAGCAAATAATAATTAACAAACAGTGTTTAATCAAATCAAAAGGAGCTCTTTATTATTCTCAATACATAATTGTGACTCCTCAAAAATTATTAGCCGTGTATTAAGCTACCGAGTTTCTCATTTTGTGTACAGAATTTCAACTAGGATCTATGACATATAATTAAGGATCTTTTCTGATTTATCATTTAAATTAAAAATCTTTTGAAGCATTCAAATAAATTGCATTTATTCCCCAATCCAATATCTCAGCTGATGTATAATAACTCAGCCCACTGACCCTGACAATTAAGTTTACTGTTATTCTGCAACTTGAGGACTTTTAACCATTCACTTTCTGCCGGGCAAAACCTCTACCTGTGGAATTTGAAACAATTGATCTCTGTAAATAGTGACCAAACAGAAAAATGACTACTTTCCATAGATTTCCATAGAGCGGAGTCTCCGTGAAGGACAGACAATATAAAACAAATGGTGTATTTAAACATGTAACAGCGCCACATGGTTGAGGTGAATTCTCCCAGTGCCTTGGTCTTCATTGTGTCACTGAGACTGCGCCAACCAGCGATTGAAGCACACTGACACTATCCTACACACACTAGGGATAATTTACAATCATGCCAAGCTGATTAGCCTGCAAGCCTGTGCGTCTTTGGAGTGTGGGAGGAAACTGGAGCACACGGAGATAACCCACGCAGGTCATGGGGACAACGTATAAACTCCGTACAGACAGCACCCGTAGTCAGGATCAAACCAGGATATCTGGCGCTGTAATAGCCCTGTCCCACGGTGCGAGTTCATTCCAAGAGCTCTCCCGAGTCAAAAAAAAATCAAACTCGTGGTAAGCACGAAGACTACGTCAGAGCTCGGGACATCTCTTATCGCTAACGACAGGTACTCGGGAAGACTCGCTAACGGCAGGTAAGCACGGGAAGACTCGTGAAGATTTTTCAACATGATGAAAAATGTCCACGAGAGCCCCGAGTACTGACGAGTGGCCATTACCGTAAATCTCCGAGTTCGAATCAGGGCAAACTCGGGAGAGCTATTGGAATGAACTCGTACTGTGGGACAGGGGTTTAAAGGAGCAACTCTACCGCTGCGCCACTGTGCTGCCCATATTATGAGGTCATGCTGTACACAATATGCCTTCAAAGTTTACTTTGATAAACCTGTATGAAGCTGATTCAAATGGCGCACCTCAATGCTGGTGAGGTGTTTTGGGATGTTCTGCGAGATGTAACAAGGTGCCATGTAATTTTTCTTCATAGGGCAAGGGGAGCCAAGGATCAGGATCCGTTGTTTTCTTCATTTGCTCCATCTTTATACAAAAAGCTGACCACTTATATTCAAAGGGTAGTCCATATGTGGAATAAACTATCATAGAAGATACAGAAGTGGATACAGTTACGATTTTTAAAAGGCATTTGGACAGATATGTAGATCGGAAAGGTAGAGAGGGATATTGGCCAAATGCAAGCAAAAATGTGGGGCTTGCCAAAGAACGCGTGGACAAGGTGGGCCAATAGACCTATTTCCATGCCATACCTACAGTGTGTCAGTTTGCTACTTACTGACTGTTGCTCATCCATCAACGCCATGTACCCAACGTGCTTATCTCTAAACTCCTGAACCTCAGCTTTAGTTTAGTTTAGTTTAGAGATACAGCGCGGAAACAGGTTCTTCAGCCCACCGGGTCCGCGCCGGTCAGCGATCCCCGCACATTAACGCTATCATACACCCATTAGGGACAATTTATTTTTTACATTTACCAAGCCAATTAACCTACAAACCTGTACGTCTTTGGAGTGTGTGAGGAAACCGAATATCTCGGCGAAAACCCACGCAGGTCACGGGGAGAACGTACAAACTCCGTACAGACAGCGCTCGTAGGAGGGATAGAACCCGGGTATCTGGCGCTGTAAGGCAGCAACTCTACCGGTGCACCACCGTGACCACCTTGGAGCCTTCATCTGCATTTAGCTTCTCGACCTCCTTACTGGCGGACCCCATTCAGTTAGAATTTGTTGCAAGATTTTCTCGACCCTGACCCTCAATAATTGAACTTTTACAGATGTGCTGTGGATAGTAAACTGATGAGATACATCTTGGTCTGGTCTGGCAAGGTTCTGGTCTTGACCATCTGAACCTGCAGAGAGTGGTGACAACAGCCCAGTGCATCATAGTCTCGTTACTCCCTTCCGTCCAGTCCATTTTCACCATGCGTTGATCAGGAAGGCTAGAAGTATTGTCAAGGATGTCTGCCACCCTGACTAGTTTAGTTCAGTTTAGTTTTTAGTTTAGAGATACAGAGTGGAAACAGGCCCTTCGGCCCACCGAGTCCACGTCGACCAGCGATCCCCGCACACTAACACTATCCTACACACACGAGGGACAATGTAAAATTTTACTGAACCCAATTAATTTCAAATCTGTACGTATTTGGAGTGTGGAAGGAAACCGGAGCACCCGGAGAAAACCCACGTGGTCACGGGGAGAACGTACAAAACTGCGTACAAACAGCACCCGTAGTCCGGATCGAACCAGGGTCCCTGATGCTGTTAGGCAGCAAATCTACCACTGCGCCACCGTGCCGCCCCTTCTCCATTTCTCTCTTTTATCTTCTGGGAGAAGATACAGCATCTTGAAAGCCAGAACGTCCAGAACTTATTTCCCCACTTGTATCAGACTCCTAAACCAACCACCCCCTTGATACCACCTACTATTAATCGTAACGCTATGTAATTCGATTATTCCATTATTGCACTTTTAGGATATTTTTGCACTAACTCATATTCACAACAACCTTTGCAACATTCTCCTCCTTTGTGTTCATCATTGTATTTATTTGTTATATAGAGTTATAGGGTCATACAGTATGGAAACAGGCCCTTCAGCCCAACTTGCCCCATTGACACTGAGCATGGGACACCTGCCCTCTAAATCTCTCTTATCCTTATACCTGGCCAAATAGCTCCAAAACGTTATGATAGTACCTTGCCTCCACAGCCTCCTCCAGCATCTCATTCCATTTACCCACCACCCTGAGTGTAAAATAAATTACCAGGTATACTGCGTTATCCACAAACTTTAAGCACACAAGGAACTTCATTTCTGGAGTATTTGACAACATTTTAATTCTCCTTCCCATTCCCACACTAACCTTTTTGTCCTTGGTCACCTCCATTGTCAGATTGAGGCTAAATGTAAATTGCAAGAACTAAACGGGAATCGGAGGACCAGCATCTCATATTTTGCTTGGGCAATAGGGCTAAAACATGGTGGCGCCTGCATGTGTAAGTGTTGAGTATAGTAGGGTTCAGAAATGATTTATGAGGATGTTGCCAGGACTAGAGGGTGTGAGCTATAGGGAGAGGTTGAGTAGGCTGGGTCCCTATTCCATGGAGCGCAGGAGGATGAGGGGACATCTTATAGAGGTATACAAAATCATGAGAGGAATAGATCGGGCAGATGTACAGTCTTTTACCCAGAGTACGGGAATCGAGGACCAGAGGACATAGGTTCAAGGTGAAGGAGAAAAGATTTATGGGGCTGTCCCACTGTACGAGGTAATTGAAAAGCTCTCCCGAGTTAAAAAGAAAATCAAACTCGTGGTAAGCACGTAGAATGTACGTAGCGGGTACGTCGGAGCTTGGGTCTCTCTTAGCGGCTTGTAACGCTAACGGCAGGTACTCGGGAAACGCGGCAAGCTCGTGAGGATTTTTCAACATGTTGAAAAATGTCCACTAGAGCCCCGAGTACCTATGAGCGGCTATTACCGTAATTCTGCAAATTCGAATCAGGGGAAACTCGGGAGAACGCTTGAATTTTCTTGTACAGTGGGACAGGCCCTTAACGTTTTCACACAGAGGGTGTGTGGAACAAGCTGCCAGAGGATTTAGTTGAGGGTGGGACTATTCCATCGTTTACGAAACAGGTGGACAGGTTTGGAGGATTATGGACCAAGCGCAGGCAAGTGGGACTAGGGTAGCTGGGACATTGTTGGTCAGTGTGGGCGAGTTAGGCCAAAGGGCCTGTTTCTACACTGTATTAATCTATGACTATCTAAGACTCTATGATTATCTATGCAACAATAATTTTATTGACCAGTTGCACATATGATGAATAAACCACCGATGAACCATTGAAGTAATTTCCAATTTTAAGGCCATACGATGTTTTTGTTTGTACTAATACAAGACAACTGCTTGTTAAACTCTATGGGCAGTGACATTTCCCCTCCTGTAAATAAAAAGATCATCCCACTCTCTTCCAAATTCATTAATTTTCTCAGAATTCTCTTTGTGTTCCACATAAAAGTGAAGCTGCTGTAAACTGTTCACTGATTTATCTTAACTTTGCCTTGATTTCCCAGTGAGATGCAATGGATTATAAGCTTATACACATCATTGCACTGCACATGTAAATTTACTTTGTTGCAGCGTTACATGTGACATGACTGCACATTTTTTTATGATCCAGAAAACATTGCCTGAAAGTAGATTCAAAAGCCGTTTTTAAGGGGGAATTTGGTGCGTGCTTGAAGATTGAAAATCTGTAGGATTCTGGAGAAAAAACAGGGGGAAGGGCGACACACAAGGGACTGCAGATGCTGGTTTACCAAACGAGGCACAAAGTGCTGGAGTAACTCAATGGGCCAGGCAGCATCTCTGGAGAACATGGAGTGGTGATGTTTCTGCAGAAGAATCCCAACACAAAACGGTTCCCATCCATGTTCTCCAGAGATGCTTTTGGGTTTTTGTTTATAAAATCGTGTCATTGTCTTCAATTAAGAGACCACAAAATTCTCTTTCCTTTACAGTAATACAATAAATAAAATTTAAAAAAACAAAAACACAGAACACAGTAGTCCACAACACGAACATCCCCACAGCCGCACCAAAGTTCCCCGCTGGGAGGGAAAGAACCAAAGTCCAGTCAACCTCCTCGCTGATGTTCCCCAATGGTCGGGGTCTCCTGAGCCCCCCCCCGTAGTCGCCGGGAACGATGGAACCCCGATGTCGAACGGGAGAACATCCTCAGCGGCCCGGAACTCTGAATCGGCCACCTTCCGCCTTCCAACGGAATCCGCAGCTCCCGATGTCCACAGGCCGCGCTGGGCAGAGATTCGCGCTGGCGACCCCTGGCAAAGGGTCCCAGGACCCCGCGATGTTAAAGTCAGCGCCGCCCACGTTGGGAGCGCCGCACCCACAGCTCCGCGATGTTGGAGCAGCGGCCCAACACTCCGGAGCTCCGAGCAGCGATCCCAGGTAAGGCCTCGCCCGCTCCGCGATGTATCGAGCGCAGCACTGCAGATGCTGAAGCTCTGGTCCGGTCCCGACAGGAAAGGCCGCGCCAATCCAGTTAGTAGGCCGTGGGGGGGGGGGGGGGGGGTGAGGACGCGACTCAGATAATAGCCGCATCCTCTCCAGGAAGCAACTGAAGGACGATTCCCCCCCGTACCCTACCCGCTTCACCCCACATTAAATACCGAAAAAAACACACTCTAAACATAACAAAGTAAAATATGCTGCCTGATCCACTGAGATACTTCAGCACTTTATGACAATGGACAATAGACAATAGCTGCAGGAGTAGACCATTCGGCCCTTCAAGCCAGCACCACCATTCATTGTGATTATCCCCAACCAGGGTTCCTGCCTTCTCCCCATATCCCCTGACTCCATTATCCTTAAGAGCCGTATCAAGCTCTCTCTTGAAAGCATCCAGAAAACGGGCCTCCACCGCCCTCTGAGGCAGATAATTCCACACTCACAACTCTCTGTGTGAAAAAGTGTTTCCTCATCTCCGTTCTAAATGCCTTATCCCTTATTCTTAAACTGTCGCCCCTGGTTCTGGACTCCCCCAACATCCTGCTTTTCGGGGAGAAGAGCTATCCAGTTATTTCTCAAGTACCGCAGGACAAATAAACGCTTCAGTAATATTATTTTACCGAAAACTGTTTAAAATGTTTAAAGTTCTTTGCAGTGGAAGAATACATTAACTGTGGGAAAGAAAAACTGTATTGTGCTCCAGTTTATATGAGGCTTCCTTCATTTGGTGTAAATAGTAACAAAAGCAATGCAGGAGATGTATAAAATGATGAAAGGAGTAGATAGGGTAAAGAGTCTGAATCTTGTTCCCAGGGTGAGAATATCCAACGCTACAAGGCATAGCTAGAAGGTGAAAGGGAGAAAGTCTTCTACACAGAGAGTGGTGGGTGTCTGGCAAGCATTGCCGCGAGTGTGGTGGAGGCAGATATGATAGTGGCGTTTAGAGGGTTTTAGAGAGGCACAGGGAAGTGCAGGGAATGGAGGGATAGGGCTCATGCTCCGGCAGATGAGATCAGTTTAACGGCATCATGTTCGACACAAACATTATGGGGCAGAAGGGACCGTTCCTGTGCTGTACTGTGTTTAGAATCCGAATTGAATCCTTTGTTGTAAAGTCCCAGTGAAGTTCTTTGCTTGCAAATAGTTGCACATAAAGGGCGCTTTCAAAGTCACAAGTTCCACCCGCACCCCACCCCCTCCCCCCGCCAGGTTTCCCTTTGTTCTTCTCCCCCCCCCCTATCTTATGGCGGTCCCCCCATGCCGGATCACCATTGCTCTCCCCAATCCCTTACCGCGGTCCCCCCCACGCCGGGTCTTCTTTTGTTCCTTCCCCCGGGCAGCGGCGTCCACACTTCCACGTGTCCGTCCTCGACCGTCGGTCGGCGTCCCCTTCAACCGCCGCATTGACCTCTCCACTATCGCTGCCGGGTCCTCACCGGCGCCGGGTCAGGCCCCAGCCACGGGCTCCACAGACCCAGGCACTGGTGGCCGCGGGCTTCGTCGACCCGCGAGGTCGAATTAGCTTGCAGAGAGTTCAAGATTCATGGCTCAAGTTTCACGAAGTTTGGTATCAGGGGAAGAAAGAATCTTGGAATCTTGGATTCGGATTTCATTCCGTGTTTGAGTGAGCACTGCCTTTGGAATGAGGAGCCATAAAGCACACTTCATGACATTCGCAAGGCCCTGAAGCCTTGTAAAACTGAAAGCTCAATACTTATAACAGGGTTGCCATTAATTAGCATTAAGGATTTGCGGGCCAGTTGTTCAATTTATGCAATTAATAGCCACCTATGGTACAGAAAAATCAGAATAGAATTAAGCCATTCGGCCCATCAAGTTTGTTCTGCCATTCGATCATGGCTAAATCTAGTTTTTCCTCTCAACTCCATTCCCCGGCCTTCTGCCCCGTAACCATTGATACCCTTACTAATCAAGAAGCTATCAATCTAGCTTTAAAAATATCCAATTACACAGCCGTCTGTGGCAATGAGTTCCACAGATTCACAACCCTCTGGCTGAAGAAATTCCTCCTCTCCCTGCAAAAGACATTCCAAGCCACTGAGGAGTGTTCACCCGACGTCGGAGTTCCATCTTCCCGACAAGAGGGCCTGAAAACATCGGACTGGCCGCAGAGGCCACAAATAGACCCCGACCTCGGGTGATCACAGAGGAAGAGGACTAAACTTTCTGATGCCTTTCCCCACAGTGGAAAATTTTGATTCTGTTGTGGGGGGACATTCATGTTGAATTCTATAATGTGTTGCGTCATTTTTCTTTTATTTTTCCTTTTTCTATGTATGTACGGAAACTTAATTATTTCTTCTATGTAAAGCACTTTGGTTTCAACGCGAGTTGATTTAATAGAAATAAAATGTACTTACTTAATTTACTTACTTCTAAAGGCATGCATGTTTCCCAAGAGTGACAAAGTTGTGCATACATTCCTGTCTAGCTATTTCAAACCATCTTCCAGTGACAATCAATATTTTAAATTTTATTTTATTTCATGCCAGGGCATATCATTTTCACTGGACCATCCATTTGTAGTTGAACTATCAGCATGTACTCTGCAGCACCGTCCAATACCGTATCTAAGTCATCCCGCTCAACTGCTCTGTTTTCATTAGTTCCGAGTCACCATTAAATTGGGTTGGCATCAGATTCTGAGTAGCATGAGTAATATCTACCTTGGTTAGGCAAAATGTTAGAGGGCTTACATGGAATCTATGACAGCTGGCTAAACCTTAATTCAGAAGAACAAAAGGTAACTCTGGGGTTTGTCAGTAATGAAGGGGAAAGCATTTTATCGGCATGCAACACAACGTGTTTTGGGAACTGACATGTGATGAAAGAATGGGTCAACTGAGCTTGTACTCACTGGAATTTAGAAGGATGAGAGGGGATCTTATAGAAACACATAAAATTGAAAATGGATTGGACAGGTGAGGTGCAGGAAAAATGTTCCTGATGTTGGGTGAGTCCAGAACCAGGGGCCACGGTTTAAGACTAAGGGGTAGGCCATTTAGGACTGAGATGAGGAAAAATATTTTCACTCAGAGAGTTGTAAATCTGTGGAATTCTCTGCCACATAAGGCAGTGGAGGCCAATTCAATGGATGTTTTCAAGAGAGAGTTAGATTTAGCTCGTGGTGCTAAGGGAATCAAGGGAGATGGGGAAAAAGCTGGAATGTGGTACTGATTTTGGATAATCATCCATGAGCATATTGAATGGCGGTGCTGGCTCGAAGGGCCAAATGACCTACTCCTGCACCTATTTTCTATGTTTCTATGTTTCTATGAATCAAGGGATATGGGGGAAAACCAGGAACAGGGTACTGATTTTGGATGATCAGCCATGATCAAATGGCTGTGCTTGTTCGAAGAGCCGTATGGCCTCCTCCTGCACCTATTTTCTATGTTTCTATGTCTATGTTTCTATGGAACAGCTCTGTCCAAGACCACAAGAAATTGCAGAAAATTGTGGAATCAACCCAGACCGTCACACACACCAACCTCCCTTCCATTGACTCCATTTACAACTCACGCTGCCTTGGCAAGGCCACCAGCACAATCAGTTCAAGTCTCACCCGCTCACTCCCTCTTCTCTCCTCTCGCATCAGGCAAGAGGTACAGAAGTGTGAAAACGCACACCTCCAGATCTAAGGTCAGTTTCTTCCCAGCTTGTCAGGCAAATGAACCATTTTATCAACAACTAGAGAGCGGTCCTGATGGGAGACTCTTGGACTATCTATAATCGTTCGTTACTAGACTTTATCTTGCGCTAAACGTTATTCCCTTATCGTATATCTGCAAAATGTGGATAGCTCAATTGTAATAAATGTTTTATCTTTCTCCTGACTGGATAGCACTCAACAAAAGCTTTTCATTGTACCTCAGTACACATGACAATAAACCTAAGGTAGGTATGTTACAAAACTTACCTTGAGCAGCGCTGCAGTTCTGCCTCTCCCCGTGTGCCTGACTTTGGCGCCTTTCAGAGGGGGGCGTGTTTAAAGTGCCGTTTTTCCACAGACGGGGCAAATCGATCCATGTCAGGGGATTTCGTTGCTGAAGAAAAATCGCTCCGACATTTCATTCATGAAGGTATTTTTAAATTACGCTAGATTATTTATTAGCTAGAGTAATTTAAAAATCATCTTCTAAAGCCGTGAGCGCCGACAACGGGAAGGATTTTACGTAGGGGAGAAAATAAAGTACACAGTTTATCTTTACATTAAAACGTGGTTTTTAGGAAACCTTAAATAATATTTTCATGTTGCCAAAAGTGGACAAAAAAAATGTATGAACCGGCAGTGTTTTCCCTGCCGACCACCGCAAACCGCAACGTTCCAATCCACCGCATTCCACCATAATCAACATAAAACCCACTCGCAAGTTGATTTAAATGGCCATTAATTTACAGGAATTAAACACTAAATTCCTTCCATTTGGCCTATAAATTCATGAAAATGAGATTTAAAAATCATGTTATTGATTGTGAATTGTGAATTATTGTGTGAATATTATTTGGACACTTAGGCAATTTAAAAAAGTTTATCTTTTCTTAAGAAATGGATAGATGTTTAGATCTAGTAATTGAATTGTGTAATTAGCTACAATTAGGTAACTAACTAATTATATGCTTTAATTTCTGGTCATCCAGGTAAGATTGTTTCATATTTGTTTCAGAATGCTTCAATCTATAATAACTGAAAATTTCATTGAGCGCTTAATTTTTAAGAAAGTTATGTGCTTTTGACTGTCCTAGATCACAGCTTTTGTGTTAAGTCAATGGAAAGGCAATGGGGAACAAGATGCTAATTTCCAAGTATGAAAATGGCCATAACATTTTTAATACTGAAGATATGAAAGTGAATTAGGTGTCAAATTAAACTTCTTTTTATGCTTTATCTGATGGGATAAATTGCAGACTTGATTTTTTAAATCTCAACATTTTGTAACATTGCTACTTAAGGGTCTGTCCCACTGCGGCGACCTAATCTGCGAGTTTAGAAGACTTTGCCCTCGACTCAAACTCGCAGCATGGTCAACACGAGGTCCTAGAAGGTCGTATGAGGTCACTGAAACTCTCCTTCATGCTCGAGGGAAGTTCCCGCATACTCGTGGCCTCAGCTAGGTCGCAGAAACATTTTCAGCATGTTGAAAGATTTTCCGCGAGTCAAATTTGGTCGGCATGGTTCTTTTTGACACGTGGTGCAGTGGAGTGGGGTCACTATTTAGTTACAGGCCGTCGAGGGCAGCCGTAGGCAATCTCCTTCATTAACCGGGCATTTTTTTGGGCTCATTGGAGTTTTCAGGACCAAGGAAAACCGACCGGTAGGTTAAATGCCCGCTAAACTTCATTATACTTCTTAAAAATGTCTCCACTCCTTCTCCCCCTTCTCTCTCCTTTCAATCTCCCGGTCTCCGCCTCTCTCCCCTTCTGTCCCCTTCTCTCTCCTTCTCTCCTCTTCTCTCTCCTCCCCCCCCCCCCCCCCACGTTCTCTAAAGGAATTACCGTACGCTGTGACAGCCGTCTTTTACCTTCCTCATCATCGTGGGTATGAATTTCAGACAGCGCTCCCACGCTTTCCCTGGCCCCCGCCTTTGCGATGTGTGTGTGTGTGTGTGTGTGTGTGCGGTAGGTCGATCCAGCTCGTGGTTTCAACGCGGACGGTCGATTCAGCTCAAGGTTTTCCAGGCGAGTGCCCTCGAGCTTGAAGGTCGAAGAGACTTTTCTTAACTCGCGGATTAGGCAGTGGGACAGCCCCTTTAGCTAAACTAAACCTAACTAAACTGATCTAAAGATCAACACAAAAAGCTGGAGTAACTCAGCGGGTGAGGTTTCTTCTCTGGAGAAAAGGAATAGGCAACGTTTCAGGTCGAGGCGCTACTTCAGACAGGACTTCAGAAATGTCACCTATTCTTTTTCTCCAGAGCTGCTGCCTGACCCGCAGAGTTACCTGGGATGGCGGGACTGTCATATGAGGAAAGATTGAAAAGACTAGGTTTGTATTCACTGGAGTTTAGAAGGATGAGGGGATATCTTATAGAAACATATAAAATAATAAAAGTTCTGGACAAGCTAGATGCAGGAAAAATGTTCCCAATGTTGGGCGAGTCCAGAACCAGGGGCCACAGTCTTAGAATAAAGGGGAGGTCATTTAAGACTGAGCTGAGAAAAAACTTTTTTCACGCTGAGAGTTGTGAATTTGTGGAATTCCCTGCCGCAGAGGGCAGTGGAGGCCAAGTCCACTGGATGGATTTAAGAAAGTTAGATAGAGCTCTAGGGGCTAGTGGAATCAAGGGATATGGGGAGAAGGCAGGCACGGGTTATTGATAGCGGACGATCAGCCATGATCACAATGAATGGCGGTGCTGGCTCGAAGGGCCCGAATGGCCTCCTCCTGCACCTATTTTCTATGTTTCTATGTTAATCCAGCTTTTTGTGTCTATCGTCAGTATTAACCAGCATTTGCAGTTCCTCCCTACATAATGAACTAAAGATCATTTTGATTTTTGTCTTGGAGTCACTGCCCCGAGCCTGTTTAAGTCTTCTGCAGTGTGCACCACCTCAGACCAAGTGAAATACTTCTGCAGTGAAGCAAATACAGCAGCGAGCTGACACAGAGCAGGGCCCATAAACAGCGATAGCACGGTGCCCGAACAGGTTCAGTACTGCCAGGACAGCAGGTTGTTCATACAGTGTATCATCTTCAGCTTGCCATTTGCAGAATGAGTAAAGCCTGGTGTTGTTTACCTCACGTTGAAAGAAGCTTTTACCACTATTCAACTCTGCAACACCTCAGAGTGAGATGCAAACAGACGATTTTCAATTTGCTTATCTTAGTACTACACCCACGGAGATACTGTGTCTTGACTGTAAGATCTATATATGCATAAGGTGGAACTGCAGATGCTGGTTTACACCGAAGATAGACACAAAAGGCTGGAACTAACTCAGCGGGTCAGGCAGCATCTCTGGACAAAAGGGATAGGTGATGTTTCAGGTCGAGACCATTCAAGATCTATCTATGTTGCTTCCATGCATTTAATGTGATCAGACGCAATTCAATGCCAATCAGCCAGCATTTCTGCTCTCTGGAACTACCTCCACACAGTCTACAGCTACTGTCAAAGATCAGGAGTCATAGCAATGATGAAACAGATTCAGATTCAGATTCAGATTCACATTTATTGTCACATGCACCAATTAAGGTACAGTGATATTTGAGTTACCATGCAGCCATACAATTAAAAGAACGATAGAACTTAACATAAACATCCACCACAGTGATGACTGTGATAGAAACATAGAAAATAGGTGCAGGAGTAGGCCCTCCGGCCCTTCGAGCCTGCACCGCCATTCAATATGATCATGGCTGATGGAAGGCAATTCAGTCAGTCTTCCTCCTTTTGTTCACCCGTGTTTGGGGCCTTGACCCTCCGCAGCCGCCAATACCAGAGCTGCCAACTCTCACGCATTGAGCGTGAGGCTCATACATTTCACCCAATTCTCACGCTCTCACGCTGATCACAGAATTTCTTCCGCTCTGTCCTGAGAAATTCTGTGATCAAGAGATTTTCACAACTAATATCAACTGCTTGTGTGTGTGTGCGTCTGTTAACAAGACGGCAGCATTATTATTCTCTCTGTTATTCTCACTTGACCGAATCGTCACACCCCTCCAAACCATGTCCCCATGCAAATTACCATTGAAAGACACGGACCGGTCAGTGAATGAGTCTCACCCAGCGCAGCAAGTAAGGCCATGTCCTGCTCCCGATGGCAATCGGAATTTAAGGATTTGCGGTGGGCGGCGGACATGAGCGAGGCTGGCCAGCAGTAGGTGAGGGGTACATGGGCTGCAGCCCCCCCCCACTTTTTTGGCTAAACATGCTTCAAAGTCTCCGGCTTTGGACGAGGTGCTGCTGTGCTCTGAGCAAGCTGGTCGTGGGTGTTGGAGATCCGGGACGGAGGGAGGGATGGAAGCAGAAGCAGCGGCGGGGACAAATGCGGTCGGGGAGCCGGGGCCGGCGAGTGTTTGCCGGGCTGGCGAGTCGATCGCTGCAGCTCCGGCCATGGAGCAGCCTCAGTGCAAGAATCCCGGGCCGTCGGAGGTGTCGGAATAGTTGCGCCGCTGCCATTTTCTGTGCCGAATTCACCCTGGTGACCGGCATGGACCAGGCTGCCGTTTGGTGCATCCTGGAGGACAACCAGTGGCTGCTGGAAGTAGGTACGAAGCACTGGGTGGAAGCGGTGAAAGATAGTGGCTTTGAAATGGGGGTGTTCGGAGAAAGCATCCTGCTTACCTGCTAGATTTTCACACTGTAACTGCAGGAAAAATGTTCCTGATGTTGGGGGAGTTCAGAACCAGGGGTCACCGTTTAAGAGTAAGGGGTAGGCCATTTAGAACTGAGATGAGGACAAACTTCCTTCACCCAGGGAGTTGTGAATCTGTGGAATTCTCTGCCACAGAAGGCAGTGGAGGCAAATTCACTGGATGTTTTCAAGAGAGAGTTACATTTAGCTCTCGGGGCTAGCGAAATCAAGGGATATGGGGAAAAAACAGGAAAGAGGTACTGATTTTAGATGAACAGCCATGATCATATTGAATGGCTCGAAGGGCCAATTCTTGCACCTATTTTCTATGTTTCTATGCTTGAGTATAAGGCAATAAAATTCAAGCACTTGATTTTGAAGCATTCATGCATGGTGGAGGTATAATGTGGTCATAGAGTGATACAGTGTGAAAACAGGCCCTTCGGCCCAACCTGCCCACACCCGCTAATATGCCCCAGCTACACTACCTGCTTTTGATCCATATCCCTCCAAACCTGTCCTATGTATCAGTCTGTTTCTGAAAAGTTAGGAAAAGTCAGGATTGAACCCGGGTCTCTGGCGCTGTAAGGCAGCCACGCTACCGCTGCGCCTCCGTGCTACTGTTATGGATGTCTTAATTTATTGTTGTAACTATCATTGTTGTGTACACCTACTGTTGCACTTTGATCTTATGCAAACAAGGAATTTTAGTGCACCCAAGTGTAAATGACAATAATCTAATCCAAATCTGAATCTCATATAAATTGCATGGTTCAGATAATACGGTACAGGTGTCAGAGGTTGTGAGGACCCGTAACCCATCTTACCCAAAATATAACATTTCCACTGATACTGCCCCCAAACCTCTCCTGTTCATTGATCACTTGGAACTAAGGTTAGGTTTATCTTAATTGGGAAAGTGACTGAGAATTAAAGGACATTCCTTTACGAAGAAGGTGAGGAAGAATTTCTTTAGTCAGAGGGTGGAATACACTGCCACAGAGGCGGTAAAATTGATATTTTTAAGGCAGAGATAGATAGGTTCCTGATTTGTATGGGAGTCAGGGGTTATGGTGTGAAGGTTGGGGAATGGGGTTAGGATGAGAGATAGATCAGCCATGATTGATGGCAGAGTAGACTTGATGGCCGAATGGCCTAATTCTGCTCCTATCACATATGAACATGAATTCATGGCAGGCTTATTCAATATTGCTCCCATGCTCCCATACTCCAAAGACACGCAGGTTTGTAGGTTAATTGGCTTCAGTAAAATTTTACACTGTTACAATGAGTAGGATAGTGCTAGTGAACAGGGTGATCACTGGTCGGCAAGGACTCGTTGGGCCAAAGGACCTGTTTCCGTGCTATATCTCTAAACCTAAACTAAACTAAACTTAAACTAATCCAAATTTGAAACTCGTAGTGTATGTAAGTACACTTATACTCACTCAACTGCAGTACCTATCTATGCAGTCAGAACCAGAGAATCAACTGC
Source organism: Okamejei kenojei (assembly GCA_035221665.1). NCBI lineage: Eukaryota > Metazoa > Chordata > Chondrichthyes > Rajiformes > Rajidae > Okamejei > Okamejei kenojei. The sequence continues at coordinate 5,563,100 of CM069136.1, forward strand.
AATGATGATTCTACCCGGTTCTCACAGCGCCAGAGACCCGGGTTTGATCCAGACCTTCGGAGCTAGCTCTGTAATGTTTGCACATTCTCTCTGCAAACGCTTGGGTTTCCTTCGGGTTCTCCGGTTTCCTCTCCACATTGCAAAGAATATGCGGGTTTTGTAGGTCAATTGGCCTCCGCAAACTATCCCTAGTGGGTAAGAGGTAGGTGCAAGAGTACGGTAACATAGAATTAAAGAGGGGTCCGACCCTTCATCTTTCATTCAACTTTGCTGGACTATCGTGCATGAAACGTTATTCACTTCCATGCTGTAATCTTGATCTTTCAATCAATTCAATCTAAATCTATCTCCATGGCAGATAAAGGTTATGGTGACGGCATGATTTAACTAGTGACGTATGGTCTTACATCACCATGGCTCTGGACTCCTCCGTCACCAACACATTCTCAAGAGCAATTAGGGACAGGCGATGACTGAAAACATTTTATTTGATGTTTGGGACAGATTGAGCAGAACTACTGTCCAGGCAGAGTCTCACTTTAACATGTTGTGCAAAAGACAGTAGGTCTAACAGTGCAGCACTTCCTCAACGGGACTTGAATGCAGAACCGTATGGCTGAAACAAACTTAAGGGCCTGTCCCACTAGGGCGTAATTTGCCCATCATTTACGCATCACGATGCACGACGCAACATCATTTACGCGTAGTGATGTGCACGTGATGCGCACATGGCACGTGGTGAGACGTGGTGGCGTAGGCAGTGACACACGGTCGCGCGCAGCGCCCATGTCTTTTGGGATTCACAAAATCTTTGCGCGCCACCTGCGTGACACGAAAATGACACCCAAGTGGGACAGGCCCTACATTGAACTGTACACCATTAACGCCACATGTCTTATTCCCCATTCTGATTTCAGGATCCAACTCTCGCAACTCTCTGGGTGAAATGTTTGCAAGAGAGAGTTAGATTTAGCTCTTAGGGCTAAAGGAATCAAGGTATATTGAGAAAAAGCAGGAAAGGGGTACTGATTTTTGATGATCATCCATGATCATATTGAATGGCGGTGCTGGCTCGACGGGCCGAATGACTTACTGCTGCACCAACTTTTCCTTGTTTCTACTTGGACATTGCCAATGGCTCACTGATGACAGAACTTAAGTCCACCTCTGCCAACTCTGAAGATAGACATGGAGCTATTGAATGCTTCTCATTTTCCTTTTAAGGGTCAACCACATTAGTGGGCCTGGGTTCACATAAACACCAGTCCAGATCACGGGAGAGCAGAGTTCCTTCCTTCAAGTTTAATTTTTACAAATATCCATTCTATTTAATTTCAGACTGAAATACTTGATGCCCTAAGCTGCCGTGATGATATTTGAACTCATGTCTCCAGAGCACATCTTTGGGTACTCGTCCAATTACTTAATTATTGTACAATTAGATTTCCTGAGGTGCCTTCAGGGAGTCGAAGGACGTGGCGATCGGCCGTTTCAGACTTAGGTGTAATAATGAATTGTGGAGCATGCTTCAGGGGACAGATGGTGGACTCCTTATGCTCTTCGTCATTATCTGTCCCTAATTACTCCTGAGAACCTGATGGTGAATCATGTGCAGACAATTCCTGGTATTCTAAACTTGAACACAGTTTCTATCAAGACATTGCTCATCAGTAAACTATTGCAATGCTTGAAGCATCGTAGGTAAATCTATTTTTGCTTTAAGGCTGCACAGCGGTAGGGTTGCTGCCTTACAGCACCAGAGTCCTGGGTTCGATCTTGACTGCGGGTGCTGTCTGTACGGAGTTTGCACATTCTCCCCGTGACCTGCGTGCGTTTTCCCCGGGTGCTTCGATTTCCTCCCACACTCCAAAGACGTACAGGTTTGTAGGCTAATTGGCTTGGAAAAATTGTGAACTGTCCTTAATGTGTGCAGGATAGTGTTGAAGTGTGGGGAACGCTGGTCGGTGCGGACTTGGTGGGCCGAAGGGCCTGTTTCCACGCTTTATCTCTAAACTAAACTACATATTAGGTCGAGGAAGAGACACTTGTTGGTTTCTCTGCTCCCTAACTTGGATGGTGGCAACACCATTTTGTGTTGTGTAGACCAAAGAGGAATTTCCCTAGTTACCGCTTCAAAAAATTCAAGAAGGTTTGTCAAACATGACCTTCCAGGCACAAATCCATGTTGACTGTTCCTGATCAGACCCTGTTTATCCAGATGCTTATATATATTATCTCTAAGTATCCTTTCCATTAATTTGCCCACCACTGACGTCAAACTAATAGGTCTATAATTGCTAGGTTTATTCTTTGAACCCTTTTTAAACAATGGAACAACATGCGCAGTACGCCAATCCTCCGGCACTATTCCCGTTTCTAATGACATTTGAAATATTTCTGTCATAGCTCCTGCTATTTCTACACTAACTTCCCTCAATGTCCTAGGGAATATCCTGTCAGGACCTGGAGACTTATCCACTTTTATATTTTTCAAAAGTGTCAGTACTTCCTCCTCTTTGAATCCCTGCAGTTACAACTGGGACTTGAAAATAGCTCCTAACTGGCGGCTCTGTCTTCTGTCACAGTGTACTACTGCTGTACACTTGTACTGTATCTGAGATGCTTGTCTCATATATATCTAATGGCTGTTTCTGAGATCCCGGAGAAAACCCACGCAGGTCACGGGGAGAACGTACAGTACAAACTCCATTCAGACTGCACCCTGGCGCTGTAAAGGGCCTGTCCCAGCAGCATGCAACTCCATGCGATGAGCGCGACCTAACGTGGTCGCTTGAGCCGTCCGGCATCGCGGGGCCGGTCCCACTTCGATCGCCGGAGCCGTGCGGAATTGTGCGGAGTTCGTCCCGACATCGCGCGGGGCTCCGAAAAACTGACCGTTCAAAAATTCCACGTGGCAACGGCTTGTCAGCTCGCAGTCGCCTCGACGCATTACACATCGCATCGACGTCGTGCCTCCGTGACCCTCTCTGTAGGTGCCTCCGTGACCTTCTCTGTAGGTGCCTCCGTGACCCTCTCTGTGTGTGCCCCTCTCTGTGTGCCCCTCTCTGTGTGCCCCTCTCTGTCCTGGCGAACTTACCTTTAAGACTTCGCTCCAAGTTCGCCTCACTTTGCGCCGCGTTGCGCCACTCACCCCACCTCCGCGCGGCCCCCGCTGCCGGTTTGGTCGCGCTCTTCGCATGCAGGCGCATGCTGATGGGAACGGCCCTGTACAGGGATCACCCGACCTCCGCGCGGCCCCCGCTGCCGGTTTGATCGCGCTCACCGCATGGAGTCGGATGCTGGTAGCACAGGCCCTTTAGGCAGCAACTCTACCGCTGCGCCAACATGCCGCCCCAGTTCCTGAATCTGGTGGACATGCTTTCCAGCTTTAGTGTCTTCTGCTCAATGGAATTCGGGAATGACAGTGGGAAAAGGCCCTGCCTTGTTATGCTGCCTCTTTCTGCCTGAGGGCTTTCTTAGATTGATTTTTTTTTTCTATTTGAGGGACATAATAAAAATGTGAAATAGGTATTGCCTTGGTAAAAGGCACATTTAGGATTAATGATAGTAATTCTCTTTTTCACATCTGTAGTCAAATCCCTGGAGATAATTAGGGTACAAGTGGAAGAATGGACTCCTTCATTTAAATGGCCTGAAAGTTTGTGTTAAACTCTGTCAGTATAGAGTTATGTCAAAATAAATACGGTACATTTTACTATCAAAAGTTACACGTTAGGTAATTGAGCCTAAAATATACTGCCGACCAAATATAGGTATGTGAAAGGGCAAGAAAAGGGAAAATAGTTTTTTTTAGTTTAGTTGATTGTCATGTTTTATTATTAATATATTATTATTAATGTTTAATGTTTTATCTGTCATTTTTAACAGTCACTGTATGTCATGTTGTCACTTGTGGACGGAGCACCAAGGCAAATTCCTTGTATGTGAATACTTGGCCAATAAACTTATTCATTCATTCATTCATGTTTACCGTGGTACAGTGAAAAGCTTTTGCTCTGTGCTAACCAGTCAGAGGAAAGACAATACACGATCACAATTGAGCCATCCACAGTGTACAGATACAGGATAAAGGGAATAATGTTTAGTGCAAGATAAAGTCCACTAAAGCTCGATTAAATATAATCCAAAGGTCTCCAGTGGGGTAGCTCTGGTCTGCTCTCTAGTTGTTGATAGTATGATTAACATGTGATGAGCAGTTGACGGCACCGGGCCTGTATTCTCTGGCATTTACAAGGATGAGGGGGGACCTCACTGAGACTTACCGAATATAGGAGGGAGAGTCGTGGACCAGAGGTCATAGCCTCAGAATTAAAGGACTTCCTTCAGGAAGGAGATGAGGAGGATTTTTTTTAGTCGGAGGGTGGTGAATCTGTGGAATTGTTAGCCACAGAAGGCTGTGGAGGCCAGGTCAGTGAGATATTTTTAAGATAGAGTTAGATAGTTTCATGATTAGTTCGGGTGTCAGGTGTTATGGGGAGAAGGCAGAAGAATGGGATTAGGAGGGAGATAATAGATCAGCCATGATTGAATGGCAGAGTAGACTTGATGAGCTGAATGGCCTAATTCTGCTCCTATTATTTATGACCTTATGACTAATGGTTCAATTGCCTGATAACAGCTGGTTACATTAGTGTTGTGCAAGTCCATGAGCCCACCAATGGTTGGGTGAGTGCAGATGTGCCCAGTGGCGGGTGGCTGAGAGACAAGGAGGCAGTGACACTGGAGTTCAAAGCCTCCGATGTTTCAAATGAAACATCTTTCCTTGCATCCATTATGCATGAGGACCGTACATGATATACCTTCTGAAGCACTGTTGCTGAAAAGCGAGTAGAAGATTTTCTTTCATCAAGACCCACATTCCAAAAGCAGAACTGCATTGTAGGGGCAGCACGTTGGCGCAGCGGTAGATTTGCTGCCTTACAGCGCCAGACACTACGGGTGCTTGCCTGCACGGAGTTGGTACGTGACCTGTGTGGGTTTTCTCCGGTTTCCTCCCACACTCCAAAGACGTACAGGTTTGCAGGTTAATTGGCTGGGTATAATTGTAAATCATCCCTAGCGAGTGTAGGATAGTGTTAGTGTTCGTGGATCGCTGGTCAGCGCGGAGTCAGTGGGCCAAGGGTCCTGTTTCCGTGCTGAATCTCTAAACTAAGCTAAAGAACATTGCCTCCAGGCTAATTTCCAAAATGCTGCATTGCTCCAGTCTACAATATAGAATTCAGCACCACCTCTGTGGACAGCAGCCAAATCCCAGCTAGGTTTCTTCCCACAGGAAAGGGAGGGGAAAGCTTTAGAATCAATACTTGCGTTAAGTGAATAATATTAATCTATTTGAATAAGATATTTCACTACCTATCACCGATCCACAGATATTCTGAGTGGCAATTCAGCTCAATTTCACATCAGCCTACGGTGAAATACCAGCTCATATTCAGTTCTTTTCAGGGCAATGGGTGCAATAACATGCACAGGAAGGAACTACAGATGCCGGTTTACACCGCAGATAGACACAAAATGCTGGAGTAACTCAGCGAGTCAGGCAGCAGCTCTGGACAAAAGTAATAAGTGATGTTTCAGGACGAGTCCCTTCTTCCGACTGGTACAATAACTTTGGATAGGCACAAAATTCTGTAGTAACTCAGACAGCATTTCTGGAGAAAATGGAATCGGTGACGTTTTGGGTCGGGACTCTTCTTCAGACTGAGAGTCAGGGAAAAGGGAAACAACAGATATAGACGGCACAATAATTTAGCAGTTAAATTAATGAACTAGCAATCCAGAGTCAGGGGCTCATGGATTAGTTCAAATCCCATCATGGGAGCTAAGGAATTTAAATCCGGTAACAAATAATTCTATGTTGAAAAGATGATCTCAGTAATAATGCTGAATGTGGTCAATTGGATTGGTGGAAAAAACGACATGTTTAACTTATGTCCATTAGGGAAGAACATATGCAGTGTTGCACGATTTTGCCTATGGTAATCTAGACCCACAGAAATATGGATGAGTCTGTAGTGTCTTAGCAAGGTAATCAGATAAAGGAAGGTGAGGGATGGGCACCCGACCATTGCCTAAACACATAAGGAAACTGAGTATTAAGTCAGGGAGTTTTTTTGATATGGGGCCTATAGTCTAAGGTGCTAGGCAGGGCCTGGGGAGTTTAGTTTTTTTTAGGTTAGAGATACAGCACAGATAAAAGGCCTTTGGCCCATCGAGTCCGCACCGATCAGCGATCCCCACATGTTAACACTATCCCATATATACTAGGGACAATTTGTACAATTTTTAATATACCAAGCCAATTAACCTTCAAACCTTTTGGAGTGTGGAAGGAAACCGAAGATCTCAGAGGAAACCCACGCAGTCACGGGGAAAACGTACAAATCCCGTACAGACAGCACCCATAGTCGGGATCGAACCTGGGTCTCCAGCACTGTAAGCGCTGTAAGGCAGCAACTACCACCGTTCCGCCCGCACTGTGTTGCAAAGCAGAGATATCTAGGAGTGCAGGTACATAGTCTTTGAAAGTGGCATCACAGGTAGATAGGATGGTCAAGAGTCTTTTGTTTGATCGGGCTTCATCTATCAGGCTATTGAGTATAGAATGTGTGTAAAAGAACTGCAGATGTTGGTTGAAACCGAAGACAGACACAAAAAGATGGACTAACTCAGCGGGTCAGGCGTCATCTTTGAAGAAAACGAATAGGTGACGTTTCGGGTCAAGAGTCACACTCCGAAAAGTCATCTATCCCTTTTCTCCAGGCATGCTGCCTGACCCGTTGAGTTACTCCAGCTTTTTGTGTCCGTATTGAGTTGGAAGTTGGGATGTTACGTTGCAGTTGTACACAACATTGGTGAGGCCGCATTTGGAGTATTGCGTTCAGTTTTGGTCACCTTGCTATAGGGAAAATATTGTTAAGCTGGAAAGGGTGGAGAGAAAATGTTACAAAAGTGTTGTCAGGGCCAGAGCTATAGGGAGATGTTACGCAGGCAAGGACTAGCATTGCATTGCAGGAAGATTTGGGTTGATCATAGAATGGGGTACTGATATTGGATGATCAGCCATGATGATATTGAATGGTGGTGCAGCTATGTTCCATTTTTCTCAGAGATAGGGTAGATACACAGTTTTTTTTTTAACCCAAAGTAGGGGAATCAAGAACCAGAGAACATAGGTTAAAGGTAAGAGGGCAAAGATTTAATAGGAACCTGAGGGGCAACGTTTACACAAATGAAGAGTGGTGAGTGTATGGAACGAGCTGCTAGAAGAGGTAGTTAAGGCAGATGCTATAACAACATTTAAGAGACATTTGGACAGCTACATGGATAGGAAAAGTTTAGAGACATATGGACAAAACGTTGGCAGGTGGGACTAGTGTAGATTAGTTTAGTTTGGGGATACAGCATGTAAACAGGCCCTTCGGCTCACCAAGTCTCACCGACCAGCAATCTCCACACATTAACGATATCCGACACACACACGGGACAATTTACAATTTTACCAAGCCAATTAACCTACAGACCTGTACATCTTTGGAGTGTGGGAGGAAAGCGGAGATCCCTGAGAAAACCCACGCAGGTCACGGGGTGAACGTACAAACTCCGTACAGACAGCACCCGCAGTCAGGATGGAACTCGGGTCTCTGGTGCCGTCAGGCAGCAACTCTACCGCTGCGCCACCGTGCATCTTGGCTGACGTTGGCAAGTTGGGCTGGAGGGCCTGCTTCCGTGCTATGTGACTCGATGTCTCTATTCTATCCCACGACAGCATCAATCCTCTCGTGATTCATTTCTTGCCCACATTAAGTGAACATTAAAGTGGTACCAGATCCACCACCCGAGCAGCGTCAAAAGGCAATTGTAGTGTCCCCTTCTGCAGAACATCTTTTGCTCAAACTGCCTTTTCAGTAAAAGGGACAAAGTTATGGAACTCACTGCCAGACCACTTGAAATGTATCCCTACATATGTCACACAAACATAGAAACATAGAAACCTAGAAATTAGGTGCAGGAGTAGGCCATTCAGCCCTTCGAGCCTGCACCGCCATTCAATATGATCATGGCTGATCATCCAACTCAGTATCCCGTACCTGCCTTCTCTCCATACCCTCTGATCCCCTTAGCCACAAGGGCCACATCCAACTCACTCTTAAATATAGCACTCCCTCTTAAATATAGCAAAATTGTGGCTAATTCAACAACAATCTTGTTCTCATATTTAGTTTTTACACTGTGCTCTCTCTGTATGTCTTTTTCTCTTTTCCATTTTTTATCTCATTTCCATTTCCATTTTCCTATTTTTAATAATGTTAATCAGTATTATCATTTTTAACCAAAAGCCCTACTAGGGACAAGTGTTGCGAATTAGCTTTGGCTAAAAACACTATGATGCATACATCAGATGACTGTTTCAAGTGTATCTATGTTTTTGTATCTGTCCCTATTTAAATAAACCTTAATCAATCAATCAACAAGGTAAGATGGAGGCGGGTGTAGCATCCATTCCTGCGATGGTGTAATGATAGCTAACGTAGAATACTCACTCTGCTCAAGGCCTAAAGAGGGGGGAACTGGGGCAGATGAATTACAAGTGCAATTGATTTGAGCAGTGGAAACTCTCTCGGTTCTCCAAAATCAATGTGCATCTTTCTTCTCGCCGTGCAGCTGGTCTCCTTTGATGAGCCATCCGTCCTTCTCCGCAGTCCTGGGCCGAGCTGTAATCATCTCGGAAATAACAGAGGGCCGCTTCGACATCCCACGGGTTATTAGAGAAGCCCGTGATGAGTCCTTTGTTAGCCTGACAGCTCAACTCTCGTCCTCTACTTGGGAGTTTCTGCTTGAATGGCTGAGAGGTTATTTCGCGATGCTTACAGCCTTCCAGCTCAGGAGTCCTGCTATGCCCCTGGGATTGTGACATGAATCAGATACAGCTTCCACCAAGTGCACAGGGATTAGAGAAGGACATGAGTAAATATATTGGAACGGTAGAATAGAGAGCAAGTGTCCAAACACAGGGAGCCCAATACTGCCGGTCATGAACAGCAGATAGTGACTAACAAAATCAATAGGGGATTTAAGGTAAACCCTCTTTACTTTAAGAGTGGTGACCATGAAGCTAATCATTACTGCATGAAACTGCAGTTCAATTCAGGAATGTGTGCAGGAATTTAAATGTGACCCAATGAGCAGTTGTACAGAGCCCTAGTGAGACCACACCTGGGGTATTGTGTGCAGTTTTGGTCCCCTAATTTGAGGAAGGACATTCTTGCTATTGAGGGAGTGCAGCGTAGGTTTACAAGGTTAATTCCCGGGATGGCGGGACTGTCATATGCTGAGAGAATGGAGCAGCTGGGATTATACACTCTGGAGTTTAGAAGGATGAGAGGGCATCTCATTGAAACATATAAGATAGTTAAGGGTTTGGACATGCTAGAGGCAGGTAACATGTTCCCAATGTTGGGTGAGTCCAGAACTAGGGGCCACAGTTTAAGAATAAGGAGTAAGCCATTTAGAACGGAGTCGTGGAAACACTTTTTCTCACAGAGAGTGGTGAGTCTGTGGAATTCTCTGCCTCAGGGGGCAGCGGAGGCAGGTTCTCTGGATGCTTTGAAGAGAGAGCTAGATAGGGCTCTTAAAAATAGCGGAGTCAGGGGACATGGGGAGAAGGCAGGAACGGGGTACTGATTGGGGATGATCAGCCATGATCACATTGAATGGCGGTGCTGGCTCGAAGGGCCGAATGGCCTACTCCTGCACCTATTGTCTATTGTCTATTGTTCCTCCAATGTGTTTTCCTGTATAGGCTCCCACTTAATGAAGTGCATCCTCAGTATCTGAAGAAGGGCCTCGACCCGAAACCTCACCCATTCCTTCTCTCCAGAGAGTTACTCCAGCATTTTGTGTCCATCCTCATTGAACAACTTGACAATAGGGAGCAGACAAAATGTGTAGGAAGGGACTAAAGATACTGGTTTACATCATATAATTCTGGAATCTTGACTCTTGACGAAAGCGAAGAGGGATAATTCCAGTGTACAGAATATAGTTCTCATCTTTCTAGTGCAACTGTGACAGAGACAAAGGCCAATGTCTGCAATGGGATTCAGACTGTGGACAGGCACAACATGCTGGAGTAACTCGGCGGGTTAGGCAACATCTCTGGAGAAAAGAAATAGGTGTGGCGTCATCTGATGGTCTGACCACTTACTGTCGAACCCTCATCAGTGGTTACGAGGACTGTCACGTGAACATCATGGGTAAAGGGGAGTGTCCTCCTACTTCAGTAGATCTTACCTTGAGATCACCAGTCAACAGGTAGCTGAGCTCTAGTCAACGCCCTCACTCAGCAGCCGCAATGGCTCATTATGTTAGAGAGTCCCAAACGCACATGTATGTCAAACTTATCTCACCGAGTAAAGTAACCGTTTGATCACACAGTTTGGACTTGCTACATAGGTGACGTTTCTGGTCGAGACCCTTCTTCAGTGTTCTGACTCGTAACATCACCTATTCCTTTTCTCCAGAGATGCAGCCTGACCTGCCGAATTACTCCAAAATGTTGTGCCTGTCTACAGTCTGAATCTCATTGTAGACATTGGCTTTGTCTCTGTTACAGTTGCACTAGAAATCTGAGAACTACATTCTGTACTCTGGCATTTTCCCTCTTCGCTTTCGTCAAGAGTCAAGATAGATTCCAGAATTATATGATTTGATTAAATGGCATGCAAAAGAAAGCCTTTCACTCTACTTCTGCACAAGTGACAGCAATAAATCTAAACCTAAATTTATCTGAGGTTTAGTAAGATGATTAATCTGTATGTTGAGGTGAAAGGGCTGAGGAGGAGGCATGGCAGCCTGGTGCTTCTGCCTGCAGTTCACCCTTGTCTCGAGAGGAGGTGCTGCCGATCTTAAGCTTGTCCCTTTTTTTTAAAATTTCAAAATATACTTTATTCAAATGATAAATATATACAATACATGAACCTTGCAGAAAATCCATCCGACATTTTCGGGGGCTGTGCAAATTGATGAATACAGTTTAGACATTTTCTTTTCCCCAAATTTCCACAAATCAGTCCCCCACTCGTGCCACTCATGTGGCACAATGGCGTGGGATACCTTCCCTTATTTTGAGGGGCATCTCCACCATACCATAACCCCCATGTCCAGCAGCGGAAGGACCTTAGACTATGGCCCTCCCCCACCGATCTTAAGCTTGTCCCGGCTGCTTAGTCCTGGTCTTCAAAGGAGGAGCCTCAAGAGGAGGCGCTGGCGGTCTCAGGTTTCTTCCTGACGGCCTACCTTTGGGGTAGAAGTAGCAACACGAGCAGTCTCTGGATTTTCCAGGCAGCCACTCTTTGACTCAGTGTGTGTGTGGGCACAGTCCCTCATTTATTTTGTTTTCTTCTTTTATTAAACAGGGACAGTGCATTTTGATAAACATTTACATGTAAATATGCAAGATTAAAGCCTGTAGCTAATTTCCATCTTTAGTCCCTTTGGCAGGTTGATGTTAAATAAACATGTTAAACACATCACAACACAATCAATGAATAAGGGGAAAAAAAAATCTCTTCCTGTCTGCGGGCAGGAAGAGATTCCGGCGTCTCAGGTTTGCCCTGACCACTCAGTCTATACCTCAGTCGAAGGCGCTGGCTGTCCAGGGTTACTTCCCGGCAATCCAGTCTAAGCCACACACTGGAGCTGGTGGTCCCGGTTTTAGCCCCAGTGGCTCAGTCTTCCTCAAACCTGCGACAGGAGAATGCAGCTAGTAGGGAGACGTCTCACTTTGCCTCACTTCCTCTCTCTCTCACATTCCTCTCTCTCCTTCCCCTCTCTCCTTCTTCCTCTCTCTCCTCCCTCTCTCTCCTTCCCCCCTCTCCTTCTTCCTCTCTCTACCCTCCGACTGGGTTTTACATGGAGCAGGTTGAAAAGGATCAAATGGCCAACGAATATCTGCTATTTGCAGGCTAATTGGCATTGGTCAAAATTGTAAATAGTCATAGTCATAGAATTATAGAGTGATACCATGTGGAAACTGGTCCTTCAGCCCAACTTGCCTACACCGGCCAACATGGCCAAGTTACACTAATCCCGCCGGCCTACATTTGGTGCATATCCTGCCAAACTTGTCCTATCTATGTACCTGTCTAATTGTTTCTTAAATGTTGGGGATAGTCCCTGCCTCAACTTCCTCCTCTGGCAGCTTGTTCCATGCACCCAACACCCTTTTTGCAAAAAATTTACTGCTCCGATTCCTACTAAATCTTTTCCTCTTCACCTTAATCGTGTGGGTCGGATACAGTTAGTGTGGGGGGGGATTCACCAGTCGGCACAGACACAGTGGGTCGAAAGGCCTGTTTCCGTGCTGTATCTCTAAAATAAACCAAGGCAGGGCCCTGTGTTCATCTGAGACTGAGACCATGTCGGTTGCCATGACAACTTTTTTTTCCCCTCCAACTCTGAAGAACGTAATCGAGGGCTAAACAGACCTTCTGCCAATCTCACTCTTCCCCAGCTGTTAATTAATTACCTGAGAACCGTACAATAGGGAAGGACCTGAAACACTAATGTCTGCCCATGTTCTCATTACTTATCCATACCCAAGAGCATTCAATGCTTCCTAGTAACTCTGCCAATGTACTCCGAGGAACAAGGAACAGCAAAGGCAGTGAATGTGATGGAGTGCAGGGATAAGTAATATAATCTAAAAGCACTACGGCTAAAATTTCCTCTTCATATCTGGACAATCCCAGATGACAGAACCAATGATAACACAAATAAAGATAGATCAAGCCACAGCACAGTTTCCTGATTCAAGGGAATTAATCAAATTGTTTTTATCTGCTGCTGCAGTCTACCCGTTCAAATGCTCCGAGCGGCAAATGGTTTTTCTCAGGTTAGGTAAATAGCTGGCTTTGTTGTGGTTCCATTTATTCACCTTTCTGAGGGTTTTTTATTTCTGAATTGTTCTTTGCTGATGTGCATGCCCATTTAATATGTCGCTACATTAAATACTCGTTTGGGTACGTCAAGGAATGCACGGCCTTGCTGAATAGCAAGCTGGCAGCTTCCTGAGCCAGAGGGTGCAAGGACAGACATAAAAGGACTGGAGTAACTCAGCGAGTCCGGCAGCATCTCTGGAGAAAAGGATTAGGTGACGTTTCGGGTTCAGACCCTTCATCAGACTGAGAGTCAGGGGAGGGGGAAACCCTAGATGGACACAAAATGCTGGAGTAACTCAGCGGGACAGGCAGCTTCCCTGGAGAGAAGGAATGGGTGACGTTTTGGGTCGGGTCCAAACCTTTTTTTGATATTAAGCTCTAGGTCATGGAGGACCCGGAGCTGGTTTAGGTGGGGGAGGAGGGAAACAAAGGTGAGGCCCCTGTTGAGGACAGGCCGTTTTGTATCAGACAGGGGGAGGTCTTTCCCCCACGCGGAGTAGACTTGATGGGCCGAACGGCCGAATTCTGCTCCTATCACGTGATCTTATGATCTTATGAAGTTGGGGTGAAGATACGACAAGGTTGGGGGTCAGAGGGGGGGGCAGATGAAGGTTGAGATGAGGTCCTGCACGGGGGTTGTGGAGGTTCGGAGAGCAGGTGGGGGGGATTATGAGGATTATGGTATGGGTGGGGGGTAGTCAGGGTAACCTGGTTAAGAGCAAGGGAAGACCAGATGGAATAATTACTGAGGTTCCCTCTAGGAGGGGAAGAGGGGGGGTGGTGAGGGGGGGTTCAAGGTCCACATCAGAGATTTAGAGGAAAAGATGTAGCCTGGCGCTGTACTAATCTAGTGCTCCAACATTGGGGGTACTTCACTTTACATGAACTATGTACACTCACTGTAGTGGCCCACGTCTCTCTTTAAAGAAGAGCAGGAACATGCTTTCTGTTTCCCTGAACAAAAGATATTTTACAAAGAGCTTAAAGGGCCTGTCCCACTGTACGAGGTAATTCAAGAGCTCACCCGAGTTTAAAAAAAATCAAACTCATGGTAAGTACGTAGAATGTACGTAGCGGCTACGTCAGAGCCCGTCGATGTCTCGTAGCGGCTCGGAACGCTAACGGCAGGTACTCGGGAAACGCGGTAACTTGTGAAGTTTTTTTCAGCACTGTGAAAAATGTCCACGAGACCCCCGAGTACCTACGAGCGGCTATTACCGTAATTCTCCGAGTTCGAATCAGGGGAAACTCGGGAGAACTCTTGAATGACCTTGTACAGTGGGACAGGCCCTTAACTTACCCAGCTCCCAACCAGACTATCTGATCACTATCCAAGAAGTCCAAGGATCTTTCTCCAGGGGTTCTTTAAGGGATCGTGACTGTTGTGCGGCTGAGTATTGGAGTTGAGCAACCAATGTTTACCGGCTCGAGCCGTAACCGTATTTGGTTGTCACGATTCCTATGTTTCTTAAAAGAAACAACAAAACATTGTGGGTGAGTGAATATCTAACACAACCTGAAATGGTAAATGTGTTTCTCTCACTCTCCAGGTGCTGCCTGACCTGCTGAATATTGATTTAGCTAATTTCAAGTAAACCCTTACATTCCCTCGCTCTCCGTCCCTCCTCCACCCAAGTCATCCTGCCAGTCTCACTGTTGGTATCCCTTCATTATCACCTCTTCCACAGCCAACAACGGACCAGTATGAGTTCCACCTTTCCTTGGTCATCGGTGCTGGCTCTGGTTTCATACGCTGAGTTACACTCTCCCTTGACTCTCTGTCTGAAGAAGAGTCTCAACCCGAAACGTCACCTATTCCTTTTCTCCAGAGATGCTGGCTAACCCGCTGAGTTACTCCAGCATCTTGAAACATTCATACATAGAGTCATAGAGTAATACAACGTGGAAACTGCCCTTCGGCCCAACTTGCCAACGTGTCCCAGCTACACCTGCCTGCGTTTGGTCCATATTCCTCCAAACCTGTCCTATCCATGTACCTGTCCAACTATTTCTTAAACGTTGGGCTAGTCTCATACCTCAACTACCTCCTCTGGCAGCTCGTTCCATACGCCCACCACCCTCTGCGTGAAAAGGTTACCCCTCAGATTCCTAATAACTCTTTTCCCCTTTACCATAAACCAATGTCTTCTGGTCATCGATTCACCTACTCTGGGCAAGAGATTCTATGCATCTACCCGATCTATTCCTCTCATGATCTTATACATCTCAATACGCTCACCCCTCATCCTCCTGCGCTCCAAAGAATAGAGTCCCAGCCTACTGAGCCTCTCCCTATAGCTCAGACCCTCCAGTCCTGGCAACATCTTTGTAAATCTTCTCTGTACCCTTTCCAGCTTTTGTGTGCTGTTTGAACCAGCATCTGCAGTTCCTTCCTACACCATATTTCTGACACTTTATGTTTCTATTTCCAGAGTACCTCATTGTCTGTAATACACATGGATGTCCCAAGGTTGTGACTGACATCATAGAAATATAAAAGCTTTTCAGACTTTTATAGCTAGGGGAAGCAATCACTTCTTGAACATTAATACAACTAGATCTGACTGTCAAAGAATAGAGGGAGTAGCAGGCAGATTTGTGTAGGGAGCTGGAATGATTCTAAACCTACCCTTCAGCTACTCATACCTAAATCCCAATTTCCCATACACGAGACAGTATCTTTCCAAGCCCCAATATTTAGTTTTACTTTAATTTTAGGGATGCAGCGTGTAAACTGGCCCTTAGACCCACCAAGTCCACACCGACCAATGATCAACCGTGCACTGCTTCTATCCTACACACTGGGGGGACAATTTACAGAAGCCAATTAACCTACAAACCTGCACGTCTTTGGAATGTGGGAGGAAACCGGGGCACCCAAAGAAAACCCTCACAGGCCACAGGGAGAACGTACAAACTCCAAGCAGACAGCAGCTGAAGTCAGGATCGAACCCGGGTCTCTGGCGCTGTAAGGCAGCAACTCTACCGCTGCGTATGAAGTTGTTGGTACTTTTATTTCTACCCACACCATCCAGCGCCCCTTGTCTGAAACTGCAGAAATACTTCCCTTTCAACCGTTGGACTCTCAATTCCAATTCTCACCCACACAACAGTCACAATCCTTTAAAAATCCCTTGGAGAAAGATCTCGGGAATTCTTGGGAATTTCGTTTTCGATGAAGAAGGGTCTCGACCCGAGACGTTACCTAACCCTTCGACCCTGAGATGCTGCCTGTCCCGCTGAGTTACCCCAGCATTTTGTGTCTGCCTTCAGAATACTTGAGATAGACACAAAATGCTGGAGTAACTCAGCGGGACAGGCAGCACCTCTGGAGAGATGGAATGGGTGACGTTTCGGGCTGAGACCCTTTCTCGGACTGAGAGTCAGGGGAGAGGGAAACTAGTGATATGGAAGGGTATAACGTGAATTGAAGATCTGAAAAGGACCGAATACTAAACTAAAGATATGCGCTGAATAAGTTACCACAAGCACAATTGTTCAAAGTGGCTGGCCTTTTCACACAGGGTTTGAAAGCCAAAACAGCCGCAGTGAATGAAATTTAGAACAGGTCCGAAGACGAGATTTTAAAAAACTTGTGACCGGTGACTGAAATATGAGTCTTTTGGGCCGAAGTTGGGCGAAGAGTCTGGCTATTGTCTCGTTACAAATCTATTTCCTGCTATGATAAAAAAAAAAGTGCCACAGGTTGACACAAAATGCTGGAGTAACTCAGGCTGCGTCTCTGGAGAGAAAGATTGGATGATGCTTCCAGTCGATACCCTTCTTCAAACTGACAGTCGGAGGGAGAGGGAAACGCGAGAGGTGGAAGAGCAAGGTGTGAAAACGACTGATCAAAGCAGGCAACGATCAAGGAAATGGAGAATTAGTAATCTATCCATCTCCACTGACTGGGCCTCCACAGCTTTCTGTGGTAAAGGATTCCACAGATTCACCACCGTCTGACTAAAGAAATTCCTCCTCATCTCTTTCCTAAAAGAACGTCCTTTAATTTGAGGCTATGACTCCCAGTCCTAGACTCTCCCACTAGTGGAAACATCCTCTCCTCGTCCACTCTATCTAGGCCTTTCACTATTCTGTATGTGTCAAATTGTCCCCCCTCATTCTTCTAAACTCCACCGAATATAGGCCCAGTGCCGTCAAACGCTCATCATATGTTAACCTACTTATTTCTGGGATTATTCTTCCTCAAAATTGCTCACGACATTAGATATTACAATTAGACACTACAAGAGATCCTCTTATGTAGAGTTGGCTGGCTTGGGCACAATCTTGGATACTCATCAAAAGACGGTGCCTGTGTTATAACCTATGGGTTGTACATGTTGCACTTTTTATTAGCAATACAAACTCCATAGACATACACGTTTGTAGGTTGACTGGCTTTGTATAATTATAAATTGTCACCAGTGTATCTAGGATAGCGTTGGTGTGTGGGGATCGCTGGTTGGTGCAGACTCAGTGGGCCAAAGGGCCTGTTTCCGTGCTGTAGCTCTAAACTAAACTAAACTAAACTTCCCAGTGTAATTACACCTACAAAATGCACCAGGGTCTGTTCCAGGGTGAAGCTTTGGTTTCCAGGCAAACCATACGGGTTTCCTCCAGGTGCACCGGTTTCCACCAACATCCCAGAGACGTTGTGAGTTTGTAGGTTAATTAGCCTCTGTAAATTACCCCCAAAGTGTAGGGAATGGATGAGAGAGCGTGGGATAACAGAGCTTCGTTGAATGGGCGATGGATGGTCATTGTAGACTCGGTGTACCAAAGGACCCGTTTCCATTCTGTATCTCGACACTAACTAAGCTAAATTCCCATCCAGTAGATCGCAACAGGTCTGTGCTTGATCCATCCACCTAGCAACGCCACTAAAGTCCGGGAAGTCATGAAACTTGGGCTCAAGTTGACGTGAGATCAGTTATTTGCTGATGTTTCGCACTGCATTAAAACATTTTTTTAATCAGTTCTTCACTGTGCTTTTGCATTGGGGGTTAAAGGGAGTGAAACAGCCTCGGTTTAACTGGAAGGAGTTTTTTTTTTGTCTTTCATTGTTATTGAATAAAAATGTAATTAGATTTCCAAGTAATTAATGAACGCATTCTCCTTTACCCTTGTCACCAAGGTACAAGGCTGTAAATGTAGCAGAGTTCAAAATGAAACATTGGGTAGCGACAATTGAGGGTAATGCGTTGCTGTCATGATGTCAACACACTGGTGTCCAAATTGAGCAGAGTCAATGTGTTCTACTTAACACCATATTCATTATACACAATGCTGGCAGAAACTCTTCACCAAATGTCAATGTGAAGGGGCACTGTCATGTTTGAATATAGCGAAACAAAACCCACACGAAATAAGGAAGGACACAAAATGCTGGAGTAGCCCAGCAGGTCAGGCAGCATCCCCTTGAGAACACTGATAGGTGACGTTTCAGGTTGGGATTCTTTTTCAGACTGATTGCAGGGGTGGGGGGGGGATGAAAGCTAGAGGAATGTTGGGCATATGGAACGAGCTGCCGGAGGAGGTAGTTGAGGCAGGTACTGTCACAGTGTTTTAGAAACATTTAGATAGGTACATGGATAGGACAGAGTTTGAGGGATATGGGCCAAATGCAGGCAGGTAGGACCAGTGGAGAAGGCACATGTTGGTTGGTGTGGGCACGTTGGGCCGGAGGGCCTGTTTCCATGCTGTAAGACACTATGACTCAGAATTAAAGGGCGCTCTTTCAAATAAGGAGGTGAGGAGGAACTTCTTTAGTCAGAAGGTAGTTTATCTGTGGAACTCATTGCCATGGAGGGCTGTGGAGGCCAAGACAGTGGATATTTTTAAGAGATAGACAAGTTTTTCATTAGAATGTTGTCAAGGGTTATGGGGAGAAGACAGAAATGGAATTAGGTGGCAGAGATCAGCCATGATTGAATGGCGGAGGGGACTCGATGGGCCGAATGGCCTAATTCTGCTCCTGTAACATGTGAACCTGTGACTCTATGACCCTAAGAGTGGAGGTACAGGAGCCATGCTTTGGCCCGCCGTGTTATGTCCTGCCCCTCCACTCCTTGGTGTCTTTCCTTGGTAAACCACTGTCTGCAGTTCCTTGTTTCCACATGAATTGAGGATTATATACATTGCAATATATGCCCAAAGCATGGATATTTTTTGAACACATAGTTATAATATGACGATGATGTTTAAATCTTGAAATCTTGTGGGTAATAGGGGAAAATATGAGGAGTGAAACTCTGTTGTGTACATGGGTTCTTAAGACATTCTGTGATAATTCATCATCGTTGCAAACATTAGCGGCGCTGTGGTGCAGGTTTCCGGATGGGAACGGTGACGGACGCACCTCCAGTTCCTGCGGACTTCCGCCGCTGGAAGTGTAGGATTTTAGTGTGTGTGCTTTATCATCATTCCTCACAATGCTATGTACGACAGTGATCGCAACTTCTGCTGAAGTGTGGATGGCCGTTGGCTCGCTAGAAGCTCATCCGCCCTTTGACAGGTCTTGTTTTTGGTCCCGCTGGGGGGTCCACAGCCCCCTCCTCACCTGGCAAACCAGGTGGGGGAGACAGTTTAGTCGCCGATTATCCGACCGTGGAGCAGGTAGCGCAGGGTTACATGGTTCCCGCGGCGGGGGAACATGCCCCGACCTGACCTGTGATAAGCAAGACTTCTATCCAATACGAACGCAGACAGATAGGCATGACATGGAGCTGAACAGTCTGGGCAATTTGAGAGACCAGAACAACTATGTGTGTGTTTGTGTGAGTATGTCTATGTACACTCACACTGAACTTTTTTTCTCGTTTATTATAATGTTTTACTGTGTACTATGTCTACATATTCTCTTGTGCAAGTAAGGATTTCATTGTTCCTATCCAGGACATATCACAATAAAACCCTCTTGACTCTAATAACCAAGTCGTTGTATGCAAAGGCTGTCTGCAGCATGCAGGCAACAGCATAGTTTTACCTGTGGAGTGGGAGTAATCATACCCCTTGTACAATCTTAAATGTTGAGCACCTCCACACGCTAAATGTTCGAGCTGTTTAATACATTGATGGATTATCCTTGGTTAGAAATCAACTGGGACAATTAATCTTCCAACAAACTGTCATTACTGCCATGTTGTTCATGAAACCACCTGATAATTCAGTGAAAGCAATTAGACCACCGTTTACTGAACCGACTGAAGTAGCTTTGTGATTGCAGGTGTATTTTCAAGATTTTTAGTTTAGTTCCGAGATACAATGCGGAAACAGGCCCTTCAGCCCACCGAGGCTGCACGGAACAGCGATCACCCCATCCGTACACAACCACTATCCTCCACACACTAGGGACGATTTACAATCGTTACTGAAGCCAATTTAACCGACAAACCTGTACATCTTCGAGTGTTGGAGGAAACCGGAGCACCCGGGGAAAGCCCACGCAGGTCACGGGGAGAACTTACAAACTCCATACAGACACCACACCGCAGTCAGGATCGAACCCGGGTCTCTGGTGCTGTTGGGCAGCAACTCTACCGCTGCACCAGTGTGCCACCTCTGTCGCAGTGTCACGGAACGCCAGTAGGTTTCCCTGCTTTAAGTTGACGCAGGTGAAAAAGCTTCACCGTTAGCAGCTTTAGAACTGAACAGCAAAACGACATAGCATGACAGAGGATACACTCAATCAGTTTCAATACATTTTCAAATGCTTTAATTCCACTTTCAGGAGTAAAGGCGCTGTCCCACTGCGGCGACCTAATTGGCGAGTTTAGAAGAGTTTGTCCTCGACTCATACTCGCAGCATGGTCGACACGAGGTCCTAGGAGGTCTTTGTAACTCTCTTTCATGCTCGAGAGTAGTCCCCGCGTACTTGAGGCCTCAGCTAGTTCGCGGCGTAATTTTCAACATGCTGAAAAATGCCCGCAGGTAATAAAACGTTGCCCTGGAAAAAAATCTATATTTTGTTTACTCATAGGTTTAGTCGAAGTAGGTCGTAGTAGGTCATAGTAGGTCGGCATGTTAATCGTAGGTAATCGAGGGTAGTTGAAGGTAGTCGGAGATAGTCGTAGATAGTCTTCATCATAGTCGAAGGGAGGTTGAAGGAGATCGAAGGAGGTCATCTTCACTCTCCACTATTCGCTGTCCAATTTTCCCGAAGCTGATTGAAACTAGTCTTCAACATAGTCAAAGGAGGTCGATGGAGGTCTTCTACATAGTCGAAGGAGGGCTTCAACATCTCATCTTTTTTCAAACTATCCTAAACTCTTCTAAACTCGCCAATTAGGTCGCCGCTGTGGGACAACCCCTTAACTCTTGATCTTTTTGCTTGTGAACTGAAAGTCTTCTTAAGTTATTTATATACTTAATAGGCTTCGCTCCAAACATTGGCTGGATGACACTCCTTCCTCCAGAATGATTGGCCTAATTAACATTTATTTTAGTTTAGTATAGCTTAGTTTAGCTTAGTTCAGTTTTGTTTTGAGATACGGCATGGAAACAGGCCCTGTGGCCCACTGAGTCTGCGGCGACCAGCCATCACCCAGACGCTCGTTCTATCCAACACACTAGGGGTAATCTTCCGAAGCCAACTAATGTACAAACCTGCACGGCTTTGGAAAGTGGGAGGAAACCAGAGCACCCAGCGAAAACCCACGCATCCACAGGGAGAGCATACAAACGTCATACAGACAGCACCCGTAGCCAGGATCGAACCCGGGTCTCTGACGCTGTAAGGCAGCAACTCTATCGCTGCACTACTGTAGAACACCAGAAAATGTGTTAAAGGTTATTCTTCCCATCAGGTTAACAGCTTACACAGCCCATATACAGTGTATCAGTTAAAGGACTTGGTTCTATGCTGCATAGCTCCATGACTCTATCACGATAGACTAAAAGATACGGCATAGAAATAGAACCCGCAGCCCACCGAGTCCATGCGACCATCGATCGCCCATTCACACTAGGTCTTAGTTAGACCATTTTTGCATCCACTCCCTACTTACTGGGGGAAACGTACAGAGGCCAATTAAGCTACAAACCCACGTGTCTTTCAGACCTTCTAGGAAACCCACGAGGTGGCGCGGGGAACATGCAAGCTCCAATCAGACAGCACCTGTGGTCAGGATCAAACTCATAGCTCTGTGAGGCATAAGCTCGACCAGTCATGCCATTGAGCTGCCGATGACTATGACTCTATGCACCAATATATTCAACTTAACCCCTTCCCACCAGTCTCCATGGCAGAGCTATCCCCAGCTTTGCTCGTGTTACACAAGTAATTAGATTATTCGAATGCCACTGCCCTTTGTCAGGTGAGATATCACTGTATATGTTCTGTGAGAAATTCTGTAGAGCCATGTGCATATACTGTAAGTAACAAAAGTCACAATTCAGCAGCATTCAGTAAATTAAAGTTTTAGTTTTAGTTTTAGAGGTATGGCGTTGAAATACTGTAGGGCCTTCAGCCCACCAAGTCCACACCAGCCAACAATCACTGGTACACTAGCCTTGTCCTACACACTAGGGTCAATTTACAGAAGCCAATGAGCTTACAAACCAGCACATCTTTGGAATATGGGAGGAATCCGGAGCACCCGGAGAAAACCCATGCATAGTCAGGATCGAACTCAGGATCGAATTCAGGATCAAACTCGGGTCCCTGGCGCTGTAAAGCACCAACTCTCTCACTGCTCCATTGAGTTAAGTCGCAGAGATGGACTACTAGGATAAGTGGCCCCCCTGGTGAGGTTAGAGGGCACAAAGAATCAAAATGGAGTTGACGGATATGAGGGAGGACAGGTCGCAGCGATTCAGGGAAATATAAGAGGGAGAATTGGACCGAGGGGATTGATCTGTTGGGAGCTGGCATGGAATCGATGGACCAAATGGCCCTCTTCCAGGTTGTAATAAGCAAGTTCAGTAATCAAAAATATCCCAGGGAGCACAATCAAATAAAAATTGACATTGAGCCAGAACGTTTCCAGCATCTGCAGCACCCGTGGTCAGGACCCATTTCTCTTGTGTTGCAAGGCAGTAACTCTACAGTGCCACCCTAAAGGTGCCCGAGGGTTGCTGGTTGACAAAAGGGCACGTATCCATGCTGTTTGGCTCCGTGACTCTACAAGGCGGCATGGGTGGTGCAGCGATAGCGCCGGAGACCTGAGTTCGATCCCAACTGCGGGTGACGTCTGTACAGAGTCTGTACGTTTTCCCCGTGACTGCGTGGGTTCCCTCTGAGATCTTCGCTTTCCTCCCACATTCCAAAGACGTACAGGTTTGTAGGTAAATTGGATTGGCACGAGTGTAAATTGTCCCTGGTGTGTGTAGGATAGTGTTAGTGTGCGGGGATCGCTGGTCGAAGGGCCTGCTTCCACGCTGTATCTGGGAAACTAAAACTGAAACTGTAACTCTGTGATGGAGCAGCAAACTGAGTCAGCGCAGTGCTTCCCACGGCCCATTAGCATCGTAGAGGCAGCCCTGTCCATCATACAAATTGGCTTCCCCCTCCCGTCGACTCCACCTACACGTCACACTGCCTCGGGAAAGCAGCCAGCACAATTAAGGAGTAATTCAGCGGGACAGGCAGCATCTCTGGTTGGTTATTGCGAACCGAGCGGAGGTGTTGGGCAAGCCTACGCTTCAAGTTCAAGTTCAAGTGAGTTTATTGTCACGTGTCCCTGATAGGACAATGACATTCTTGCTTTGCATCAGCACACAGAACATAGAAGGCATTTACTACAAAACAGATCAGTGTGTCCATATACCACATATAAATATATACACACATGAATAAATAAACTAATAAAGTGCAAATAACAGATAATGGGTTATTAGTTATCAGAGTTTTGTCCGAACCAGGTTTAATAGCCTGATGGCTGTGGGGAAGTAGCTATTCCTGAACCTGGTCGTTGCAGTCTTCAGGCTCCTGTACCTTCTACCTGAAGGTAGCAGGGAGATGAGTGTGTGGCCAGGATGGTGTGGGTCTTTGATGATACTGACAGCTTTTTTGAGGCAGCGACTGCGGTAAAGAGCCTACGCTTGGTCTCACCGATGTAGAGCAGCTGACACCTAGAGCAGCGGATGCAATAGATGAGGTTGGAGGAGGTGCAGGTGAACCTCTGCTGCACCTGGAAACACTGCGTGGGTCCTTGGATGGAGTCAAGGGGGGAGGTAAAGTGGCAAATGTAGCATTTCCTGCGGCAGCAAAGGAAAGTGCCAGGGGAGGGGGTGGTTTGGGTGGGAAGGGTCGAATTAACCAGGGAGTTATGGAGGGAGCGGTAAGGATGTACTCCTGATCTCCCAACCAACCTCTTGGCGGCCCTTGCAGTTTTTTAATCTGCACTTTCTCTGTAGCAGTAACACTATATTCTGGGCTCTGTTTTCTTTCTCTTGTTGCACTATCTGGATGGTTTTATTGCACTCATGTCAGAGTCAGAGGGTCATAGACTGATACAGTGTAGAAACAGGCCCTTCGGCCCAACGCCCACACTGGCCACCATGTCGCAGCTACACTAGTCCCACCTGCCTGTGTTTGGCCCATATCTCTCCAAACCTGTCCGATCCAAGTGTGGTGTGATTTGACAGGATAGTACGTGAAGCCAAGTATTAAAGTGCATATCAGTATAAGTGACAATAATAAACCAAAAACAATACTAATAAGCCTATAAAGATGAACCACAGGTGTTTTTTTTGTTCCTTTAGTTTAGTTTAATTTACTTTAGAGATACAGCGCAGAAACAGGCTCTTCGGCCCACCCTGTCCACGCCAACTAGCGATCCCCGCACATCAACACTATCCTACACACACTAGGGACAATTTACACTTATACCAAGCCTACAAACCTGTACGTCTTTAGAGTGTGGGAGGAAACCGAAGATCTCAGAGAAAACCCACTATTTTCACGGGGAGACCGTACAAACTCAATACAGACAGCGCCCGTAGTCGGGACTGAACCCGGGTCTCTGGCGCTGCAAGCGCTGTAAAGCAGCAACTCTACCGCTGAGCCACCGTGTCACCCTGTAGCTAAGGTGACAATTTTCAGCCATTGCGGTGACACAGAAACTTCCAGCGTTCAATCGTTCTTTTGGAAATCAATATTTATCCAAATGCCAGACAACAATAAATATACTGTGAAGAAGAAAAACCCGCAGGTACGGAACCGCACAAATGAATCATCCGAAAGAACAGCAAACGCACAAGTGAGTCTGCATCAACACTGAAGGAATGCATGCAGCTCACACAGTCCGTTAGCCAGAGTTCAGCACACCAACAAGCTTCCTTCCATTTAGTTGGGCTGAGCCGAGATGCCTTCAAGGCCTTCATTGAGCATTATGTTTGGAAGAACTTTAGAGAGAGCTCCTGAGTGCAGTTTTTCACTTTGACTAATGGAATAATGGAATAACATTAAATATTGAAATGATTTCAATGATGGGATCAACATCTGCATTGCTAGCTTCATCAACTACTACCAATCCTCAAAGCCATCCTTTCTACTGTAAGTGAACCTGGCAATGGTTAACGGAAACATGGGACCATTTATTCTCAAAAGGCCCACACTCTAACCTGGATTCAAATGCAGATAGACACAAAACGCTGGAGTAACTCTGTGGGACAGGCAGGCAACAGGATGTCAAGAGTTATGAGTTATAGCCCTGTCCCACGGTACAAGTTCATTCCAAGAGTTTTCCTGAGTTTGCCCTGATTCGAACTCGAAGATTAACGGTAATGGCCACTCGTCGGTACTCGAGGCTCTCGTGGACATTTTTCAACATGTTGAAAAATCTTCATGAGTCTTCACGTGCTTACCTGCCGTTAGCGAGTCTTCCCGAGTACCTGCCGTTAGCGTTACGAGCTGCTAAGCGACGTCCCCGAGCACCGACTTACCCGCTATGTTCATTCTCCGTGCTTACCACGAGTTTGATTTTTTTTAAACTCGGGGAGAGTTCTTGGAATGAACTCGTACTGTGGGACAGGGCTATTATGGGGAGAAGGCAAGAGAATGGGGCTAGGAGGAAGAGACAGATCAGCCATGATTGAATGGCGGAGTAGACTTGATGTGCCGAATGGCCTAATTCTGCTCCTATCACTTATCACCTTATGACCTTATGTGCATCATTGAAGAGAAGGAATGGATGACGTTTCGGGTCGAGACCCTTCTTCAGACTTAAATGTAGATCATTGCTTGATTAGTTTTAACAACAAAATATACAATACCATATCATTGTAACTGGCTCCATCATCTGATGGAAATATATAAAATTATGAGATGCATAGATTGATAGGGTAGACAGCCACAACCTTTTTCCTCAGAGTGGAAATGTCAAAGACTAGAGGGCATACAGTAGCTTTGAGGTGAAAAATAGGGGCACCATTTAAAGTATAGGTGTGTGGCAAGATTTGTTACACAGAGTGCCTAGAATGAACTACCAGGGATGGTGGTGGAGGCAAATATGACAGTAGTGTTTAAGAGGCTTTTAGATAGGCACAAGGATATGCAGGATCGTGTGCAGGCAGAGAAGATTAGTTTTATTTTTTTTTTCCCATATTTTGTTAGAAAATATATTATATATTGTGTTGTTCTTACATTTTGAACAAAATATAGATATCATTTGAAATGGAGGTTTAAATGATTATTTCTGAACTTCTGTTGAATTATCAAACAGTTGTTAAACTGCATTTTAATATTTAGATTTATAGATTCAGAAGTTTATACTGCATGGAAAGAGGCCATTCGTCCCAAGTTGTCCATGCCGACCAAGATGCCAACCTGTGGTCATTCCATCTGCCTGCATTTGGCCCCTATCCCTCCAACCCTTTTCTACCTTATGTGATTGTAATTGCTTCTACCAGCTTCTCTGGCAGCTTGTTCCATATACTCACCACCCTCTGTGTGACCCTCATATAAACTTTAAATGCATCCCTTCTCACTTGTACTTATGCCCTCTAGTTTTAGTCTCCCCAAACTTGGGATAAATACTGTGAGACTCTATGCTATCTATGCTACTCGTTTTATAAATCTCCATTAGGTCAGTCTCCTTCACTTTGAGAAAAATAGTGTGTCAGTCTACTTGCACACCACAAATAAACTCTGTATCTCTGTACTGGACAAGTAACCATGTGGAAATAGAGTGAACAGACTCAGAGAATTAACTGTTTAAGCATACAGGAGAAGTCTCAGGAGAAGGAGAAGGAAGAGGAGTATGGATTCTCTAATTTTAAGTAACCCTTCCTTTCCTTCCCCCACCCACGTTCTCCTACCGGTCTGCCTGTCCTCCTGATTAAAGTTTATCTGTGTATGCCTCGATGTCACCTTCCCCTAGCTAACAATAGTCTGTTCAAAATTTTCCATTAAATACGTCCCCTTTGATCTCTCGTTTTCACACCTCACCCTTCCATGTCTCCCTCTCCCCTGACTCTCAGTCTAAAGAAGGGCCTTGACCGGAAACATCACCCATTCTTTCTCTCCAGAGATGCTGCCGTCCAACAGAGTTACTCCAGCATTTTGTGTCTATTTTCAAGAGAAGTCTCTTCAGATATGCCCTTCTCGGAGATCTTCCTCAGTCTGTGAGCTTGACTGTGAGTCATGTACTGGGATACTGGGCCTGTTTCCACCCTGTATCTCTAAACTAAACTAAACTAAAACCTACCAGCTGCAGATAGTAAATGCAATTGTAGGCAGTTGCCTGTGTCAATCTATTCAGGGGAGTTCGAGCTGTAATCTCACTCCACATAAGAGTGGTGCATGGGAGCAGAGACATTTTGATTGCTGGGTTCATTCTGTGCATGTTTATCAAAGGCAACACTGGAGCTACCTCTTGCATCAAGTAAACAGCACAGGTTATCACTGACCACTCGGGAATTATGTCTTTATAAAGACTAATCACTTTTTATAGATGTGGCTAGAATATATTTAATTCTTCACGGAGAGAAGGGAGGCACGGTGGCACAGCGGTAGAGTTGCTGCCTTACAGCGCCAGAGACTCGGGTTCAATCCTAACCACGGGTGCTGTCTGTACGAACTTTGTACGATCTTCCCGTGACCTCCCTGATTTTTTTCTCCAGGATCTCTGGTTTCCTCCCATGCTCCAAAGACGTACAGGTTTGTAGGTTGATTGACTTGGCATAATTGTAAATTGTCCCTAGTGCGTGTAGGAGAGTTCTAGTGTATAGGGTGATCGCTGGTCAGTGAGGACTCGGTGGGCCGAAGGGCCTGTTTCCCGCACGGTATATCTAAACTAAAGTAAACTAAAGAAAGAATGCAAGAGGAAAACAAATGACCAAATGAGAAACAGAAGAAGAAAGAGAAAGGCAAAGATGTTTTTGTTAAGCTGAAAAGAGAAGATTTACAAGGTTGCCGCCAGGACTCAAGGGCCTGAGCAAAAGGCAGAAGTTGAGCAGGCTGGGACTTTATTCTTTGGTGCGCAGGAGGATGAGGGATGATCTTACACAACGGTTTATAATACTCCAGTTGAAACCAAATCAGTTTTTTAAATAATTCTTTGTAGCGTTTTCATTCTTGTAAAGCTGAGGGTTCCATATGATTTTTCAACCAAAATCAAACCAAAATGGGTGACAAGAGACAGGAGACAAGAGACATCTATTGTCTCATGTACCAATTGATACAGTGAAATTTGTGGTCACCATACAGCCATATGAATAAAATAAAGAACACAGAACACGATAGTCTTTAACAAACATCACCACAAAGCGGTATCAAGGTTCCCCACTGTGAGGGAAGGCACCAAAGTTCAGTCCTCCTCCTCTGTTGTCCTCTGTTGTTCACCCGTGGTCGGGGCCTCCCGAGCCTCCGTAGTCGCTGCTACGGGCGGCCCAATGTTCAAGCCCGCTCGCCGGGATGATGGGGAACGTCGGGACGGGAGAACATCCTCAGTGGCTTGGACCTCCGAATCGGCCACTTCTTACCGGAGTCCGTGGCTCCCGAAGTCCACAGGTAGATAGATAGATAGATAGACAGACAGATAGACAGACAGACAGACAGACAGACAGACAGACAGACAGACAGACAGACAGACAGACAGACAGACAGACGGACAGACAGACATATATATACATCAAGTTAAACATATTTAATGAGAAATGGATGATTTTTCTATATTTTATATATAATATTTTATACGTGGCGGTCACGGCTAGAACGTACAAACTCTGTACAGACAGCTCTGTACAGACAGGGTGGCACAATGATGCAGCGGTAGAGCTACTGCCTTACAGTGGCAGAGACGCGGGTTCGATCCTGACTATGGGTGCTGTCTGTACGGAGTTTGTACGTACTCCCGTGACCGCGTATATAATATTATATATAAAATATAGCAAAATCATCCAATTCTCATTTAATATCAGTTTAACGATATACATATATTTATATATATATATATATATATATATATATATATATATATATATGTCTGTCTATCTATCTATCTATCTATCTATCTATCTATCTGTCTATCTGTCTATCTGTCTATCTGTCTATCTATCTATCTATCTATCTATCTATCTATCTATCTATCTATCTATCTATCTGTCTTTCTATCTATCTCTCTGTATATCTATCTGTCTGTATGTCTATCTGTCTGTCTGTCTGTCTGTCTGTCTGTCTGTCTGTCTGTCTGTCTGTCTATATATATATCTATCTTTCTATCTATCTATCTATTAGCGGGCAACACGGTGATGCAGCGGTAGAGTTGCTGCCTTACAGCGCTTTCAGCGCCGGAAACCTGGGATCGATCCCGACTGCGGGTGCTGTCTATACGGAGTTTGTACGTTCTCCCCGTGACCTGCGTGGGTTTTCTTTGAGATATTCGGTTTCCTCCCACATTCCATAGACGTACAGGTTTGTTGGTTAATTGGCTTTCTATAAATGTAAATTGTCCCTAGTGTGTGTAGCATAGTGTAGATTTCTGGGGGTCACTGGTCAGAGCAGAGTCGGGGGGCCGAAGGGCCTGTTTCCGCACTAACTTTAAACTAAGTGAACTTATCCTCTAATTATTTCTTGTTATTTATTATGGCATTTCCAGAGTACCATGTTTACATAATCTATTGCCCTGCTCCAAGCAAGAATTGCATTGTTCCGTTTCAGGACATATGCCAATAAAACACTCTTGACACTTGACAAACAGATAAGCTGTTGGTTTGAAAGTGTTGAAGTCATTATTGAGTCCTAAAAGCCCGGTTGGAAGGTGAGATGCTGTTCCTTGAGCAGACGTCGGTCTTTGTTGAAGCCACATGGAAGATCAAAGGCAGGGTTCCTAGTAGGAGTGACGCTGGGCTTCTGCCTGGCTGTCACTTCACTTCTCCGCACCACTCTTCCCTGGCTGCTTTGGGTTCAGAACATTGCACAGCACAGCACAGGAACGAGCCCTTCTCACCACAATGTTTCTGCCGAACATGACGCCAAGTTAAACTGAACTCATCTGCCTCTACATGATCCATAGAAAGAACAAAAAGCTGGAGGAACTCCAGCGGCCAGAGTCTGAAGAAGGGCCTCGTCCCCGAAATGTCACCTATTCCTTTTGTCCAGAGATGCTGTCTGACCTGCTGAGTTACTCCAGCTTGTTGTGTGTGTCTTTGGTTTAAACCAGCATCTGCAGTTCCTTCCTGTACATTATCCATATCCCTCTAATCCAAGTGCCAACCTGAAAGCCTCTTCAGCTCCATTATTGCACCTGCCTCCGCCACCTCCCCCGGCAATGTGTTCCAGGCACCCACCGCTCTGCACGTCTCCGTTAAACTGTCCAACCCTCACTTTACAGCTATGATGGCACGGTGGCGCTGAGCCGGAGTTGCTGCCTTACACAGCGCCAAAGACCCGGGTTCGATCCTGACCAAAGATACCAGAGCGGAGATCCTGACTACGGGTGCTGGCTGTACAGAGTTTGTACAAGCTCCCCAAGATCAGGTGGGTTTTCTCTGGGAGCTCCGGTTTCCTCCCACATTCAAAAGATGTACAGGTTTGTAGGTTAATAGGCTTTCAGCGACAACGACGAGTCAGCCTACAGGGAGGAGGTCCAGCACCTGACAACCTGGTGTGCCAACAATGACCTCGTCCTCAACTCCCAGAAGACGAAGGAAATCATTGACGACTTCAGAAAGAACAGAGGGGGCAGACACACCCCCATCCATATAAACGGGACTGAGGTGGAGCGGGTCTCCAACTACAAATTCCTCGGGGTACACATCTCGGAGGATCTGTCCTGCTCCCTCAACACCTCAAGCTGATCAAAAAGGCGCAGCAGCGCCTTTACTTCCTGAGGAGGCTCAAAAAAGCCCACCTGTCCCCCCAGATCCTGACCAACTTTTACCGCTGTACCATGGAAAGCATCCTGACCACCTGCTTTACGGTCTGGTACAGCAGTTGCACCGTAGCAGACAGGAAGGCACTACAACGGGTGGTGAAAACCGCCCAGCACATCATCGGTGCCCCGCTCCCTGCCATGGATGCCCTCCACCGAAAACGGTGTCTGAGACGGGCCGGGAAGATCATCAGCAAAGACCCCTCCCACCCTAACCATGGACTGTTTGCCCTCCTACCATCGGGGAGGCGGTACAGGAGCCTCAGGTCCCGCACCAGCAGGATGAGGCGTAGCTTCTACAATAACACCATCGCACTGCTGAACTCGGAGTCCCGCCGATAGATTCCCACATCTGTATTTATTTATCTGTATTTATCTATATATTGCTATCACTTCGTACTGTCACTAAACTGCATTTCGTTGTACCCATACTTGTATCTGTGCAATGACATTAAAGTTGAATTGAATTGAATTTAGTAAAAATTGTAAATTGTCTCCAGAGTGTATGAGGATCGCTGGTCAGCGTAGACTCGGTGGGCTAAAGGCCCTGATTTCACGCTGTACCTCTAAACTATACTAAAACTAAACTATGCCCTCAAGTGTTGGATATTTCCACACTGGGAAAAAGACTCTGACTGTCTACCATATCTATGTCTTTCATAATTTTAGATACTTCTATCAAGTCTCCCATCAACCTCCGAGTGTTCCAATGAAGCATAGAATCATTGAGCCTTAGATAGAGTAGGCATTCAGAACCTGATTCCGTATGGATATGTCAAAAACTGAAGGGCGTAGCATAAAGGTGAAAGGGGCAAAGTTTAAAGGAAGACACAAAATGCCGGAGTAATTCAGCTGGACAGGCAGCATCTCTGGACAGAAGGAATGGGTGACGTTTCGAGTTGAGACCCTTTTTCAGATTGTTGTCAGACAATAGACAATAGACAATTGGTGCAGGAGTAGGCCATTTGGCCCTTCGAGCCAGCACCACCATTCACTGTGATCATGACAGATCATACCCAATCAGTACCCCGTTCCTGCCTTCTCCCCATATCCCTTTACAACCGCTATTTCTTAAGAGCTCTATCTAACTCTCTCTTGAGAGAGAGACACATAGATCAGGAAGTGTAAGGTGTGAAAATAGGACAATGGGAATAGAGATCAAGGAAAATGTAGAATAGGTCATTGTTAACCGAGAGAAGGCAACAAAGCAAAGAGGGATAAAATGTAGTTGGAGACAGTAAGAGTGGTCGGAGAACTGGGAAGCGGGAGGGATGGAGAGAAAGGGAAAGCAAGGGTTACTTGAAGTTAGAGAAGTTAGAGTTAGATAGGGCTCTTAAAAATAGAGGAGTCAGGGGATATGGGGAGAAGGCAGGAACGGGGTACTGATTGTGGATGATCAGCCACGATCACATTGAATGGCGGTGCTGGCTCGAAGGGCCAAATGGCCTACTCCTGCCCCTATTATCTATTGTCTATTGTCATAAATCAATGTTTAAAGGAGGTGTGCGAGGCATGTTTTTGGTTACACACAGAGGGTGGCGGTACCCAGAATGCACTGCAGATGCGATGGAGGATGCAGACATGATGGTGATGTTTAAGAGGCTTTTAGACATGGATATGCAGGAAATGGAGGCGTGTGGGTCATTTGCAGGCAGATGACATTACATTATCTTGGCATCATGTTTGCCACAGACATTGTGGACCAGAGGACCTGTCCCTGTGCTGTATTTTTCTGTGTTCTAAGCCCTCAAGATTTAACAATGAATCCAACAATTCCAAAGAAAGGTCATCAGCTGTAATATTAGCTCCATTTTTCTCAATCCACAAATGCTGCCTGTCCTGTTGGTTTCTGCTTTTTTTTTTCAATTTCCAGCATATGAAGGTTTTGGCATTTTGATGAACAGAGTTAAAATTGTTCTCTGTGCACTGTTTTAACCTTGAAGTGTTTTATATCCTTTTCCACTGTGTGGATTATTCATTTGTTCATTTGTTACACCCTTCCCCCCAAATTTCTCAAGCAATAAGTCCTGCTTCCCCGAGATGGTTGCCGCCTGAAGTGCAGATCATAACAGTGACTCTGTTGAACAAACTGCTTATTAAACTATAAATTGTGGTCGACTGTTATGGATACAGCCGTTACATATACATACACGTCAGAGATTGTGGAGAGACCTGATAGTGGAATAGAAATATTATTAGTGGTGGCACGGTAGCGTAGCGGTAGAGTTGCTGCCTTACAGCGCAGGAGACCCGGGTACGATCCTGACTACGGGTGCTGCCTGTGTAGAGTTTGTACGTTCTCCCCGTGAACACGCGGGTTTTCCCCGAGATCTTCGTTCAGTGAGGCAGCAACTCTACCGCTGTGCCACTACCCCTGTAGGCTTCCATTATGCAACTGGAGCCCAACAGCTTCCAAAAAGAGAGGGAAACGTTGATTGGCAGAAAGCAGCCTTACTGGGAATTGGTCCTGATACCTGCTCTGGATCAATATATATTTCTATGCAATACCACTGCATTACTTAACATATATCTACAGCACATTACAATTAAGTCAGGCATGACATGATAAACCAGTTTATTAATACCATTCCAACCTTAAGAAGGCAGTGTAGAAACAAGGAACTGTAGACGCTGGATGATACACAAAACGATACAAAGTACTGGAGTAATTCAGCAAGTCAGGCAGCATTTCTGGGGAACATAGATAGGTGATGTTTTGGGTGGAGACCCTTCTTCAGACTCACATAGAAGGCAGTGTGCATGTCTTTTAAAATATATATAACATAATTTTTTTTTTTTGTAAACATGAGAGGAATAGAGAGGGTAAACACAGAGTCTTACCCAGAGTAGGGGAATCAAGAACCAGAGGACATAGGTTTAAGACAAGGGGGGGAGTGGGGGGAGATTTAATATGAAACTGAGGGGCAAGTTTTTTCACAAAGGGTGGTAGGTATATGGAGCGAGCTGCCAGAGGAGGCAGTTGAAGCAGGTACTATCGCAATGTTTAAAAATTATTTGGACAGATACATGATATATTTAGAAAGAAGTGGGCCAAATGCAGGCAGGTGGGACTAGTGTAGTTAGGGCATGTTGGTTGGTGTGGGCAAGTGAGCATGGCTCTATGACTGTACAACATACTTGCATTGTGTTTGTATGATTAGAAGTGCTAGTAAATTTATTCTTTACTTTTATTTCATAGAACTGAAAGTGCTGAGACAAGTAACGAGACTAATCAAACTTATAAAAAGTTAATATTTTATCATTTTGTCAGCTTGATGTCAGTCAATCAATACTTTTTGATTTAACGTTCCTTTATGTTTGATCTTCTCACTGTGCTGGTGTTTCGGATGAAACTTACTGTCGTTTTATTAGATTGTCTCAATTTAGAAAATGCATCATTCGCAATTTTCTATTATCTGTTCGCAATAGGAGTAGCTGTTTTACTTTCACAGTAGAGATTGCCAGGCCACACCTTACCTCTGCATTGATGCCAAATGTCGGTGTAGCAAATCACTGTTCCTATAAAACAAACAAATATAAATCCCCTCTTTGAAAGGAATTTAAAATTTAAGGAATTAAAAAAAGAATTTAGAAAATAACTTTGATTTGTACGGGAGTCGGGGGTTAAGGGGAGAAGGCGGGAGAATGGGGTTATGAGGGAGAGATGGATCAACCATGATTGAATGGCTGGTGTAGACTTGATGGGCCAAATGGCCTAATTCTGCTCCTGTCACTTATGAACACGTAAATAGAGCTCAGCAAGTCAAATTTAGTTGTTGCAATGCTTTGACTGACTACTACAGAAGATGAACAAAAACAGACTGGTACAGCAAACAGACCCTTCAGCCCACAGCGACCATATCGAACATGATGCCAGGTTAAAGTAATCTCCACTGCCCGTGTGTGATTTCTATGTATGTGCATCTGCCTATCTCAAAACCTCTTAGATGCCATTCTCGTATCTGTCTCCACCATCACCCCAGGAAGCACGTTCCAGGTACCCACCAATCTCTGCGTTAAATATTTGCCCCATACATCTCCTTTAAACTCTACCCCCACCCCCCACACCCCCCTCACCTTAAAGCTATGCCTCTAGTCCTTCACAATTCCACCCTGAGAAAGAGGTTCTGACTGCCTACCTTATCCATGCCTCTCATAAAGTTATACTTCTATCAGGTGTTTCCTGGCAATCATGGAAACAGCCCCTTAAACTCAACTCAACCATGTCAACCAAGATGTCCCTTCTAAGCTAGTCCTATTTGCCCACATTTGGCCCATATCCCTCTAAACCTCTAAATCAGAAGATTGAGGGGGGGATCATAGACACTTACAAAATTCTTAAGGGGTTGGACAGGCTAGATGCAGGAAGATTGTTCCCGATGCTGAACAAGGGGTCACAGTTTAAGGATAAGGGGGAAGTCTTTTAGGACCGGGTTGAGAAAATCATTTTTCACACAGAGAGTGGTGAATCTGTGGAATTCTCTGCCACAGAAGGTAGTTGAGGCCAGTTCATTGGCTATATATTTAAGAGGGAGTTAGATGTGGCCCTTGTGGCTAAAGGGATCAGGGGGTATGGAGAGGTGGCAGGTACGGGATACTTGGATGATCAGCTATGATCATATTGAATGGCGGTGCAGGCTCGAAGGGCCGAATGGCCTACTCCTGCACCTATTTTCTATGTTTCCATGTTTCTATGTTTCTAAACCTTTCCTATCAATGGACAGCTTCTTCCCAGCGGTCAACAGGCAACTGAATCACCTTATCACAGCCAGAGTGCAGTCCTGAACTGCTATCTCCCTCATTGGTGACCCTCGGACTGTCTTTGATCGAACAACGTTATTCGCTGATCATGTATATCTGTACACTGTGAATGGCTCGGTGGTAATCATGCATTGTCATTCCGCTGACAAAAGCTTTTCACTCTACCTCGATACACGTGACAATAAACTAAACGGAACTATCCTCCTGTCCAAATGGCTTTTAAATGCTATTACTGTATACTACCTGCCTCAATCACCTCCTCTGGCAGCTACATATCACGTACATATCACTGCACTTCTTGAAACTAGTATGAATGATTACTGAAGGAAAACCTTCAATTTACATGTAAAAAGGTAATTCAGAAACTTGCAAATAGAATACAAAAAAAAAGGTTGTAAAAATAACCACTTTAATGCGGCATTGACTGAATTGCACATGCTTCAATTCCAGTGTGATCATTAACAGTGTCAGTAGGCATTGAATTGGATAGATTAGGGTTCCAAATGTTGCTGATTGACAAGGTTTACAGACATTGTACAGCCTTTTGCTGATGAGGAATCTGGTTCAATTGACCTCCCCCAGGCACCATAGCTACTGGAGTGCCGTGCTGATAAGACCCTTCATCTGTTCCACTCAGATCTGTGTTTACAGCTCAGTTCACCTCAGGCACCAGTGATGGAATCTGCAGGATTAATTTTAAGGCAGAGATAGACAAGTTCTTAATTAGAACGCGTGTCAAGGGGCTATGGGGAGAAGGCAGGAAAATGGGATTAGGTGGCAGAGATCAGCCGTGATTGAATGGCAGAGTAGACTCGATGGGCCGAATGGCCTAATTCTACTCCCATAACGTGTGAATTATGGCTCTCTGTATTTTAGAACCCCATACCTGTAATGCAGCCATATACAGGTGCAAGGGTGGCATGGTGGCGCAGCGAGAGCATGGAGGCACAGGTGCGCGACAACACAAAGCTCTCGTGATTTCGTCCGGATTAAAGGAGGTGCCGGACCATCGCTGGTGGACCTGTACTTTGGTTTCCACCTTGGAAATAGTTCTTGTTTAGTTCAGTTTAATTTAGAGATACAGCGTGGAAACAGTCCCTTTGGCCCACCGAGTCCTCGCCGACCAGCGATCCCCCATACACCTGCACTACCCTATGCACACTAGGGACAACTTACAGTCATACCAAGCCAATTAACCCCGCGTGTCTTTGGAGTGCGCGAGGACACCAGAGATCCCCGAGAAAACCCACGCAGGTCACGGGGAGAATGTACAAACTCCACACAGACAGGCGCTCATAGTCAGGATCAAACCTGGGTCTTTGGAGCTATAAGACAGCAACTCTGCCACTGTGCCATATCGCATCTTCAGTTTACTACCACAATCCGAAGACGTACAGGCGTGTAGATTAATTGGCTTGGTATGAACATAAAATTGCCTAGTATGTGTAGGGTAGTGTTAATGTGCGGGGACTGGGTGGGCCAAAGGGCCTCTTTCCCCGCTTTAGCTCCAAACTAAGCTAAACCCTTTGTTAAGCAAATCAGATTTAATCAAGCAAAGCACCGTGGTTGAAACAAAGAGGGTTTCTTCCCTACATCTGAAGTTAACAACTATTCCCATTGTATGTTGGCCACACTTGGTTGATACATTTTCCTTGAACAAAAACTTCAGTTCAAATTGGATTTCAAATTAATTAGGTTGTGCCTTGCAGCTGCACAAACTAAACCGTGTTGTGCTTGGAGCTATGGAGGCTTTATAAATCTTATTTAGCCTTCTGATTACTAATTGGAACGCTCTTCCCAGTAATATCTTCAAGAAGTTTCTGCCTATTAGCATTAAGTGATGCATAAGCATGTGGGAAGTGGAGAGTTAGATAATCTCTTGGTATCGCTGAGATCTGTCTTTGAATGCAACCCACACCATTGGTCTAAAAGGTACATTCGTTCATAAGTGATGGGAGCAGAATTAGGCCATTCAGCCCATCACATCAACTCCGCCATTCAATCATGGCTGATCTACCTCTCCCTCCTAACCCCAGTCTCCTGTCGTCTCCACATAACCCCTGACACACGTACTAATCTAGAATCCACCTATCTCTGCCTTAAAAATATACATTGGCATGTCCTCCAAATGCACTCTCCCTCTGCTCCTTTCTCCTGGCTCGTGTCCTTCAGAAATTCATAGGTGACAGGAGAAGATTTAGGCTATTCCTCCATCCAATCTCCTCCGCCATTCAATCATGGCTGAGCTATCTCCCCCTCCCAACCCCATTCCCCTGCCTTCTCCCCAAATTCCTGACACCCGTATTAATCAAGAATCTATCTCTGCCTTAAAAATATCTATTGACTTGACTTCCACAGCCTTCTGAGGCAATTAATTCCACAGATTCACCACCCTCTGACTGTAGAAATTCATAGAATCATAGAAACATAGAAAACAGGTGCAGGAGTAGGCCATTCGACCCTTCGAGCCTGCACCGCCATTCAATATGATCATGGCTGATCATCCAACTCAGTATCCTGTACCTGCCTTCTCTCCATATCCCCTGATCCCTTTAGCCACAAGGGCCACATCTAACTCCATCTTCAATATAGCCAATGAACTGGCCTCAACTACCTTCTGTGGCAGAGAATTCCACAGATTCACCACTCTCTGCGTGAAAAATGATTTTCTCATCTCGGTCCTAAAATATTTCCCTCTTATCCTTAAACTGTGACCCCTTGTTCTGGACTTCCCCAACATCGGGAACAATCTTCCTGCTTCCTGTCCAACCCCTTAAGAATTTTGTAAGTACCTACAAGATCCCCCCTCAATCTCCTAAATTCCAGCGAGTAGAAGCCGAGTCGATCCAGTCTTTCATCATATGCAAGACCTGCCATCCCAGGAATCAGTCTGGTGAACCTTCTCCGTACTCCCTCTATGGCAAGAATATCTTTCCTCAGATTAGGAGACCAAAACTGAACACAATACTCCAGGTGTGGTCTCACCAAGGCCCTGTACAACTGCAGTAGAACCTCCCTACTCTTATACTCAAATCCTTTCGCTATGAATGCCAACATACCATTCGCTTTCTTCACTGCCTGCTGCACCTGCATGCCTATTTTCAATGACTGGTGTACCATGACACCCAGAACTCGTTGCATCTCCCCTTTTCCTAATCGGTCACCATTCAGATAATAGTCTACCTTCCTGTTTTTGCCACCAAAGTGGATAACCTCACATTTATTCACATTATACTGCATTTGCCATGCATTTGCCCAACCTATCCAAGTCACCTTGCAGCCTCCTAGCATCCTCCTCACATTCCTCCTCATCTCCTTCCTAAAGGTAAGTCCTTTCATTCTGAGGCTATGACGTCTGGTCCTAGACTCTCCCGCTAGTGGAAATGTCCTCTCCACATCCACTCGATTCAGACCTTTCACTATTTGGTACGTTTCCAAGAGATCTCCCCCCACCCTTCTAAACTCCAGCGAGTACAAGCCCAGTGCCGTCAAAGGCACACAGTAGCCTTGGCATTCCGGCAGGGATTTCACATGCCCTGAGACACAGGGGCGGTCAGCAGAGGAGAGGGACAGGTCTACAGGCTTCCTGCATCAGGGAGCACTCCACCACTCCCAAAATGTAGACTGGACTCTGGAATATTTGTGATTTCAGAGGGGTTTTTTTTGTAATTTTAAACTGCATCAAAATTGTGGCAACTGTGGTTGTGTGAAAGAATTACACCATGTCGGGCATACGTTCATAAGTTCATAAGTGATGAGCAGAATTAGGCTATTCGGTAACTTTTTCACACAAAGGGTGGTGGGTGCATGGAACGAGCTGCCAGAGCAGGTAGTAGAGGCAGGAACTATCCTAATCTTTAAGAAACATTTAGACAGGTACATGGACAGGGCAGGTTTAGAGGGTTATGGGCCAAACGCAGGCAGGTGGGACGGGTGTAGCTGGGACACGTTGGCAGTTGTGGACAAGTTTGGCTCAAGGGCCTGTTTCCACGCTGTATGACTCTATGACTCTAACTCTACTCCACCATTCAATCAGGGCTGATCTATCTTTCCCTATTAGCCTGATTCTCCTGCCTTTTCCCCGTAACCCCTGACAATAGACAATAGACAATAGGTACAGGAGTAGGCCACTTGGCCCTTCGAGCCAGCACCGCCATTCAATGTGATCATGGCTGATCATCCCCAATCAGTACCCCGTTCCTGCCTTCTCCCCATATCCCCTGACTCCGCTATTTTTAAGAGCCCTATCTAGCTCTCTCTTGAAAGCATCCAGAGAACCTGCCTCCACCGCCCTCTGAGGCAGAGAATGCAACAGACTCACCACTCTCTGCGAGAAAAAGTGTTTCCTCGTCTCCGTTCTAAATGGCTTACTCCTTATTCTTAAACTGTGGCCCCCGGTTCTGGACTCCCCCAACACCGGGAACATGTTTCCTGCCTCTAGTGTGTCCAAGCCCTTAACAATCTTATATGTTTCAATGAAGGGCCCGTACTAATCAAGAATCTACCTGTCTCTGCCTTAAAAAATACCCAATGAATTGGCCTCCACAGACTTCTGGCAATAAAGAACCACTGGACCATTGAACTATTGAATTAAGGGAGAATGTGAAACCCAGCCAGCTATGTGACTGGTAAGCTCATGGAGGATTTTAAAGAAAGGCAATCCTTCTTACAGAGCAGAAGATTACGATGGTATGTTCAAATGTGAGGATTAGTATTTAATGGCTGCTGCAAATTGAGTTTCATGTTATTCTTTATGATTTTGATTCCACAGAAATAAATGTCAGGATGGATATTTTGTTTTATATTCATGCAAAGGATGTGGTCGCTGCCTGCAAGGCAACTACTTGACTTTCTGAAGGGCACTGCAAATGGCTCCAAATCTCAATGGCTTTTTAACTCATTTCAGAGGGTAGTAAGGAGTCAACCTAAGTGGTAGGCTTAGATTCACACACACACTGTATGTCAGAAAATCAAGGGGAAAACTGAAGATGCTGGACATCAAACAGAAAAGATTGGAAGGCCGGCATAGAGTGAATGTGGAGAGGATGTTTCCACCAGTGGGAACTTGGTTCTGTAAACCCTTAATACCACCGCCTAATAGAAATCTTTCTGTTAACCCCACGCTCAATAGCAGTACAGGGAGAGTGTGCCACCCTTGGAGTTTCACCTGAAACGCGCAGCTCTGATCGCCATGGTCTGCCCCTTCCTCTGGGCTCACCCTCTACTAAGTCCCTCTGCCGTAGAGGTCCCTCGCTCTCCACGATAACATATGATGAGCGTTTGTCGGCACTGGGCCTGTACTCGCTGGAGTTCAGAAAGATGAGCGAGGCCCTCATTGAAACTTACCGAACGCCCGGATAGAGTGGATGTGGAGAGGATGTTTCCACTGGTGGGAGAGTCTAGGACCAGAGGCTATAGCCTCTGAATAAAAGGAAGTACATTTAGAAAAGAGATGAGATGAATTTATTTAGCCAGAGGGTGGTGAATCTGTGGAATTCATTGCCACAGAAGGTTGTGGAGGCCAAGTCAATGGATATTTTTAAGGCGAAGATTGACAGATTTTTGATGAGTAAGGGTGTCAGGGGTTATGGAGCGAAGGCAGGCGAATGGGGTTATTAGGGAAAGATGGATCAGCCATGATTAAATCAAGGAGTAGACTTGATGTGCCAAATGGCCTAACTCTGCTTCTAGAACTTATGAACGCAGCAGGTTAGGGGATCAAAGTCCGCAGCTCCCTGAAAGTGGCAACGCCCGTAGATACCACCATAAAGAAGGTGTGTGGCATTTTTGCCGTCATCTGTCGGAGCATTGAGTAAAATGTCCGGAGGTCATGTTGCAACTTTATAAAACTTTAGCCAGGCCACATTTCATGTGCAGTTCTGGTCTCCCCATCACAGGAAATATGTGAAGGCGTTGGAGAAGGAATAGAAGAGGTTTATCAACAGGTAGTTTACAGATACAGTACGAAAACAGGTCTTTCAATCCTTCGGCCCTCCGAATCAGTGCGGACCAGCAAACCCCGCACGTTAACATCATCCTACACACTAGGGGCAATTTACAATCTTTACCAAAGCTAAATAACCGAGAAACCT
The DNA here is from genome assembly GCA_035221665.1 of Okamejei kenojei. Classification (NCBI taxonomy): domain Eukaryota; kingdom Metazoa; phylum Chordata; class Chondrichthyes; order Rajiformes; family Rajidae; genus Okamejei; species Okamejei kenojei. Next base: position 5,605,232 of record CM069136.1, read on the forward strand.
GCACGTCTTTGGAGAGAAAGAAAACCGGGGAAAACCCATGCGTTCACCGGGAGAATGTACAAACTCAGTACAGGCAGCATCAGTAGTCAGGATCCCACCGCCCATGTAAAAACCCCTGCTATTGCTCCCCCCCACTCTTGTCTGTGCCTCATCCGGGGGCGCACCTATTTCATAAGAGCCCATAAGAGATATGAGCAGAATTTAGCCATTTGTCCCATCAAATCTACTCCGCCATTCAATCAAGGCTGATCTATTTTTTCCCTCTCAATCCAATTCTCCTGCCTTCTCCCCATAACCCCGTACTAATCCCACTAATTTCTCCCACTATCCCGCACCCCACCTCCCCCTCTTTACCCCCACCCACCTAAATTCCTCTCTCTGGCTTTACATTTCACTCCTCTTCTCCCCTTTGGTCTGCTTTCAATCTCTAGTCGTTGTCATTACCTTAGTTATGTCAAGAGTCAAGTCAAGAGTCAAGAGTCAAGAGCCTTTTATTCTCCTGTGTCCCAGATAGGACAATTAAATTCTTGCTTGCTGCAGTACAACAGAATATGTAAACACAATACAGAACAGGAAATAAAAGTTCAGTGTCAGCTTTTGCCCCTCTTCTGCCATCTATGTCCTCCAAATGCTGCCTGACCCACTGAGATACTCCAAGCCTCTCTATGCCTCTCATCATTTTATATACTTCTGTGAGGAATGATCTATAATGCTGCAAAGCTGCAGGAACAATGATGGCTGCCTGAAGGCAATGTGGTGGTATGGGGACATGACCCAGTCATCATTTGGAGAATGAGGGGATTGGGAAAACTGCAAACTCACATGTTAGGGGCTGCAGTGATCACGGAGGGTGCGGGTTGGGGAATTCAATAGGGGTTGGGAGTGGTGGGAGGAGGTTCAGCGAGTAAAGAACATGCGATAGAGCAGTGGTGGTGCAGCGGCAGAGTTGCTGCCTTACAGTGCCAGAGAACCAGGTTCGCTTATGATTAATGGTGCTGTCTGTACGGAGTTTGTACGTTCTCCCCGTGACATACGTAGGTTTTCTCCGAGATCTTCGGTTTCCTCCCACACTCCAAAGACGTACAGGTTTGTAGGTTAATTGGCTTGGTGCATGTGTAAATTGTCCCCGGTGTGTGTAGGATGGTGTTAGCGTGGGGAGATCGCGGGTCGGCGTAGACCCGGTGGCCGAAGCGCCTGTTTCGGAGCTGTGTCTCTGAACTAAAAACCAATAAACAAAACTCTTAAAAACTAACGATTTCAGAAGTGCGCAGAGAAGGGTGTGCTTTGCCGGCACCTGTGTGGTGACTTTGTTGTCTACTTTGTAAGCACCAAAAAAGAATTTTATTTCGGAGTCATGTGAGTGACTATGTGAAGGCCCCGTCCAGCACGCATGCGCGACATTAGCGTTCATACAGTGCACCCGCGACGAACGGGGGTTCAAGGTGCTCCCGCTACAATTTGAAAGTCGGGTCGACAGGTAAGTTTTACCGTGGCCGTGTGTATTTTCTCTGTGGTCTGCTTTGTGTTCCAGAAAGAATGAGCAAGACCAGAGGAAAGGAATCTGCAGCTCGCCCCCGTTTGACTCCCGTTGAGGAGTGTTCTTTGGTGGGGGGGCGAGAGGCGGCAGGAATAACTACTGAGCCGAGCCCAGCACCGCTAGTGCAGCCTGAGCAGCGGGCTGGAGGTACCTGCAGCCAGAACCGGGCGGTAGTGTCCGACGTTTCGGATGAAGATGCCTCACCGCTCGAGATCAACACAGGCAGCCGCCTAAGCCGAATGGAACGGCTTATGGAGCAATTGCTCCAGCGAGATCTGCTGAGAGAGCAGCAGCAGCCTCGCCAAGGGAGCTCAGGCACTCCCGCAGTGCCCTTTACGGCACTGGCCATTGCTTCACCTTCTTTCGAAGGTAGCATTGGCGACTAGGTCTGGGCTGGTCAAGAAGAGGGGTCGCTGGCTGAAGATGTCTAGAGTACGCAGGGTGTACAGGATCAGGAAGAGCTGCTGGGTGTGGTCAACCGCTACGTGGCCATTCCACGAGCGGGTCAGCCTTTAGAGCCGAAACTTGCAGCCAGCATTGACCACCTGTCCTCAAAACCCCTACAAGAACGGGTGGTCAATATACAGCCCCAGAAAATTGTACATCATTGAATGTACCAGCTGTAAACAGCCAAAGTTGGGGACATTTGGGGCAGAATATCAGGAACCTGCAGTTGAAGCTCCAGAAAACCCGAAAACTCCTGACAGCAGACCTAACAAACCCAGGCGGCAGTACCACACGGCGTCCACCAGTCGCCGGCTACCATATGGGACTGGTGAAAGCTCGGGGTCCGCAACCATTCACCATAAGCCTTTTTTAGGACAGGGCCCAGAGCGGACCCCATGGAAAATGCGCCACCCCCAACAACATCAACATCAACAGCAGCCCTCTACAGCCCAGCAGACGCCTCATCGTCCAGCGAAGAGGCAGAAGAAGCACCAGTAACCATGGAGGTAGGTGGGTCTGGTTCCTCTCAGCATATGAGCAGTAGGGGCTCTATACTAACAGGGGGGAGATTGCACTTGTTTTTGGATACATGGGAATCCATCACTAATGACAAGTATATACTCAGCAGCATTCATGGCTATAAAATTGACTTTGTTCATGAAAACATGCCGCCAGTTCAGCATATATACCCCAAAGGGTATTCACCCTCTCAGTCAAAGAGAAACAAGAGGGTCAAGCTGAACTGATGAGGCAAAAGATGTCATTGAAAGAACGAAACATGAACCTTTGGAATTTGTGTCTAATATTTTCACTAAAACTAAAAAAGATGGTGGATGTCGCATCATCATTGACTTAACTTCTTTAAACAAATCTGTTAAGTATATACATTTCAAGATGGAAACTTTTGAAACAGCCAGACTATTGATTTCCAGAGGGTACTTTCTAGCAAGCATTGATTTAAAAGATGCCTACTAGTCAGTACCCATACATAAGGAGCATCGTAAATATCTAAAGTTTATCTGGATGAAACAGCTATGGCAATTTAAAGCCTTACCAAATGGGCTAACCTCAGCTCCAAGGTTGTTCACAAAAATCTTAAAACCTGCCTTGGCATTATTGAGGAAACAAAAGCATATAGTCATGGTGTACTTAGACGACAATTTAATAGTAGAGAAAACTTTGGAGGCAGCCATTTCGGCAGTAGCAGCCACCAAATGTTTGTTTGAAACTTTGGGGTTTGTCATACATCCAGATAAATCCAATTTGACACCGTCCACAACCATGGACTATCTTGGATTTACGATTGACACTATTCACATGACTGTAACTCTGCCAAAGGGGAAAGCATCAGAGTTGGCACAATCATGCAACAAACTAATTGTTAATAATCAGCCAACCATACAGCAGATAGCTAGTGTCATTGGGAAAATGGTAGCAGCCTTTCCAGCTACACAATTTGGGCCTCTGCACTATCAAAATTTACAAAGAGCAAAATTGCACGCGCTAAAGAAAAACTCAGGTCACTTTGACCAAGTTATGAATTTAACTGCTGAATCCATTCCAGAGTTACAATGGTGGACAAGGAAAATTAGGCTTAGCTCCAGTCCCATAATAATCACCAACCCAGTATTAACCATTCAAACAGATGCCAGTGCTTTGGGCTGGGGAGGAACTAACGCAATCCAGCACAGGGGGCAGATGGACTAATTTTGAATCATCTTGCCTACAGACACACGGGGTATCAACTACTTAGAAATGTTGGGTGTGTTTTATGGTTTAAAAGCATATTCATCTAATACGCATCATGCACATGTCCGGTTGCAATTAGATAATACCACGGTGGTGGCTTATATCAACCACATGGGTGGTGTAAAGTCGATATCGTGTGACAATTTGGTCAACATAATCTGGCAATGGTGTGTCGAAAGACATATTTGGTTATCAGCAACTTACCTACCAGGTAAGCAAATACAGTGGCAGACACCAGGTCACGCAAATTTAATGACATCGAATGGATGTTAAATCCCAAAGTATTTGCTGAAATTACAAAGCAATATGGCACACCAGATATCGATCTATTTGCATCTAGGCTGAATCACCAGGTACCAACGTATGTCGCTTGGGAACCAGACCCTGAGGCAGCAGCAGTTGATGCATTCACGCTGCATTGGGGGAAAATGTTCTTCTATGCTTTTCCTCCCTTCTGCCTCATCAGTCGGGTATTACGCAAGATTCAATTGGATTCCGCTCCAGGAATCTTGATAATACCCGACTGGCCTACACAGCCATGGTTCCCAGTGGCCCTCGACATGGCTGTCGAAACACCGTTGGAATTCCCCAGCAGTCCAGAATTATTAATCCACCCGGTGTCAGGCATTAGTCACCCCTGCCATAACAAAGTCAATCTCCTGGCTTGCAGATTCTAAAAAGACCTCTACTGGGCCTGGGACTGTCTGAGGACGCCATCAACATGATGACCGCATCCCACCGGGAGTCCACCAGGAGACAATACCTGACCAACATAAGGAAATGGGAACAGTATTTCTCCAAAACAGGAACAACCTACTCAACAGCTACAGCCACCAGTGTTGTGGAGTTCCTGGTTGGATTACATCGGGAAGGACTCAGCTACAGCACCATCAATACAGCCAGGAGTGCGTTGTCAGCTTATTTGGTTCCAGCAGCAGGACAACAGGCTTTGGGGTCCCATCCACTGGTGGTCAAACTCATGAGGGGTATTTTTAACACTAATTCCCCCAGACCAAGGTACACTCAGATCTGGGATGTCAGCATTGTGCTGACGTACCTTAGGGGATGGCCACCACCCAGGTCACTCACGCTGGAACAACTTACCCTGAAATCAGTCATGCTCATGGCACTAGTGTCAGCTCAAAGGGTACAGTCCCTCCACCTTCTGAGGCTGGACAGCATGACAGAGTCATTGGACTGTTTCACATTCCATATTCAGAGACTGGTCAAACAAAACTAGACCAGGAATCACGCCTCCAGTCATGGAGTTACGGGCATATTCATCTAACCCACGGCTGCGTGCCAAGACCCATCTCGCCAATTACATAGACACAACATACAACTTAAGAGGGAGAGGAAAAAGCCTTATGGATAAGTCACAAGAAGCCCCATGGTCAGGTGACGAGCCAAACCATTTCAAGGTGGCTCAAGCAGGTGCTTAAGTCCACGAGAATCAACACTAATGTTTACAAATCTCACTCCACCAGGGCTGCATCCACGTCAGCGGCTAGGCGAATGGACGTGCCTATGGACCATATTCTGGCCAGAGCAGGATGGTCCTCGGAAAGAACTTTCCAAAGGTTTTATAATAAGCCGCTGGCAGAACCTGCTCCATTTGCAGACAGAATTTTAGAGTCTGCAGATAATATTTAATTTAAACCCCGGGGAGCTCTCTGTTTTTTGTTGTCATTAATAAACCTTTTTTTGTTTACAAACAGGTTATTGTTGATTGTGATAACATACTTCCTCCCTCTAAGGGCTTCAGACAGTGAGTGCAGCATAAGCTGGTACACGGTTCGGATTCACAGAGCTTTGAAGTCTTCACGTAGTCACTCACGTGACCCCAAAATAAAATAGTAAGATTAAATGAGAACTTACCAGTTCGAAGTTTAATCTGTATTTTATGAGGAGTTACGATGAGGGATTACGTGCCCTCCGCTCCCACCCTCTATTATACAGATCAACTGGTAATTTAGTTCTTATTTTTTCTTTACTATATTTATTTCAATCGTTGTGTTTTTTTCAGTGAAGCCACACCGCTGCTTTGAAAGATGTCGCGCATGCGTGCTGGACGGGGTCTTCACGTAATCCCTCATCGTAACTCCTCATAAAATACAGATCAAACTTCGAACTGGTAAGTTCTCATTTAATCTTACTATTTTACTGCACCTCGCCAGGTAATAAACTATCATCATCCCCAGAAAATATATTAATTAATTTCTTCAAAAGAGCACTGTATGGAGAATGAAATCAATCAATATGTGTGTTTGTATAAATTTTCATTCAGATATGCAAGAGTAATTTATAATCAGACATTCCCGTTAGAATATCTGTGAGGGGTGAGATTCAATGTTTGTAACTGCAAATTACACCAAAAAAATAAATCCATTTTCAGATACATGGCAGGAGAAAATAAGGCACGGAATCTTAATTTCCAGATATTATTAATTGCTGATTGTGGGAGTTTGCTGTATAATAATTATGGGTAACACGGTGGCACAGTGGTAGAGTTGCTCTCCTACAGCGCCAAACACCCAGGTTTGACACCGACAACAGGATGTTTGTCTGCACGGAGTTTGTACTTTCTAGCCCGTGACCTGCGTGGGTTTTCTCCAGGATCTCTGGTTTCCTCCCACACTCCAAAGACGTACAGGTTTGTAGGTTAATTGGCTTGGTATAAATGTACACTGTCCCCAGTGCGTGTAGCATAGTGTCGGTGTGCGGGTTTCGCTGGTCGACGCAATACGGTGGGCCGTCGAGCCTGTTTCCCCGCTGTATCTTTTAAAACAAAATAAAATTCTCCATGATAGCAAGTGACACTACATATAAAGCACTTGGCCAGCATCCATGGAGACTGGAACAAAGTTAATATTTCAGATCAATAATCCATAATATGACCTAATGAGATCATTACCCTGAAACATGAACACTGATTCTCTCTTCTGAAACGCAGTCTGACCTGCTGAATAATCTCTGCATTTATTTCCAATTTCTTGAATCTGCAGCAGTTTTTTTTTATCTAGGCATTTAGAGGTTCTGAAATAGAGAGGAGCAACAAGATTGCAAGTCTCTCAACAGTTTAGTTTCAGTTGAGTTTAGTGATACAGCGAGGAAACAGGCCCTTCGGCCCATCGAGTAAGCACTGACCAGCGATCCCCGCACGCTAACACCATCCAACACACACTAGGGACAATTTACACTTATACCAAGCCGATTAACCTGCAAACCCGTACGTCTATGGAGCTTGGGAGTAAACCAAAGATCTTGGAGAAAACCCACGTGGGGGGAACGTACAAACTCCGTAAAGACAGCACCCGTGGTCGGGATCGAACCCGGGTCTCCGGCGCTGCAAGGCAGCAACTCTACCGCTGCGCCACCGTGCCACCCCGTTACTTGTAGTTTTCTGACAACAATACTTGAATACGGCATAATTGAAAGATGCAGAAAACTAATCCTGAAAGTGCAAAGGAAAAAATGTAATCGTAACTCAAAAAGTGATTCAGTATGCACTCGAAGAATAATGAAGAGCTGCTAGGATGTGGAGAAGGAGCAGGGGATTGGGACCAATTAACCAACTCTAGGTAGGAATCAGTAGCCTACTTCATTGTAATGCTCTATAAAATGTGTACGTGAAACAGCGCAAATGATACTTGTGATTGATTCTATTACTGAAACTTATTATTAGGCGATCGTAGATCAGAAGCTAGGTGAAGGTTTGCACTGCAATGTTCTGCAGAAAAAAGCAGCAATTGGATTTGGATCAAAAGGAGAGACAACAATTGGGCTGCAAGATGAAGACAGGAGGGTATGGAACTGAGGGGGGTGTAACTGGCACGCCAGGTGTCACCGTTGAGCCCTCTGGAGATGTTGTGGGCTTATCAATGAAACGTCAAAGAAGGAGGGTGCCCACCTGATGACCCCGATGACGTAACTACCCGACCTTTCACCACTCCAATCCCACTGTAAATAGCAAGAGTGCCGACTTATTACAGGGATTGAAACATTAAGTCCTATTAGCTCTACTGTGCAGAGTTGAGGCAATATGAACCTTCTGCAACTTCCAACATTTTCTGCTGAAGATGGACACAAAAAAGCTGGAGTAACTCAGCGAGTCAGACAACACCTCTGGAGACAAGGGATAGGTTACGTTTCGGGTCGAGATCCTTCTTCTGAAGAAATATCGAAACATAGAAAATATGTGCAGGAGTAGGCCATTTGGCCCTTCGAGCCAGCATCGCCATTCAATATGATCATGGCTGATCATCCAAAATCAGTAACCTGTTCCTGGTTTCTCTTGATATCCATTGATTCCATTAGGTCTAAGAGCTGTGTCTAACTCTCTCTTGAGTTAGGTCACCTATTCCTTTTCTCCAGAGAGGTTGCCTGACCCGCTGAGTTACTCCAGCTTTTTGTGGCCATCTTTGGTTTAAATGAGCGTTTGCAGTTCCTCCCTGGACATTTTCCACTGTCTGGATAGTACGCAACAAAAAACACATGACCATAAACTAAGCTAAACTAGACGACTCTTGCAACACGTCAGACTAGCTAAGAACCAACGCAGGATATTGATTTTATCCAGTCTGGCTGCATTCATGATTGTTTATGGATGATGCTAGAAAACTGGCTCTTTTGCACACAATTCAACTTTGCATGATTCACATTTCCAACATCAATTGTTCAATGGTTCCTTATTATCACGTGTACCAAGGAACAGTGAAATTCTTTTTTCGCAAACAGATCAGTAAGATTATCGCCATGCGTGAGTACAATCCCCAATTATATGGAGAATGCAGAGAAACACGGAGTCCTAATGAAAGGGTCACAGAGTTTTGCCGCCGTTTTATAAACCATATAACCATATAACAATTACAGCACGGAAACAGGCCCTCTCGGCCCTTCCAGTCCGTGCCGACCATTTGTTTTCCCCTAGTCCCATCTACCTGCACTCAGACCATACCCCTCCATTCCCTTCCCGTCCATATACCTATCCACTTTACTTTTAAATGTTAAAATCGATCCTGCCTCCACCACTTCTGCTGGAAGCTCATTCCACACAGCCACCACCCTCTGAGTAAAGAAGTTCCCCCTCACGTTACCCCTAAACTTCTGTCCCCTTAATTCTCATGTCATGCCTCTTGTTTGAATCTTCCCTACCCTCAATGGGAAAAGCTTACCCACGTCAACTCTGTCTATCCCTTTCATCATTTTAAAGACCTCAATCAAGTCCCCCCTTAACCTTCTGCGCTCCAAAGAATAAAGACCTAACTTGTTCAACCTTTCTCTGTAACATAGTTGCTGGAACCCTGGCAACATTCTAGTAAATCTCCTCTGTACTCTCTCTATTTTGTTGACATCCTTCCTATAACTAGGCGACCAAAATTGTACACCATACTCCAGAATTGGTCTTACCAATGCCTTGTACAATTTTAACATTACTTCCCTACTCCTATATTCAATGCTCTGATTTTCAAGCTGCCAGGCCCATTGCAGCTGTCGCCTCCATTCAATTCATCCCACAAACTGACAGTGGTTGGAACCATTATAGACACAAAATGCTGGGGCAAGCAGCATCTCTGGAGAGAAGGAATGGGTGACGTTTCGGGTCGAGACCCTTCTTCAGACTAGAGTCAGGGGAAAGGGAAAGGAGAGATATAGATAGTGATGTAGAGAGATATAGAACAAATAAATGAAAGATATGGATATTTCCTTTATCTTCGTTACTTTTTTGCATATCTTTTCATTAATTTGTTCTATATTTCTCTGCATCACCTTCTATACATTATCTCCCTTTCCCCTGATTCTAGTCTGAAGAAGGTACTCGACCCGAAACGTCACCCATTCCTTCTGTCCAGAGATGCTGCCTGTCCCGCTGAGTTAAGGCCCCGTCCCACTTTCCCGAGGTACTCACGAACTCTCCCGAGTTTTCCCCTTGATTCGAACTCGGAGAATTACGGTAATAGACGTCCGTAGGTACACGGGGCTATTTTTTTAACTCGTGGTCATTTTTCAACGTTGACAAAACGTCCCGACTTACCTGAGGCCCCGAGTTCCTATGGCTGGCATTATGAGCCACTACGAAACATCTACAGACTCCAACGGCAACCTATGGACTCGCTACCGACATTCCCCGACATTCCCCGAGTTCGAATCAAGGGGGAAACTCGGGACAGTTCGTGAGTAACTCGGGAAAGTGGGACAGGGCCTTTACCATTAATAGCCATTTTGTGTCTACCATGGTTCCACAACTGTCAGTTTGCGGGATGAATGGAATGGAGGCGACAGCTGCAAAGGGGCCTGGCAGCTTGAAAATGGCGGCAAAGCTTGGTGACTCTTGCATTTGGACTCAGTGGTGGTGGAGGCAGATAAGATAGTGGCACTTAGGAGGCTTTTAGATTGGCACGTGGAAGTTCAGGGACTGGAGGGATCATGTGCAGGCACATGAGATCAGTTCAGCTAGGCCTCAGGCTTGGCCCCAACAACTGTGGGCTGAAGGGGCCATGCCTGTGCTGCACAGTTCTATGTTCTATGTTAAATGCACCACTGGATGGTCACCATCCACAAGAGGAAGACAACGGGAGGCTAGTATATGGCAGGTACAATGAAAAGTCTATGTGAACACGTTGCGACAGTTTTACAATCTGTAGAGCTAACTCATGTTTCATATCTCGCAATGAAGCCATTTCCCAGTACACCTGACTTTTTGATTTCTCCTCAGTACAATGAAAGTCCCAGTCCATATGATGTTCAGTCTATAATGAATAGTTTCCAAAAAACCCATTATGTGTGCAATCATTCAGATATGTCGAATTTCTTCTTACAATGATCTTCCAATGGGGCGACTAACATTCCTTGGCAAATGAACCCTGGGTTACATTGACTGGCTAAATGGTAAAATTATGCTGGGAAGTCTTATTAAGACTGGAAGGGGTAATGACTTGAGATTTTCACTATTATTTCCAATGGTCACATTTTTTTTTTGTTCTGCAAACTATATTGATTTTAGTGACCGGCATTTGCTTCACTTTGACAGCAGAAATTCTCATCTAATTCATCAAACAAGGCTGCCGAGAAATCTAATTTCTGCAGACGGCAGTGTTCTTTGTTGTGGGGATTGACGGTGTGAGTTGCTGTTAAAAGCCACTGCACAGAGGAGGAGATGAGCTTCATGAAATAGTAGTGAAGAGCGCCCTGGACGATACGAGAGGATTTTGCACAATTCTTACAACCTGGGCAACTCCGGCTCTGAATACAATCTTGATGGCTGAAAGCCTCTGCTTCCTAATGAGCATAAAGCTCTCAGGTGACAAGGGCATGGTCTGTGTTAACTCAGGCTTTTAGCGGGCATGAGTCCACTTTGTAGATGTTGCCAAGTGCTTGTAAGGGCAATGTGAAGCCAAGGTATTGACTGCTGCAGCTGCAGTAGCTGCATTTGCAGCAAGACTTGTCTTGCAGTCTGACGAAGGGCTTCAACCTTTTTGTGTCTATCTTACAGCAGGGCTGGAGCACCATCGAGGAGCGGAGCGGGCAATACCTTGCCCGGGTCGCCGCACTGGAGCTCCAGAATGCTGAGACTGCAGGTGAACATCGCGGAGCTGCGGGACTGTGGAGCGGCCGGCTGCGGGCAGCGGCGCTGAACTTTTACATCGGAAGCCTGGGATCTCTCGACGTGATCGCCAGGGGTGGAGCTCCAGCGCGGCCTTGTTGGCTTCGGAAACCATGGATTCCGATAAGGTAGTGGCCGTTCCAGGTGTCGCAAGCCGCTGTGAGGACTCTCCTGACGCCGGAGCACCATCAGCCGGCGAGAAGGCCTAAAACATCGGGCCTCCGTAGTGCCGACTGCAGAGGCCTCAATAGACCCAATTATGGGTGGACAAGGGGATGGGACTGGACTTTGTGCCTTCCCCCACAGTGGGAACCATTGTGCGGGGATGTTTTTATGTTCATTGTTAATTCTTTAATGTTGTGTCTTATCTTTATCTGTGTGCTGCATGGCAAGACAAATTTCACTACACCAATTGGTGTATGTGACAATAAATGTCCTTTGTCCTTTGTCCTTTGATTTCTACTGCACCATTCAATCATGGCTAATCTACAGTGGCTTGCAAAAGTTTTCATACCCCTTGAACTTTTCCACATTTTGTCACGTTACAACCACAAACGTAAATGTATTTTATTGGGATTTTATGTGATGGACCAACACAAAATGGCACATAATTGTGAAGTGGAAGGAATATGATACATGGTTTTCAAATTTTATTACAAATAAAAAAACTGAAAAGTGTGGCCTATCTACATGCGATTCCACACTTCAATATTACCAACCAGACATCCAGCTCCAAGAAAGGCCTGTGCTATAGGGAAAGTTTGAGTAGGTTAGGACTTTAGTCCTTGCCGTGCAAGAGGCTCCGGGGTGATCTCATGGAAGTGTATACATTCATGAGCAGAATAGATACGGTGAATGCACACAGTCATCAAACAAGGGTTGGGGAATCTAGAACCAGAGAATATAGGTTGCAGGTGAGGGAGCAAGATTTAATAGCAACCCGAGGGGGTAACCTTTTCACTCAGTGGGTGGTAGGTATATGGACTGATCTGCAGGGAGAAGGGAGTCGAGGCTTGTACTACAGCTGCTTTTAAAAAAACACTTGGATAGGAAAGGTGCAGAGGAATATAAGCCAAGTGTGAGCAAATGGGACCAGTTTAGATGGGGCATCTTGGTCGGCTTCGACCAGTTTCTATGTTGCATGACTTGCATTACTCTAACGCTCCCTCAGTGCTACCCTGTAAAGCCAGACTAAATATTTCCATTCAAGCCTTTGTAAAAGGGCAACACCTGTCTTGGGACAACGGGACCCGGTGGTGCTGCAGTAAAGCTGCTTCCTTACAGCACCTGAGACCTGGGTTCCATCCTGACTACGGGCGCTGGCTGGATGGAGTTTGCACGCTCTCCCCGTGACCGTGTGAGTTCTCTCCGGGTTCTCCAGTTTCCTCGCACATTCCAAAGACGTGCAGGTTTGTAGGTTAATTGGCTTCTGTAAATTGTCCCCAGTGTGCAGGACTGGGACAAGTGTACAGGGCGGTTGCTAGTATCTTGCAGACTCGGTGGGCCGAAGGGCCTGTTTGCACTCTGCATCTCTAAACTAAACGAAACGAAACAATTGAGTCACAATAGACTGGATGGACCTATGCTCCACAATAACTCCACAGGGCGGTGCGGTGGCGCACCGGTAGAGTTGCTGCCTTACAGCACTTGCAGCGCCAGGGACCCGGGTTCAATCCCGACTACGGGTGCTGTCTGTACGGAGTTTGCACGTTCTCCCCGTGACCTGCGTGGGTTTTCTCTGAGATCTTTGGTTTCCTCCCACACTCCAAAGACGTACAGGTTCGTAGGTTAATTGGTTTGGTGTGTGTAGAAATTGTCCCTAATGTGTGTGTGTCGGGTAGTGGTAATGTGGGGGGGGGGGGGGATCCCTGGTCGGTGCGGACTCAATGAGCCGAAGGGCCTGCTTCCACTCCGTATCTCCAGATTAAACAGTTGAATCGCAAAAAGGTTGAATGGACCGATACTGCATAATAATGTGTACTCTGCACTGGTTGAGATTATTCAGAGCTGACACAGTAAAATGTTCTGTCATCTCTTCATTAGTTCCAAAGAAAGTAAGTGTGGAGCAGACTTTAATCATATTTTCTTCTGGCTTTGTCTCATTTGACAGATTTGACTTTGCTGCATTGTGCTTGAGAAGCTTCAAGCTTCTTTTCCTATTAGCGCAGTTTGCCCGCGCACAGGAGAAAGCTTTTTGCAGCGGACTGAATGGAACGAGATGGGTGGGCCTTTCATTCAGAAGGGTGCTGTCGAGGGATTCACCAGCATGATCCAGAGCAGCTGTCAATAAATACTGATAACACCTCCCATTGTACAGTGAATGAATGACTCCAGCCAGTTATGAGGTTCCCACCTGATTCCCACTGACTCCTATTCTCCGAGAGCTCAAAGGTCGACACACAGTGCGAGAGTAAATCAGCGGCATCTCTGGAGAAACAGGATGGGTGACATTTCCAGTCGGGACCCTTCTTCAGACTGCATGTCACTCTCCCGTGCTCCTTCATTTAACAGTGCTGTCTTAATGTCAAAAGCAGCTTCTCTCTCTTCACCTCAGAAATTATGCTATCTGTCTACATTTTTAATAAAGAACCAAATGAGATCTGGAGCTAAATGGCCCAGAGTAAATGTTGACACCAAAGTGGTAGCTCAGTGCATTACTTCTTCCCGCTATTACTCCGACATGCAGGGGCCCTACTTATAGCTGACAGAACTCCTTGTCTCATATAATAACTCCATTAATCAACATTTGCTCCAACGGTGTCAGTCTGAAGAAGGATCCCGGTCCAAAATGTCACCCACCCATGTTCTTGATGCTGTCCGACCCACTGAGTTACTCCAACACTTTATGTCCTTCAGACATTCGCGATGCACCAGGCCCTTCGGCCTACTGAGCCCACGCCAACCAGAGATCACCCCGTGCTCTAGCACTATCCTACGCACTAGAGACAATTTACAATTTAAAGAAGCTAATTAACCAACAAACCTGCAAGTTTTTGGAATGTGGGAGGAAACAGGAGCTCCCGAAGAAAACCCACGCAGGTCACAGGAAGAACACACAAACTCCGTACATACGGCACACATAGTCAGGATCGAACCAGGGCGTCTGGCGCAGTAAGGCAGCAACCCTACCGCTGCACCATTGTGTCGCCCTGTCATCATTTGTAAACTCCATAATTTACTTGCCACATGCCGGGATTCTCACAACTCTCCACAGACACCCTACTGGAAGCTGTAAAATGCTACATACATGGCCCACTTGCACCTCCACACCCTTTATTGGAACCAACCCCCATCGTCACTTTGGTCTTCTTTGCCACACAATGGCACTGGTGGGCTACAGAAGGGGGGACAATAACTCCATCTTATATAAGAGACAAATGCTTAATATCTTGATCAAAAACTCAAGCAGGCACAAATGTGCACAGACACAACTCAGGGCTCACACTGGCATCTCATCTACTCCCTACTGCTTCACTTTACGATGACCGTACAATTTCAATGTTGTTGCCGTCGCCAGAGTCCTTTGGGGAAAGTTATTTGTTTAGTTTGGTTTAGGGATGCAGAGCAGAAACAGGCCTCTCGGCGCACCGAGACTGGGCAACCAGCAATCACCCCATACTTACACTGTCCTACAAACAACATGGACAATTTACACTTATATCAAGCCAATTAACCTACAATCCCGTACGTCTTTGGAGTGTGGGGGTAATCCGGAGATCACGGAGAAATCCCAAGCTCCGTGCAGACAAGCACCCGTAGTCAGGATCGAACCCGGGTCTCTGGCGCTGTAAGGCAGCAACTCTACCGCTGCGCCACCACCCACAATTCAGAGATATTCAACTTTTATTGGCACAAATTCACCCAATTTAAAACTGAGTTGGATATTCCTCGCATGCCTGTACTTTGGCCACCAGAGCAGTCTTTGTTCCCCAATATAAACAGTTCCAGTGCCACAGATGTCTGTGGAGGCCAAGTCATTGGGTATTTTTAAGGCGATTGACACATTCTCAATTAGTAAGGGTGACAGGGTTTATGGGGAGAAGGTCATAAGGGATAGGAGTAGAATTAGGCCATTTGGCCCATCAAGTCTACTCCCCCATTCAATCATGGCTGATCTACCTCTCCCTCCCAACACCATTCTCCTCCCTTCTCCCTATAACCTCTGACAACTGTACTAATCAAGAATTTATCTATCTATGTCTTAAAAATATCCACCGATTTGGCCTCTACAGCCTTCCGTGGCAAAGAATTCCACAGATTCACCACCAAAAAGGGGGTTGAGTGGGAAAAGTAGATCAGCCATGATTGAATGGCGGAATAGACTTGACGGGCCGAGTGGCCGAATTCTGCTGCTAGAACATATGAACTTATGAACATGAGCAGTTCACAAAACTGGAGGAAGGAAGAATTGAATGGATTTATACAAGCCTAGATCAGCAGCATTGATATACAACTTAATTGTGTCCAATATCGTAAATGGGATCCCATGGAATATTATGGAAATTCTATTTTCCCACTTATTATTTTGGGTCTGACAGCGTACGTGAAAAATTCCCTTGGTTGAAAATGTTTAGTTTAGTTTAGTTCTAGTTTGGAGATGCAACGCGGCAACAGGCCCCTTCAGCCCACCGGGTCCGCACCGACCAGTTGCCCCGCACACTAACACTACCCTACACACACATTAGGGACAGTCTTTACATTTATACCAAGCCAATTATCCTACAAACCTATACATCTTTGGAGTGTGGGAGGAAACCAAAGATCTCGGAGAAAGCCCACGCGGGTGACGGGGAAAACTCTGTGCAGATCAAACCCAGGTCTCTGCATGTTAGGCTGTAATGTGGCTACTCTAGGGCTATGCCACTGTGCCGTCGGCATGTTAAGGGCAAGTTATGATGGATACCCCAAATTAATCTAAACATATTAAGACTGTAAATGGAAGAGTGGCCGCCTAATGATTAGTTGGAACGTGCCCAAGTGCTTATTCAGTGACTGGTTGCAGAACCAGGGGCTCTGGACAATTGGACAAAATGAAAACAGGAAGCTTAATGATTGTGCCAAGTATATGTAGGAGGGAACTGCAGGTGCTGGTTTACACCGAAGATAGAGACAAAATGCCGGAGTAACTCAGTGGGACGGGCAGCATCTCTGGAGAGAAGGAATGGGTGACGTTTCGTGCCGAGTCCCTCGTCAGCCTGTGAGTCAGGGGAGAGGGAGACACAGAGATAAGGAAGGGTAAGGTGTGGGAACGAGACATCAAAGGGGACGAGGTTCAAGGAAAATGTAGAATAGATCATCGTTAGCTAGGAGAAGGTGACAACGTAGCATACAGAGATAAAATGTAATCAGGGGACAGCCAGACTGGTCTGAGGAGGAGAGCTGGAGAGAGAGGGGGAAAGCAAAGGTTATGAAGTTAGAGGTTAAGATTGCAACCTTCACGTGGTCCAGCCTGATTCAACAAATGCAATCAACCTGGCGTGCACAAACAGAACAAGTTGTCTTACAACTTTAGGCTGTGCACGCCATACGCAAGAAGAAGAAGGTTAATATTCATAGCACAGGGGTGTAGGTTGCCCATGCAAAATATGAGGTGCTGTTCCTCCAATTTGTGCTGGCCCTCACTCTGGCAGTGGAGGAGGCCGAGGACAGAAAGGTCAGGATGGGAATGGGAGGAGGAGTTAAAGTGTTTAGCGACCGGGAAATCAGGTAGGTTTCGGTGGGCTGAGCGAAGGTGTTCAGTGAAATGATCGCCGAGCTTTGATCGTTGAAAGTAGCTGGAACTACCAGACAAAGGATGAGGGAGACAGGTTGGGTAACTCCAACCTGCACAGGAAATCTAAGTATGACCTTTGCAACGCCATCAGGGACGACAAGAGAGAATTTCGACCACAAATAGAGGATGAAGACTAACTTGATTAATGCTAAATTATTTTTTAAATGTTGGAATCGAGTCCAACACTTCGATAAAAATGTTGCACTCTTCTGTGCAGCTTTCGGCCCTGTTGCCTGGAAAGCATACTGAACATTGGTTTCATCACTCCAGTCTCAGCAGAATGGCCATAATAGCGTGTTCTAGGCAGCTTGCCAACAATATTTTAGCGTAAAATTGCCATTGGTAGGTCAGGGAGTTAACTGAAGATGCTCAGAGCCAACTGCACTGTTCCAGGAAATACTGGACAAATAAATTATTGATAGTCATCGCAGATTCCGCAGATTTTTATTTGAATTTTATTCACAGAAATCTGTCGATAGGCGTGCCTGAACAAGTGGGGATTTATGCTGTGAAGGCAGGAGAATGCGGTTAGGAGGGAGAGATAGATCAGCCATGATTGAATGGCGCACTACACTTGATGGGCCGAATGGCCTAATTCTGCTCCTAGGATGAGAGGGGATTTTATTGAAACATATAAGATTGTTAAGGGTTTGGACACCCTAGAGGCAGGAAACATGTTCCCGATGTTGGGGGAGTCCAGAACCAGGGGCCACAGTTTAAGAATAAGGGGTAAGCCATTTAGAACGGAGACAAGGAAACACTTTTTCTCACAGAGAGTGGTGAGTCTGTGGAATTCTCTGCCTCAGAGGGTGGTGGAGGCTGGTTCTCTGGATACTTTCATGAGAGAGCTAGATAGGGCTCTTAAAAATAGCGGAGTCAGGGGATATGGGGAGAAGGCAGGAACAGGGTACTGATTGGGGATGATCGAATGGCGGTGCTGGCTCGAAGGGCTGTATGGCCTACTCCTGTACCTATTGTCTATTGCCTATTGTCTATCACTTATGACTTCGGATCTTCACCTTAAACTTATGTCCTCTTATTCCTCGATTCCCCTACTCTGGGCAAGCGACTGTGCATCTACCTGCTCTATTCCACGTGATTTTATACATGACTATAAGATCACCCCTCATACTCCTGCACTCCAAGGAATAGACACCCAGCCTACTCAACCCTACGGTACCTGTAGCTTTTCCATTCTATCTGTAACAGAGGCCTGAAAGGTGCCTGCACCCACGGCATTTCACATCTAATGGGTGACATTAGCCTCTTGGTACCCTTGTACCCAACTATCCCTTCTGTTTGGTGACAGCAGCTGAGCTATATATCTCAAGAAATCGTGATCTGTAGGCATTTAGTTTAGTTTAATTTAGAGATACTGCGATGGTAGAGTTGCTGCCTTACAGCGCTTGCAGCTTCAGCGACCCGGGTTCAATCCCGACTACGGGTGCTGTCTGTACAGAGTTTGTACGTTCTCCCCGTGACCGCGTGGGCTTTTCTCCGAGATCTTCGGTTCCCTCCCACACTCCAAAGACGTACAGATTTGTAGGTTAATTGGCTTGGTGTATGTGTAAATTGTCCCCAGTGCATGTAGGATAGTGTTAGTGTGCGGGGATCGCTGGTCGATGCGGACTCGGTGAGCCGAGCGGCCTGTTTCCGCGCAGTATCGCCAAAACTAAAACACGGAAACAGGCCCTTCGGCGCACCGAGTCCACTCCAAAAACATCAATCACCCATACACTAGTTCTATGTTATCCCACTTATCGCATCTAACACAATGGGCAATTTACAGGAAAGCAGTTAACCCACAAACCTGCACGCCTTTGGAATTCGAGAGGAAACGGGAGCTCCCTGGTGAAACCCACCTGGTCGCAGAGAGACGTACAAACTCTGCACAGAATGTACCAGTGGTCCGGATCAAACTCAGATTTCTGGCTCTGTGAGGCAGCAACTCTGCCGGTGCACCACTGGACCACCCGGAAAGTGCATTTGTCACACACATTGACATCATTTCACTGTAGTTGGATGAAAACACGCTACTGCTGAGTAATGTGTTTTGCCTTTCCTGAGCTAATGCGTTTTAAGGAGAATCCCATAAACATGGAGTATTTAGCAGCGTCAGCAATCAATACACGGTGGGCAACATTTTGATAGCCTGTGATATCAGGATTTACTTTGGGCAAATATTGCAGATTTTGTGAAAGTGCTATTGATAGATGGTGTGGGAGAATCAGCCAGGGTTAGATCTTTGCATAAACGGTTAGGTTAAAATGAATAGAGTTGAAAGCACAAATTCAAGTCTAAGTGGTAGTCGATAAACACATGCAAAAGGTGCGCATGTACACGCACACACACACACACACACACACACACACACACACACACACACACACACACACACACACACAGCACACACACACACACACACACACACACACACACACACACACACACACACACACACACACACAGCACATATCAAGCAATAGCCACCACGCCGCCACAAACAGCTGCAACTCAAGCAGACACATGCATAAACAGCAAAAAAGCATATTTAAGCAGAAACCTATTCACAAATGCCCTCAACACAGTCACATTAACACTCGCCTGCAAACACACACACTCACTCACATACACACACTCATGCACACACATTATTACACACACACTTACTCACACACACTCACTCATGTACACACTCACACACTCACACACACACACACACACTCACTCACAGGCGCACAATCGTGCACATACATACTTACACACACACTTACTTACACACTCGCACGTGTACACACACTCACACACATACATACTCGCTCACACACTCACACTCACACACATACACACACTCACGCACACATACACACTCACACTCACACACACTCACTCACACACATATACACACTCACTCACACACATACACACACTCACACTCACACACATACACACACTCACGCACACATACACACACACTCACGCACACATACACACACACTCACACACACATATACACACACACACTCACACACACACACACATATACACACACACACTCACACACACACTCACTCACACACTCACAGTCACACACACATACACTCACTCACACACATATACACACTCACACTCACACACACACTCACTCACACACATACACACACTCACACACACACACACACACACACACACTCACACACATACACTCACTCACACACATACACACACTCACACTCACTCACACTCACACTCACACACATATCCACACTCACTCACACACATACACATACTCACACTCACACACACTCACACTCACACACATACACTCACTCACACACATACACACACTCACACTCACTCACACTCACTCACACACACACTCACGCACTCACATTCACACACATACACACATACACTCACTCACACACATACACACACTCACACACACTCACTCACTCACACACACACACATACACACACAGGCCACCCTGAGGCACTGAAATAAAGCAGTCATACACATCCCTGCAATAATACAGTGGCATCTTTCATTATTTCCACCTGGGAAAGCACACAAGCACTTAATGTTACATCTCAGCAAACTGGCAGGCTCCCAGCTATGTAAGACTTATGCTGCAGTGTCAGCCATGAGTTTTGTGCTCACTTTGTAAATCTGAATCCATGTTTTCTGAGTCATAGAGTGAGAGTTGCAGGACCACAGATGGGAGGACAAGTTTTTGTTTCACGAAGATTCCCTCAACGACTTGCTTACAATATGATAGTACTTTATCCAGGCACATTTGGACTTGGGATGTTTAAAACACAATTTACCATCAGTAGTATATAGCCAAAAGAATGTCTAAGCTGTATATTCAATCATATATTGAGCTGCCGGAGGAGGTAGTTGAGGCAGGTACTATCGCAATGTTTACGAAACATTTAGAGTGGTACATGGATAGGATAGGTTTTGAGGGATATCGGCCAAACGCAGGCAGGTGGGACTAGTGTAGATGGGGCATGTTGGTCGGTGTGGGCAAGTTGAACTGAAAGGCCTGTTTCCACACTGTGTGACTCTATGACCATGACATAGGGGTGGGAGGTTGCAACCGTGACATGGTCCACCCTGTTTCGACTAATGCAATCAACCCGAGATGCAGACACAATTAGATCAAATAGAACAAATTGACCCACAACTTTAGGCTGTGCACACCATACGCAAGAAGAAGAAGACTATGACATATGTTCTGCCAACGTATATTGAACCAATTATCCTTAAAATAAATGTGGAGACCATTTAGTATTGATCTGTTCCTACAATAGGTGAGATTTTCTTGTCATAAATTACAGCACAGAAACATCTTGACATATCTGGATTTGTAATGTCAGTATCTAATGTGTAGACACAAGTCTCCTTCATGAAACACAGCAACAAAACGTCTGTTGTGGGTTATTTCCAGATTTCAATAAAAGAGTAAATTTGAAAATAAATTCTTAGCAGCAATTAAACTAAGCAGTAATAAACAGAATTTCGATCTGTCATGCTCTGACATCACACTTTCAATTTCACTCTAAGTAATGATAAGGAGGGATTGTGTTAAAATCAGCAACGCAGTGAACTCAAATTTCACTGTACCTTAATTGGTGCATGTGACAATTAAAATGAATCTTGAATCTTGAATCTTGAAAAATACAACCAGGGTTTGAGCGGAAATGTCTCACAGCAAATTGAAGTTGCGAGAATGCGAGTTTGAGCTGCTTTCTCGACTAGAAACCTCCTTTTCATAATTATTTAATAACAATTAAGTTCCTTGCTGCATCATTTTGTGATCAAGATTCTGAAAGGTCCTTCCATAAGTTAGGATAGTGTCAGATTCACCTCAACCTATGTATAACCTATGTACAACTTCACTTAGGTTAATCTATGATGAGCTTTTGTTGGCACTGGACTTGTACTCACTGGAGTTTAGAAGGATGAGGGAGGACCTCATTGAAACGTAGAGAATAGTGAAAGGCTTGGATAGAGTGGATGTGGAGAGGATGTTTCCACCAGTGGGAGAGTCTAGGACTAGAGGTCCTAGCCTCAGAATTAAAGGTCATTCTTTTAGGAAGAAGATGAGGAGACATTTATTTAGTCAGAGGGTGGTGAATCTGTGGAATTCTTTGCCACAGAAGACTATGGAGGCCAAGTCAGTGGGTATTTTTAAGGCAGGGATATATAGATTTTTGATTAGTACAGGTGTCAGAGGTTACGGGGAGAAGGCAGGAGAATGGGGTTAGGAGGGAGAGATAGATCATCCATGATTGAATGGCAGAGTAGACTTGATGGGCCGAATGGCTGAATTCTACTCCTATCGCTTAGGACCTTATGACCTAGCCCCATAGTAGACATTGAACTTTGTCTCTGGAACAGTTGCAATATAATGCCGACAGCCATATTCTGCACAATATAGTTCTCACTGTCGCACCACAGTTCCATAGGCAAAAAAAAAAGGATATTTTCCTTTTCTCTGCCTATTGTACTTGATTATATCTGTGTATAGTATTATCTGACGATTGCAAACCAAAGCTTTTTGTGGTACATGTGAAAAATAACAAATCAAAAACCCCAAAAACTTAAAACTTACTCCAAAAATAAAATCCAGATTATTCAGGCATTCCCCCGCAGTTAACATGTTTCATTCCTGGCAAAACATTCAGAAATCTCTTCTGCACCGTCTTTGGTAAAATCACATCTTTCCTGTAATGTGGTGATCAAACCTGCTATGTCCTTGAAGCTGGGTTGTGAACAAGGCTGAGAGTGATGTTAAGTTCTAACTACTATAATCATTGTGCAGTGCTAGGGGCACCAACATAAAGGTTTACCCTTGTCCAACAGCAACAAGGAGAGAACGCATGGTGCTTACATTATATATACATGAAGATATCATTGTATCCCCTGGCTATAGCATATATTTGCATATTCTGCATGCACAGACTTAAAGATCAGTATGCAGCAGTCAAATTGTGTTAACTGGAATTAAACATAGTTCCAGCATAATCTCCCTGCTCTTATATTCTATTCCCCAGTTTAGTTCAATTAATTTTTAGTGATACAGCGTGGAAACAAGCCCTTCGGCCCACCGGGTCCGTGCTGACCAGAGATCACCCCGTACACTAGTTCTATCGTACGCATTAGGGGACAATTTACGGAAGCCAATTGACCTACAACCTGCACGTCTTGCGAATGCGGGAGGAAACCAGAGCACCCGGAGAAATCCCACGTGGTCACAGGGAGAAGGTACAAACTCCGTACAGACAGCACCCATAGTCGGGATCAAAGGGGGATCTCTGGTGCTGGAAAGCAGCAACTCTACCTATGTGCCACAGTGCCGTCCTTAAGTTAATTAAGGAACGGAGCCAAGGTGCTATTTTAACCACCTTGCCTCAATGTGCTCTGGCCCTTGAACATACCAGCGTGATTACTGAATGGACGGAGGCCTTTGGGTGAGATTAATCCATCTAATCCCAACGGTCTGTCCTCTCCCCATAGACCTGCATAATAGTTCCTTTCTGTTACTTATTCAACCCCTTTTTGAATTCTGCAACTAATCTGCCTCACCTACTCATCTCTGGCAGTGCACTTCAGCTGCTAACCAGTCACTGTGTAAAAAGCAATTCTCCCCTTGTCACTTTTGATAATTACTTTCATTCTGTGCTTCTTGATTCATGATCAGTTTCTCTCTCATCTCTGACCATATCCCTCGTCATTTTCAAATCAACTCCCTCTCACCACCTTGTCTGTTCCAAGAGAACAACCAACAGCTTCTCCAATCCATCCACGTAATGAAAGCCCCTCATTTCTCAATGTAGTAAATCTCATCGACACTCTCCCCAATACTTTTATACCTTTCTCCCAGTGTGGCTTCCAGAAATGCACTCGACTACAGTGGTGACCTATCCAGCATTTTAATAAGGTTCATTAGTGATAGAAGCAGAATTAGGCCATTTGGCGCATCGAGTCTCCTCCGCCATTCAATCATGGCTGACACATCTCTCCCTCTTCACCCCATTCTCCTACCTTCTCCCCATAAACCCTGACACCAGTACTAATCAAGACTCTATCTATTTCTGCCTTAAAATTACGGGTGCTGGCTGTACAGAGTTTGTACGTTCCCCTGTGACCTGCGTTGGTTTTCTCTGAGATCTCCGAGATCTTCGGTTTCCTCCCACACTCCAAAGACGTACAGGTTTGCAGGTTAATTGGCTTGGTGTATGTGCAACTTGTCCCTAGTGTGTGTAGGATAGTGTTAGCGTGTGGGGATCGCTGGCTGGTGAGGGCTCAGTGGGCCGAATGGCCTGTTTCTGCGCTGTACCTCGATCCTAAACTAAACTAAACTAAAAGTATCCATTGACTTGGCCTCCACAGCTTTTTGTGGCAATTAATTTCGCAGGTTCACCACCCTCTTGCATGCCGTGCCGTTATTTGTAAAGCCCAGGGATTCGTAGTTTCTGTAAAGAGTTTGTCAATCTGACATGCACCTTCAATGTACTGCAAACACACATCCCCAGCCTCTCTCTTCCTGAACCCCTAATAGCATTCCAGAATTTGAATGTTTATAAATACAGCACAGTAGTGCAGCTGGTAGACAAGAGGCGAATACATAAGGCTGTCATTATAGAAACATGAAGATATCATTACTCTGCTGCCCCACAATGCCAGATTCTCCATTCGATTCTGACCTTGGGTGCTCTGTCTCTGTGGAGTTTGCCTGTGAGGCTGTGGGTTTTCTCCGGGTGCTCCAGATTCCTCCCACATCCCAAAGACACGCAGGATTGTAGGTTTATTGACGGCAGTAAATTTACCCCCAGTGCGTAGGGAGTGGGTGAGAAAGTGGGATAACATAGAACTTGTGTGAACTGGTGATTAATAGTCTCGATGGGCTGAAGGGCCTGTTTCTATGCTGTATCTCTAAATTAAACTAAAGTCATCACATATCCTAGAAACAAGAAACTGCAGATGCTGGTTTTACAAATAAAGATACAAAGTGCTGGAGTAACTCAGCAGGTTAGCCAGCATCTCTGGTGACCATAGAAAAGTGACGTTTCGGGAAGTGTCTCAACCCAAAACGTCGCCTATTCACATTCTCCAGAGATCCTGCCTGACCCACTGAGTGACTACAGTACTTTGAGTATCCACACCTCTTAGTATTCTCCCATTTTTTTTTCTTCAGACGGAGTAGACTTAGACAATAGTCAGGGGAGTAGACTTAGACAATAGACAATAGACAATAGGTGCGGAGGAGGGCATTCGGCCCTTCAAGCCAGCACCGCCATTCAATGTGATCATGGCTGATCATCCCCAATCAGTACCCCGTTCCTGTCTTCTCCCCATATCCCCTGACTCCGCTATATTTAAGCCCTATCTAGCTCTCTCTTGAAAGTATCCAGAGAACCGGCCTCCATCACCCTCTGAGGCAGAGAATTCCACAGCCTCACAACTCTCTGTGAGAAAAAGTGTTTCCTCATCTCCGTTCTAAATGGCTTACCCCTTATTCTTAAACTGTGGCCCCTGGTTCTGGTCTCCCCCAAAATCGGGAACATGTTTCCTGCCTCTAGCGTGTCCAAACCCTTAATAATCTTATATGTTTCAAAAATGACCACTCTCATCCTTCTAAATTCCAGAGTATACAAGCCCAGCCTCTCCATTCTCTCAGCATATGACAGTCCTGGCATCCCAGGATTTAACCTTGTGAACCTACGCTGCACTCCTTCAATTGCAAGAATGTCCTTCCTCAAATTTGGAGATCAAAACTGCACACACTACTGCAGGTGTGGTTTCACTAGGGCCCTGTACAACTGCAGAAGGACCTCTTTGCTCCAATATTCGATTCCTCTTGTTATGAAGGCCAACATGCCATTCGCTTTCTTCACTGCCTGCTGTACCTGCATGCTTACTTTCATTGGTTGATGAACAAGGACCCCCAGATCCCGTTGTACTTCCCCTTTTCCCAACTTGACACCATTTAGACAATAATGTGCGTTCCTGTTTTTGCTAAACTCACATTTATCCACATTAAACTGCATCTGCCATGCATCTGCCCACTCACCCAACCTGTCCAAGTCACCCTGCATTCTCATAGCATCCTCCTCACAGTTCACACTGCCACCCAGCTTTGTGTCAAGTGCAAATTTACTTTGAATCCCTGCATCTAAGTAAGTAAGTAAGTTTATTGGCCACGTGTTCACATACACGGAATTTGCCTGATCTAAATCATTAATATATATTGATAAATCATTAATATATACATGACGGACCGAGTGACCTAATTATACTCCTATTCCTTATGAATGGAAAACAAGAGATATATTCAGTGATATAAAGAGATATAGAACAAATGGATGAAATATATGCACAAAAGTAACGACGATAAAGGAAACAGGCCATTGTTAGCCGTGGGCTAGGGGAAAACGAGTTACAAACAATGAAATTCACCAGGACGACAGTGAAGCTAGTACAACACCGAGGGTGGGGGAGGAACGGAGAGAGCGGGTTACTTGAAGTTAAAGAAATCAATATTCATATCGTTGGGTTGTCCTTAATAGTTCTGAGCCAGTGGGACCTCAGTGGAAACAACTTCACAAGTGCAAAAACACATGTCTCTTTCACTATGTTTAAGAAAGAACTGCAGGTGCTGGAACACTCGAAGGTAGACAGAAATGCTGGAGAAACTCAGCAGGTGAGACAGCATCTATGGAGCGAAGGAATAGGTGAAGCTTCGGGTCGGGACCCTTCTTCAGACTGATGAAGGGTCTCGACCCGAAGTGTCACCTATTCCTTCGCTCCATAGATGCTGCATCACCCGCTGAGTTTCTCCAGCATTTTTGTCTCCCTTCTGTCTCTTTCACTAGAATCACAGGGGTTTAATTTTACAGCTAGCTTGCCATATGGGATCTGGTCAAGATTCTTGTTCTAATCATTGTAGGCCACATCAGATACACTGCCCTCATTAATTATTCTTGTTACCTCCTCATAATATTATGTCCCTGTCCCACTTAGGAAACCTGAATGGAAACCTCTGGAGACCGTGTGCCCCACCCAAGGTTTCCGTGAGGTTCCCGGGGTTCCGGTCACTCTCCATGTCACCATGGTCAATTGTCTGGAAAGCCTCAAGCGAAGCATGAGCTGCATCTACTGACCAAAGATCCTAAAGGATCTTTGCTATCGACCGCACGCACACACACACACACAAACACATCACGAAGGTGGGGGCCAGGGACAGCGGAGGAGCGCTTTCTGCGTGTGAAGAGGAAAGTAAGCGGCTGCCACAGAGCACGGTAAGTCCTTTAGAGAGCGCGGGAGGGAGGGAGAGCAGGACAGAGAAAGGGAGAGAGAAGGGGAGAGAGAAGGGGAGAGAGAAGGGGAGAGAGGAGGGGAGAAAAGAAGTGGAGACAGTTTTAGGAAGTTTAATAAAGTTAGCGGGCATTTTACCTTCCGGCGGATCTTCTAGGTCCTGAAAACCAAATAAGATTTATTTGCTGAAAACTCCAATGAGCCAATCAGAACGGCTGGTTAGTGAAGGCCTTCGATTGGCTGTAAGTAAAAATGCGACCCCACCACTGGCTTCGACAAAACGGCAACCTATTTTTAGTTGCGGGCGGTTTTGGTTTTTTGGAAATAATCGCAGGAACATAGCAGAAGCCGCGACTACGCGGAAACCACTTTCCACAATTAGGGAGAGTGACCGGAACCTCCAGGAATCTCCGGGAACCTCATGGAAACCTTGGGTGGGGCGCAAGGTCTCCAGAGGTTTCCGTTCGGATTTCCTAAGTGGGAAGATTTGCCGGAAGGTAAAATGCCCGCTAACTTTATTAAACTTATTAAAACTGTCTCCACTCCTACTCCCCCCCCCCCCCCGTTCTCGCCCCTTCTCCCTCCCCGTTCTCCCCCCTTCTCCCCCCTTCTACCCCCTTCTGTCCCCTTCTCTGTCCTTCTCTCCCTCCCTCCCGCGCTCTCTAAAGGACTTGCCATGCTCTGTGGCAGCCGTTTACTTTCCTCTTCAACACGCAAAAAGCGCTCCTCCGCTGTCCCTGGGCCCCCACCTTTGTGATGTGTTTGTGTGTGTGTGTGTGTGTGTGTGGGCGGTCTTTTGGTCAGTAGATGCAGCTCATGCTTCGGTTGAGGCTCTCTAGGCAATTGACCAGAACCTCTGGTGACTCATGGAAAGTGACCGGGAACCTCTGGGAACCTCACGGGAACCTCTGGGAACCTCACGGAAACCTTGGGTGGGGCACACGGTCTCCAGAGGTTTCCGGTCAGGTTTCCTAAGTGGGACAGGGGCTTTAGGTTTTGTTAGTTAAATGTGGTCTTCCCTCAGTCCAGTTTAGTTTATTGTCATGTGTACCGAGGTACAGTGAAAAGCTTATGTTGCGTGCTATCCAGTGAGCTGAACGACAATACAGGGTTACAGTCAAGCCATTTACAGTGTATGGATACATGATTAGGAAATAACATTTAGTGCAAGGTAAAGCCAGCAAAGTCCGATCAAGGATAGTCCGAGGGTCACCAAACAGGTAGATAGTAGTTCAGCACTGCTGTCTGGTTGTGGTAGGATGATTTAGTTGCCTGATAACAGCTGGGAAGAAACTGTCCCTGAATCTGGAGGTGTGCATTTTCACACTTCCAGACCCTTTGTCTGATGGAGGAGAGGGGGGGGGGGGGGGGGGAAGAAGGAGTGGCCAGGGTGTGACTAGTCCTTGATTATGCTGCTGGCCTTGGCGAGTTGAAATAGATTTCCTCTGATTAATTTACACCTTTTCAAATGCACACCTATGTTGTTGCTTAGAAAAAAATCCTACAAATCTTCCATCACAGAATAAACTAACCCAGCCTGCATTTATTTGTGTGGGAAGGAACTGCCTATGTTAGTTTACACTGAAGATAGACACAAAATGATGGAGTAAGTCAGCAGGTCAGGCAGCATCTCCTGAGAAAAGGAATAGATGACGTTTCGGGTCGATACCCTTCTTCAGACTATTTATTTGTTACAGATGGATGAGAGGAGATCCTATTGAAACATATAAGATTATTAAGGGTTGAGACATGCTAGAGGCAGGAAACATGTTTCCGATGTTGGGGGAGTCCAGGACCAGGGGCCACAGCTTAAGAATAAGGGGTAAGCCATTTGGAATGGAGATGAGGAAACACTTTTTCACACAGAGAGTTGTGAGTCTGTGGAATTCTCTGCTTCAGAGGACGGTGGAGGCAGGTTCTCTGGACACTTTCAAGAGAGAGCTAGATAGGGCTCTTGAAGATAGTGGAGTCAGGGGATATGGGGAGAAGGCAAGAACGGGGTACTGATTGTGGATGATCAGCCATGATCATATTGAATGGTGGTGCTTATACTGGCTTGAAGGGCCGAATGGCCTACTCCTGCACCTATTGTCTATTGTCTATTGATTTGATCCCTTCCTCATTTTTAGCAACATTTAATTCATATTCAGTATACCATCTCACTTTTTGCACAATCAATACTCACAATCAATGGACACAGTCAAAGTGAGTGTTTGGTTTAATTTAGTTTAGAGAAACAGGCCCTTCGGCCCACCGAGTCCATGCCGACCAGCGATTCCTGCACACTAACACTATCAAACATGAAGGACAATTTTACATTTTATATCAAGCCAATTAACATACAAACCTGTATGTCTTTGGAGTTTGGGAGGAAACCTGAGCACTTGGAGAAAAACCCACGTGGTCACGGGGAGAACGTAGAAACTCCGTATAGACAGGACCTGTAGTCAGAATCGAACCTGGGTCTCTGGCGCTATTTGGCAGCAACTCTACTGCTGCTCCATGCTGGATATACGATAGGAATCCCTCAACCAGCTTTTACATTCAACAATGAGACAAGCTATTTTAAAGTTGCCTTTGTGGGTGGTTTCTCAATATGCTTTGTTGCCTTGAACAGGTTGTTCCCATTGATAAATATCTATCGATTTTTGTTTGAAATGCAATAAATTGTCCTGATCTTGAATACCCTGCTTGAAAGGTTGGTGGAAGCGGATTGTAAAAGTATTTTGAAAAAGAAAGTGGATGCATATTAGAGAAGCAAGATTATTCAGAGATATGTGCACTTTAGCTCTTATAAATGGAGTTCCTTTAAACCTAACACAGGATGGATGGGCTGAATGGCCTGCTTCCCTGCTGTTTCATTTTGTAACAGGCCATGTGTATTAGGAGATTGTAACTTGATCAGTCTGTCGAAGGGCCCCAACCCAAAACGTCACCCATTCCTCCAGAGATACTGCCAGTCCCGCTGAGCGACTCCAGCATTTTGTGTCTATCTTCAGTATTTATCTACAGCTCCTTCCTTGATCAGTGCTGCTTTAAGTAATCTTAGCAAGGACAGCACTTGGCCATGGGGGAATAACACTACCAGGGTGAATAGCAAGTGAGCTCTTCTCTTCCAATTATTGACCACCCAAAATCTCCTGGTCACGATCAAGGCAGAAATAGCACAAGATTGCAGCATCACCATCTGATTAGGATTTGATTACAGGAATGAGGAAGTCTTATTGTAACTCAGCGGGTCAGACAGCATCTCTGGAGAAAAGGAATAGGTGACGTTTTGGCTCGAGCCCCTTCATCTCGAGCTGAAACGTCGCCTATTCCTTTTCTCTAGAGATGCTGTCTGACCCACTGAGTTACTCCAGCATTTTGTGTCCACCTTCAGTTCCTCCTTACATAAGTCTAATTGTCAAGCCCTGGTGAGACTGCAGCGGAATATTGTGCACAGTTTTGGTCTCCTCATGTAAAATGGAAAGAGTGCAGAAAGAAACATCAAAACATAGAAACATAGAAAATAGGTGCAGGAGTAGGCCCTTCGAGCCTGCACCGCCATTCAATATGATCATGGCTGATCATTCAACTCAGTATCCCGTACCTGCCTTCTCTCCATACCCCCTGATCCCTTTAGCCACAAGGGCCACATCCAACTCCCTCTTAAATATAGCCAATGAACTGGCCTCAACTACCCTCTGTGGCAGAGAATTCCATAGATTCACCACTCTCTGTGTGAAAAATGTTTTTCTCATCTCAGTCCAAAAAGATTTCCCCCTTATCCTTAAACTGTGACCCCCTTGTCCTGGACTTCCCCAACATCGGGAACAATCTTCCTGCATCTAGCCTGTCCAACCCCTTAAGAGAGAGAGAGAGCAGCAGAGACACGGTAGTGTGTAGGGAGCAACTTACACCCCTTAATTTACAGTCCTTAAGGAGGACTGAGTGGAGGTGTTCAACGAAACGATCGCCGGGCTTGCACTTTGTCTCGCCGATATAAAGGAGTCCAAACCTGGAACAGCGGATACAGTAGATGAGGTTGGAGGAGGTGCAAGTGAACCTTTGCCTCACCTGAAAAGACTGTCGGGGTCCTTGGACGGAGGCGAGGATGAAGGTATATGGACAGGTGCCGCATCTCCTGCAGTTGCAGGGGAAAGTACCTGGGGAGGGGGTGGTTCGGTGGGAAGGGCCGAGTTGATGGTAGGTTTGACGCGTGAGGTGTGTTTTGAGTAGCCATGGAGTCAGGGGAGGTTTCATTGAAACCTATAACCTTCTTAAATGGCTTGGCAGGTCAGATTCATGGTGGATGTTTTCTGACGGAGAAGGGGGCACCGTTTGAGAAAAAAAAAAAGATCATTTATGACTGAGGTGATAGTATCACAAAGTAAATTAACAGGTGAATGCACAGAGACTTCTACCCAGGGTCGGGGAATCAAGAACCAGAAGACACAGGCTTAAGGTGAGAGGGGAAAGACCTTGAGGGGCAACTTTTTCACTCCAGAGGGTGGTGGGTATATGGGATAAGCTGCCAGAGGAGATAGTCGAGGCAGGTACAACAACAACATGTCTGGACATTTGGTCAGGTAACATGGATAGGAAAGGTGTAGAGAGAGGGATATGGACCAAATGGTATGATATTTCTTCACTCAAAGCGTGGTGGTCCATTGTAATTGTCCCCCTCAAAGACCTGTGGAGTCACAGTCGCTGAGACATTCATAACAAAGGTGTCGAGATTTCTGGATATTGAAGGGATCCAGTTAAAACGGAGATAATGTTGGAAACTGTTGCCGAGGTTGTTGATGAGAAGAGCATTTGTGATCTAGATGAAGAGTGGAGCTGGCTCGCAGGCATACAAGGCCTAATTTTGACTATACTTCTTATAGACAATAGACAATAGACAATAGGTGCAGGAATAGGCCATTTGGTCCTTCCAGCCAGCATCGCCATTCAATGTGATCATGGCTGATCATCCCCAATCAGTACCCCGTTCCTGCCTTCTCCCCATATCCCCTGACACCGCTATTTTTAAAAGCCCTATCAAGTTCTCTCTTGAAAGCAACCAGAGAACCTGCCTCCACCGCCCTCTGAGGCACAGAATTCCACAGACTCACCACTCTCTGTGAGAAAAAGTGTTTCCTCATTTCCGTTCCTTCTTATTCTTATTCTTAAACTTATCCTTATTCTTAAACTGTGGCCCTAGGTTCTGGACTCCCCCAACATCGGGAACATGTTTCCTGCCTCTAGTGTGTCCAAGCCCTTAACAATCTTATATGTTTCAAAAATGACCACTCTCATCCTTCTAAACTCCAGAGTGCACAAGCCCAGCTGCTCCATTCTCTCAGCATATGACAGTCCCGCCATCCCTGGAATTAACCTTGTAAACCTACGCTGCACTCCCTCAATAGCAAGAATATCCTTCCTCAAATTAGGGGACCAAAACCAAAAATACTCCAGGTGTGGTCTCACCAAGGCCCTGTACAACTGCAGTAGAACCTCCCTGCTCCTATACTCAAATCCTTTTGCTATGAATGCTAACATACCATTTGCTTTCTTCACAGCCTGCTGCACCTGCATGCCTACTTTCAATGACTGGTGTACCATGACACCCAGGTCTCGTTGCATCTCCCCTTTTCCTAATTGGCCACCATTCAGATAATAGTCTACTTTCCTGTTCTTGCCACCAAAGTGGATAACCTCACATTTATCCACATTATACTGCATCTGCCATGCATTTGCCCACTCACCCAACCTATCCAAGTCACCTTGCAGCCTCCTAGCATCCTCCTCACAGCTAACACTGCCCCCCAGCTTCATGTCATCTGCAAACTTGGAGCTGTTGCATTCAATTCCCTCGTCCAAATCATTACTATATATTGTAAATAGCTGGTATCCCAGCACTGAGCCTTGCGGTATTTGCGACATCTCCAGTCTTAGAGTTGAGTTATAGAAGTTGGAACATTATGTATAGCCTCCAGCCTTGCGACATCTCAAGTCATTGTGTTTTATGGCTGTTTTTCAACCTCTTCAATCTGAAGATCTCGACCCGAAACATCACCCATTCTTTCTCTCCAGAGATGCTGCCTGTCCCGCTGAGTTATTCCAGCTTTTAGTGTCTAGTTTCAGATTAAACCAGCATCTGCAATCTCTTCTTACACTGTTAAGCAAAACAGGTCCTATTCTCATAATATTATTCACCTCAAGTAAGTCTTTTCATCACCTCCGTTGCTGCAGAGAATTCAATCCCAGTTATCAAATCTTTCTTCAAAGTGAAACAAAAATTCCAGCCCTGCCAATATGTTCATAAATCGCCCCTGGATCCTCTCCGGAACAATTGCACCCTTTCCACAGTGTGTCATAGTCTTACAGCATGGAAACAGGCCCTTCATCCCAACTTGTCCATGCAGTTCAAGATGCCCCATTTAAACTAGTCCCATTTATCTGCATTTGACCCATATCCCTTTAAGCCTTGTGTGTGCCAGTGTGTGTGTAAAGGTGTGTGTGAGAGTGTGTGTGTTAGGTTGCGTGTGAGAGTGTGGGTCAGTGAAGCGGCGACAACACCCTGAGTGAGCGGAGACTTGGCGATGTCCAGGGAGCATTTCCCTCTCTCCCCCCCCCCCCCCCCCGGGAATGCGGGCCGGCCC
This sequence comes from Okamejei kenojei, assembly GCA_035221665.1. Lineage (NCBI taxonomy): Eukaryota > Metazoa > Chordata > Chondrichthyes > Rajiformes > Rajidae > Okamejei > Okamejei kenojei. Next base: position 5,639,297 of record CM069136.1, read on the forward strand.
AGGTGCTCTGTGTCCAGCTGGGGTCTGGGAGAGGTGAGTGTCAGTAACCCGGGGGGGGAGGGGGAGGGGGCTGAGGGTCAGTGACCCGGAGGTCGGGCATCGGAGCAGAGCCTTAGCCCAAGATTCATCCCGGCGGCTCCGGAGACGGCACCGACGCCCCCACTCACCTGGTCCGCTCCTGTCTCCGGGCCGGGGTTAAAACTGCATGCGGTGTGGACAGAGCGGCCGCCGGACACAGAGCCATCAGAGGTGAGGGTGGGAGGTGTGAACGGTATCTCAGGGGGGTCGGTGCTGGGACCAGGGCCGTGTCTCACCTATCACGCCATCTGCACGGGAATGTGAATGCGGGTGAGGCAGCATCTATAGAGCGGCGGACAAAAATGCTGGAGAAATGCTAGAGTGTGAAGAAGGGTCAAACCGAGACATAGATGCTGCCTCACCCGCTGAGTTTCTCTCGCATTGTTGTCCACATTGCCATTATAAATAGTGTGCGATGGGCTTAAGCCAATTAAATTGCTCATTCTTTACGGGGAACCTGCCGACAAGAAACAATTCTCATTGGTGAGTGTGGAGGAGTGTGGCTTATTTATTTATTCATATATTTTTTTAAATATTTTTTTGAGCGTGACAACTTCTGTCATCAGCGTGAGAGCGTGAGAATTTCCACAAATGCGTTAGTCTCACGCTCAATGCGTGAGAGTCGGCAGCCCTGTTAAACTTCATCTGCCATGCATCTGCCCACTCCCCCAACCTGTCCAAGTCACCCTGCATTCTCATAGCATCCCCCTCACAGTTCACATTGCCACCCAGCTTTGTGTCATCTGCAAATTTGCTAATGTTACTTTGAATCCCTTCATCCAAATCATTGATGTATATTGTAAATAGCTGGGGTCCCAGCACCGAGTCTTGCGGTACCCCACTAGTCACTGCCTGCCATTCTGAAAGGGACCCGTTAATCCCTACTCTTTGTTTCCTGTCTGCCAACCACTTCTCTATCCATGTCAGCACTCTACCCCCAATACCATGTGCTCTAATTGTGCCCACTAAACTCCTATGTGGGACCTTATCAAATGCTTTCTGAAAGTCCAGGTACACTACATCCACTGGCTCTCCCTTGTCCATTTTCCTAGTTACATCTTCAAAAAATTCCAGAAGATTAGTCAAGCATGATTTCCCCTTCGTAAATCCATGCTGACTCGGACCGATCCTGTTACTGCTATCCAAATGTGTGGCTATTTCATCTTTTATAATTGACTCCAGCATCTTCCCCACCACCGATGTCAGGCTAACTGGTCTATAATTCCCCGTTTTCTCTCTCCCGCCTTTCTTGTGCTCTCTTTTGCTCTTGCAGCTCCCCCATGACAGTACACTGCAACACTGATGGAAGCAGGTAGACCTGTAGGAAAGGTTGTGTGGGAAGGAACTGCAGATGCTGGTTTATACCGAAGATAAAGTGCTGGAGTAACTCAGCGGGTCAGGCTGCCTCTCTGGAGAAAAAGGATGGATGACTTCAGCATTGGCCTGTGCAGTCTCCCGGTTGCAAAAACATTTTAACTCCCATTCCATCTCATTATCATGCTGACCTTTCTGTCCTGGACCTCCTCCACTGTCAGAGTGAGGCCACGTGCAAATGGGAGGAACAGCACCTCATATTTCGCTTGGGCAGCTTACACTCCAGCAGTATGTCCGTTGATTTCTATAATTTCAAGTAACCCCTGCATTCCTTCTCTCCGCCAAAACCTCCCCCCCCCCAACCGTAGTCACCCTACTAGTTCCACTGTTCGTATCCCTGTATCTCTCTTGTTATCACCTCCTCCACAGCCAGCAATGGGCCATTATGGTCTCCACTCTTCCTTGCTCATCTGTTACTGGCCCTGATTTATAACCATATAACCATATAACAATTACAGCACGGAAACAGGCCCTCTCGGCCCTTCCAGTCCGTGCCGACCATTTGTTTTCCCCTAGTCCCATCTACCTGCACTCAGACCATACCCCTCCATTCCCTTCACGTCCATATACCTATCCACTTTACTTTTAAATGTTAAAATCGATCCTGCCTCCACCACCTCTGCTGGAAGCTCATTCCACACAGCCACCACCCTCTGAGTAAAGAAGTTCCCCCCTCACGTTACCCCTAAACTTCTGTCCCTTAATTCTCATGTCATGCCCTCTTGTTTGAATCTTCCCTACCCTCAATGGGAAAAGCTTATCCACGTCAACTCTGTCTATCCCTTTCATCATTTTAAAGACCTCAATCAAGTCCCCCCTTAACCTTCTGCGCTCCAAAGAATAAAGACCTAACTTGTTCAACCTTTCTCTGTAACATAGTTGCTGGAACCCTGGCAACATTCTAGTAAATCTCCTCTGTACTCTCTCTATTTTGTTGACATCCTTCCTATAACTGGGCGACCAAAATTGTACACCATACTCCAGAATTGGTCTTACCAATGCCTTGTACAATTTTAACATTACTTGCATTTGTTCTGGCCTTTTTCAACCTCCAGTCCCCACTTTAAGTCTGAAGAAGGGTACTGACCCGAAACTGACCCGTCTCCCATCCTTTTCCTCCAGAGATGTTGAGTCACTCCAGCACTTTGTGACTATAATCAGTGCCTGAAGGAAAGTTCGCTTGGACGAAGTTCTAGAAAGCTGCTGCTTCCTCTGCAACTGTGCAACACTTTGCAAAGAGTAGGAGAGAAAAGGAATTATATAACGAAGGGTGAGTCATTGGAAGGCATCCACATGAAATCCACTTAATGCTGGTCTGACCTGATTGTTAGTTAGCATTCATGACACATAGCACAATTATATTTTTTTCCTCTCTTCATAAATTCACTGAACATGTCCCACTTGCCCAAATTGTTACATTATTTCACACGGGCTTTGTTGAAGCTGTTTGAGTTTTTGTTCCCCGATCTTATTAAGAGTTATACATTTCAATGAACCCACATCATAAATTACTCAGAAGCAACGCAAAGCTTCTTCGCAGCACACGAGTGTCCGTTGCTCCCCTGGCGTGATACTCAGTCGTGTGGACCAGAAAGCCGCTAATCTGATGCTCAGTTTTGCTACATTCTCCACCTAAACAGACTGCCAGTAATCACTGCCTGGGGTCACACATGAAGATCTTGAAGTTCATGGAAGTACATTCATATAACCAGGCGCCGGAAAGAACAGTGTTTGGTTTTTTTCCTTTAGTTTCCAGATACAGCACAGAAACAGGCCCTTCGGCCCACGCCGACCAGCACGCTAACACTATCCTGCGCACACGAGGGACGTTTTACATTTACACCAAGCCAATTAACCTACAAACCTGTATGTCTTTGGAGTGTGGGAGGAAAAAAGATCTCAGAGAAAACCCACGCAAGTCACGGAGAGAACGTACAAACTCCGTACCGACAGCACCTGTAGTCAGGATCGAACCTGGGCCTCCAGCGCTGCATGCGCTATACGGCAGCAACTCTACCACTGCACGACCGTGCCGCCCAAATAGAATCGTTGAATTGTTGAGTTCCTTCATAATAATAATAATTTTTTTAAGTCGTTATATCACCAAATACCCACAATGAAATCCATTGAAGAGTCCCCCAAATCGACACTGCCACATGGGTGAAGTCTCAGATAGCAGCACACAAGCTGCACCTCTCAATTGTAAGTGGTGATCAAGAAGGTTATATTATCTTGAAACTGATACAGTCAATCCCTTTTGAACTAAATGGGGTTTTAAAATACCCAGCGACTGCATGCAAGGAATAGCAATGGCACAATATGCCACTGAGTACAGAAGCTACTAATCAGTTTCAATAGTCCTTGGCAAATAATTTTCCTCTTATTTGCATCTTATTCTTTCGACTGGGTTGCCCGCTTATAGAGAGATACAGTGTGGAAACAGGCCCTTCAACCCAACTTGCCCACACTGGCCAACATGTCCCACCTGCCAGCGTTTGGTCCATATCCCTCCAAACCTGTCTATCCCTGTAGTGGCATACAGCGCAGCAAAGTGTGGAGTCGTGCATTTGGTAGTAGGAATAAAGGTGCAGACTGTTTTCTAAATGGGGAGAGGATTCAAAAATTGGAGGTGCATATAAATATATATATTCTGACCCAGTCTGAAGGAGGGTCCCGACTCGAATCATCAGCCATCCTTTTTCTCCAGAGGTGATACCTGTCCGGCTAAGGAACTGCAGATGCTGGTTTATACCAAAGATAGACATAAAGTCCTGGAGTAACTCAACGGGTCTGAAGAAGGGTCTCGGCCCCCGAAACGTCACCCATTCCTTCTTTCCAGAGACGCTGCCCATCCCGCTGAGTTAATCCACCTTTTTGCGTTTATCGTCGGTTTAAACCAGCATCTGCAGTTCCTTCCTACACATCTGCAGTTCCTTGTTTCCAGATGTAGGATTAATGCAGATTCAGGGCCTGTGGGGTTCTTCAACAGTAGAACCACTACGATTTAATAAGAGAACTCAATAACAAATCTTCATATAGTCCACAGAATTGAAGAGATGAAGCAGAACAAAACAAGATCATTCTGACATGAGTTTGATGAGACAAATGTCTCTTTCTGCGCTGTAATAATTCTATCCTGCTATTAGCTGAACAAATGTTCTTATATATTGTTGACAATTGCAGGAAGTATGTTTCCTTACAACAATTTGGTTGATCTGCTATAATAATGATCCCTGGCCACAGGTCTTACACCGTGAAGTATTAGATAAGGGACCAGCAACTGATATCGTGCTGCAAGATAGAAAAAAATATGTGTACATACTTTTCAGATAGTTTGCTGTTAGACACAGAGAAACCTAGAACAATAGGTGCAGATGTAGGCCATTCAGCCCTTCGAGCCAGCAACACCATTCAATATGATCATGGCTGATCATCGAACATCAGTACCCCTTTCCTGCTTTTCCCCCCATATCCCTTGATTCCTTTAGCCCTAAGAGCTAAATCTAACTCTCTCTTGAAAACATCCAGTGGATTGACCTCCACTGCCTTCTGTGGCAGAGAATTCCACAGATTACACAGATTCACAACTCTCTGGGTGAAAAAGTTCCTCATCTCAGTCCCAAATGGCCTACCCCTTATTCTTAAGTGGGGAGGAGACCCATTTTGTGTTGCTCTTTCACATAAAGCATACTTATTTCAATTTAAAAAAATGTTAAAGTGGGACTAGTGTGGCTGGGACATGTTGGCCGGTGTGGGCAAGTTGGGTCGAAGGGCCTGTTTCCATGCTATATGACTCAATGACTCTATGACCACCGATTCAACTTGCAAATTAACCTACTGGGAATCCTGCACTGACACTCCCAAGTCTCTTTGCACCTCAGATTTCCAAATCCTCTCCCCATTTAGGAAGCAGTCTACGCCTTTATTCCTACTAGCAAATACATGACTCCCTGCTTCCTACACTACCTGCCTCTCCACCTATCTTCACCAAGTTATTTCTGATGGGAACAGAAATCCACAGAGGGAATGAATAAGCAAAGTTTTGGTTGGGTCCCTCCTTCAAGGGTCTGAAGAAAGGGCCTGATCTGAAAAGTCATCTGTTCATTCTCACCACAGATGCTGCCTGCCCATTCTGTGCTCCTCCAGCACTTTGTGTGTTAACAACAATTCCAGCATCTGCAGTTCCTCTTGCGTCTATTTCTCAATCGAGCTTTGAATATAAAGTTACAATTTGAGTCGTTTGACTGTTTGAATAAATACTGAGCAAAATTATTTTAAAACATTCATTGCTTTAAATTAAACATTACCAATTCAAACCATTAAATTTCTTTGCTGGAATGAAATAAAGGAATTAACTCCAAAAAAAAAACAACAAACGCCTGACAATAATATCTTCAGCACTGCAAACTGCCACAAGCTGGTGCACATGAGGTGATAAAGACAATGGAAGTGGAGCTAAATAAAGGGGAGCTTAAAGGAGATGGACTAAGGAGGAGGAGAGGAGTAGAGGAGACTGGCAAGTATAGTGAGCATGCAAGTCTAGTTCTATTGCTCGGCTTCAGCTACTCAAGGCATGACATGATTGCAGAGAAAAGAGAGCATAAAGGAATAGCTTTAGGTTAGGTTAGACAGAGGTTCACTTGCAACTCCTCCAACCTCATCTACTGTATCCGTTGTTCAAGATGTGGACTCTCATACATCGGCGAGGCCGAATGTAGACTGGGCGATCATTTCGCTGAACACCTTCGCTCAGTCTGCCTTGGTCTACCTGATCTCCCGGTTGCCAAACACTTTAATTCCCCTTCCTATTCCAACAAAAGACCTTCCTGTCCTAGGTCTCCTCCATTGTTAGAATGAGGCCAAGCACAAATTGGAGGAACTGCATCTCATATTTTGCTTGGGCAGCTCACAGCCCAGTGGTGTGAATATTGATTTATCTAACTTCAAGTAACCCTTGCACCCCCTCTCTCTCTCTGTCCCTCCCCCACCCAAGTCATTGTGAAAGGCTCAAAGTCGCCCTGTTGAGTCTCATTGTCTATAACTCGTTTTCACCCAGCCCACAGCTGCCAATGGCATGTTTCCTTTATCATCGTTACTTTCTTGCATATCTTTCATTCATATCTCTCTATATCAACGTCTATATCTCTCATTTCCCTTTCCCCCGACTCTCAGTCTGAAGAAGGGCCTTGATCAGAAATGTCACCTATTTCTCTTCTCCAGAGATGCTGTGTCTGACTAGCTGGGTTACTCCAGCTTTTCGTGTCTACGAAGGAATGAAGCTGGGTTAAAGAAGAGTGGAACACTGGGTCTAGTTGTTAAAGAAGGTGAGTCAGCGTACAGGAGGGAGATCGATAATCTGATTGAGCAAATGCTAGACAAACACTCAATGGTACCAGGAGCAAGGAGCTGATTGTTCACTTCAGCAAGGGAAAGCTGAGGGTCAAAGTAACGGTCTTCATTGACGAGACAGGCAATGGAGAGCCAACAGCTTCAATTTCCTGATTATTTTTCTTAGTTGCTGCTCATTGATGCAATCACAAAGAAAGCTCATATTTTAGCACGTTGGCCATCATTGGTCAGAGTATTGAGTATAGGCGTTGGGAGGTCATGATGCAGTTGTATAAGACGTTGATGAGGCCGCACTTGAGAATGTTGTGTTCAGTTCTGGGCCGCATGTTATAGGAAAGATGTTGTCAAGTTGGAAAGGGTACAGAGAAGATCTACGAGGATGTTGCCAGGACTCGAGGGCCTGAGCCATAGGGATAGGTTGAGTAGGCTGGGACTCTATTCCTTAGTGCGCAGGAAGACGAGGGGTGATCTTATAGAGCTGTATAAAATCATGAGCTGAATGGATCGGTCGACACACAGAGTCTCTTGCCCAGAGTAGAGGAATCAAGAACTAGAGAACAGAGGTTTAAGGTGAAGGGGGAAAGATTTAATAGGAATCTGAGGACTAACATTTTCACACAAAGGGTAGTGGGTGTATGGAACGAGCTTGATGGATATTCAAAGATTAAAGAGATATGGATCGTGTGTAGGCAGAGCAGATTAGTTTATCTTGGTTTCATGTCTGGCACAGTTCATTATGGGGTCTGAGAGGAGATACCAAAGGGTCTGTTCATGTGATGCACTTTTACATATAAACATAGACATAGAAAATAGGTGCAGTAGGAGGCCATTCGGCCCTTCGAGCCAACACCGCCATTCAATGTGATCATGGCTGATCATCCACATTCAGCGCCCCATTCCTGCCTTCTCCCCATACCCCTTGATTCCACTAGCCCTAAGAGCTCTACCTAACTCTCTTTTGAATGCATCCAGTGAATCGGCCTCCACTGCCTTCTGAGGCAGGCAATTCTACAAATTCACAACTCTTTGGGTGAAAAAGATTTTCCTCATCTCAGTTCTAAATGTGGTGAGTCTGTGGAATTCTCTGCCACAGAAGGTAGTTGAGGCCAGTTCGTTGGCCATATTTAAGAGGGAGGTAGATGTGGCCCTTGTGGCTAAAGGGATCAGGGGGTATGGAGAGAAGGCAGGTACAGGATACGGAGTTGGATGATCAGCCATGATCATATTGAATGGCGGTGCAGGCTCGAAGGGCCGAATGGCCTGCTCCTGCACCTAATTTCTATGTTTCTATGTTTCTAAATGGCCTACCCCTTATTCTTAAACGTTGACCCCTGGTTCTGGACTCCCCCAACATCGGGAACATATTTCCTGCATCTAGCTTGTCCAATCCCTTAATAATTGTATATGTTTCTGTAAGCTCCCCTCTCATCCTTCAAAATTCCAGTGAATACAAGCCCAGTCGTCCCATTCTCTCAGCATATGACAGTCCCGACATCCCGGGAATTAACCTGGTGAACCTGCGCTGCACTCCCTCAATAGCAAGAATGTCCTTCCTCAAATTAGGACATAAGAATTGTCTACGCATTGTAGCCTATGACTGTAGGCATCTAAATGAGATGCCAGCCAAAGAAAACTTGCCAGGGTGGAATTAGGGAAAATCAAAGCAAAGGCACATGGTTGGTTGAACAGCAGCTGGACAGATGTCAGAGCAGAGCAGGAGGTGAAATGGTGGCAGAGTTAATCAGTCCTGATAACGAGGACCATCTGTTTGTTGTCCATGGCCACATCCCACACTCGCCTCAGCTCTAATTAGCGGGGCAGTGGAGAAAAACAGGAAGGGTGGCTTGCCCTGATGTGATCAGAAAGTTCACATTACTGGAGTGGAATTAGGCCATTCGGCCCATCGAGTCTACTCTGCCATTCAATCCTGGCGGATCACTGTCTCCTAATCCCATTTTCCTGCCTTCTCCCCATAACCCTGTGAACCCAGCATAAATACGCTGAGAGAATGGAGCAGCTGGGCTTGTACACTCTGGAGTTTAGAAGGATGAGAGGGAATCTCATCGAAACATATAAGATTGTTGAGGAGGAGAACTTGACTGAAGAAGGGTCTCGACCCGAAACGTCGCCTATCTCCTTCGCTCTTTAGATGCTGCTGCACCCGCTGAGTTTCTCCAGCCTTTTGTGTACCCTAAGATTGTTAAGGGTTTGGACACGCTAGAGGCAGGAAACATGTTCCCGATGTTGGGGGAGTCCAGAATCAGGGGCCACAGTTTAAGAATAAGGAGTAAGCCATTTAGAACAGAGACGAGGAAACACTTTATTTCACAGAGAGTGGTGAGTGTGGAATTCTCTGCCTCAGGTTGGAGGCAGGTTCTCTGGATGCTTTCAAGAGAGAGCTAGATAGGGCTCTTAAAAATAGCGGAGTCAGGGGATATGGGAAGAAGGCAGGAACGGGGCACTGATTGGGGATGATCAGCCATGATCACATTGAATGGCGGTGCTGGCTCGAAGGGCCAAATGGCCGACTCCTGCACCTATTGTCTATTGTCTATTGTCTAACCCTTGACACCAGAAGAATTTGTCTATCTCTGCCTTAAAAATATCCACTGACTTGGCCTCCACAGCAATGAGTTCCACAGATAAACTACCCTCTGACGAAAGAAGTTCCTCCTCACCTCCTTTTATAGAGCGCCCTTTAATACTGAGGCTACGATCTCTAGTCCTGTACTCTCCCACCAGTGGAAACATCCTTTCCACATCCACTCTATCTATCTCTATCAGAGAAAGTGGTATGTTGCTGCTGCCCAAATAAACAAGCCAGAACGAGGACTCCTTGAGCACACTATGAGTGACACCATGTGTTGAGTAATGAATTTAATTCAGTGGCACGCAATATTACACATGGGTCGCATTTCAAAAGAAAACTAAAGTAAATCCGGAAACAAAGCAGAAGCGAGCGTAGCCCAAAATATCCCTGATACCTAACCTGATTTGTGAAATTCCAGTTAGAAACATAGAAAATAGGTGGTAGTGGGCCATTCGGCCCTTTGAGCCAGCACCGCCATTCAATATGATCATGGCTGATCATCCACAATCAGTACCCCGTTCCGGCTGTTTCCCCCTCTCCCTGGATTCCGTTAGCCGTAAGACCTAATTCTAATTCTTTCTTGCAAACAGTTATCAAATGCAGGCCACTTTATTCTTGAAGCTGAGTTTGTGCTTCAACCAAAGGGTGAATCGCAGCGGTAGAGTTGCTGCCCGACAGCACCAGAGACCCAGGTTCAATCCTGACTAGGGGAGCTGTCTGTACGGAGTTTGTACCGTTCTTCCCGTGACCGTGTGGGTTTTCCCCGGGAGCTCCGGTTTCCTCCCACACTCCAAAGATGTACAGCTTGTCGGTTAATTGGCTTGGTGTAATTGTAAACTCTCCTGAGTGTGTGTAGGACATTGTTAGTGTGCGGCGACTGCTGGTCAGCACGGACTCGGTGGGCCGAAGGGCCTGTGTCTGTGCTGTATCTCTAAACTAAACTAAACTAAACTAAACTAACCAACGTGATACTTGTTGCAGTACAATATGTTCCCGTTAGTTACCGCTGACTGTTCTTGGCTCCCTCTGACAGAACTTTGCGAACCTTGAACTATCTTCCCTAAACTATTGGACAGACACACATCTGCTAAAATATGTCCAATTTAAAAAAAAAGAAATATCACATGGTATTTTTAGGTTGAAGTTTCCCAAATTTATAAATGCTGCAAAATAGACGGGGACAGGAAATGGAGCAAACAGCAGGTGGGGCGAATGAACATTCTGAGGCCAGTATCTAAAGGGGCTGTCCCACTGCGGAGACCTAATCCGCGAGTTAAGAAGAGTGTCTTCGACCTGAGGGCAAGCTCGAGGGCACTGGCCTGGAAAACCTCGAGCTGGATCGACCGTCAGCGTTGAAACCGCGAGCAGGATCGACCAACCGCACACACACACACACACATCGTAAAGGCGGGGCCAGATAAAGCGGGGGAGCGTAACGGCAACTTCTCCCGCCCGAGTTGCGGGGTTGAAAATGACCTGGAGCGGGGCCTTACATCGCCCAGCGCGGCTTTAATGGCCGGGGGACGTGCAAGTGCCCGCCGGGGGCTCCAACATCAAGACCCGGAGCGCGGCCTTGCATCGCCCGGAGCGGCCTGAATGGACGCAGGACTTATTTACCATCGCCCGCCGGGGCTTTGACTCTGACATCAGGAAGAGAATGGGGAGTGCGGGGGAGAGATAAAACTTTGCCTTCCATCACAGTGGGGAGGAGATTCAATGTGATGGATGTTTGTGTAAATTGTTGTGTCTTGGTTCTTTTTATTGTTTGTACAACTGCAGAAACCAAATTTTGTTTAAACTTAGGTTCAAATGACAATAAATAAATTGTATCATTGTACCCGCGATGAAGAGGAAGGTGAAAGACAGCTGCACAGTGTACGGTAAGTCCTTTAGAGAGCGCGGAGGATGGGGAGGGGGGGCGGAGAGAGGGGGAGAGTAGGGGAGAGAGGGGGAGAGAAGAGGTGAGAAAGGGGGGGAGAAGGGGGAGAGAAGGAGTGGAGACATTTTTAAGAAGTATAATAAAGTTTAGCGGGCATTTAACCTACCTGTCGGTTTTCCTTGTTCCTGAAAACTCCAATGAGCCAATCAAAATGCCCGGTCAGCGAAGGAGATTGCCTACGGCTGCCCTTGACGGCCTGTCACTAAATAGCGACCACACTCCACTGCACTACGTGTCAAAAAGAACCATGCCGACCAAATTTTAATTGCGGAGAATCCTTCAACATGCTGAAAATCTTTCCGCGACCTAGCTGAGTATGCGGGAACTTCCCTCGAGCATGAAGGAGAGTTCCAGTGATCTCAAAGGACCTCCTAGGACCTGGTGTCGACCATGCTGCGAGTTTGAGTCGAGGGCTAACTCTTCTGAACTCGCGGATTAGGTGGCCGCAGTGGGACAGCCCCTATATTCTACATCAGTACTGGACAAGATTTCTGAAACGAAAGGACACAAAGTGCTGGAGTAACTCAGAAGGTCAGGCATCATCTTTGGATAATGTGGAAAGGAGACGTTTCGGGTCGAGACCCTTCCTCAGACTGACTGTAGTGGGGGAAAGGAAGCTGAAAAGGGGGAGAAGAAGCAGGACAAAGCATGGCAGGTAATAGATGGACACAGGTAACGGGCATGTTCGATAGGTAGATAGTTAGAACAACGCTGGGAGATAAGAAGAGCAGGTGTGAGACAGTTCAGTTTAGTTTCGTTTATTGTCACGTGTACCGAGACACGGTGAAAAGCTAACCAGTCAGAGGAAAGCGTACACATGATCACAATCGAGCCATCCACGGTATACAGGTAACGTTTAGTGCAAGATAGATTCCGGTTAAGTCCGATTAAAGACAGCTTTGAAGAGTTACGGATTGTGAGGCCAGTGAAGGAAAGTAACGTGGAGGAGGGTGGAAAGAGGGGGGGGGGGGGAGAGATGGGGATGAGGGGGAAGAATGGGGGTAGGGTGCAGTAGGCGGGAGTCCAGGTGCGATGCTGGGGAGGGAAGGGAATGTGGGAAGAAAGGGAGCGGGTGGGGGAGGAAAAGGAGGGCAAAATCATCCAATGTTAGTTGCAGGTTAAAGACTACATTGTCGAGGACGGAACTGATGATGCTGGTTTACACCGAATATAGACACAAAATGCTGGAATAACTTAGCCAGGTCAGGCAGCATCTCTGGAGAAAAGGAATAGGTAACATTTTGGTCCGAGACCTTTCCAGGGCCAGGCCTCACTCCCCTCACTCTCAATCTGAAGAAGGTTCTCGATCCAAAACGTCACCTAAACCTTTTTTCCAGCGATGCAGCCTGACCCGTTGAGTTATAGACTATATTAATCAGTGAAGAATTTCCCCATCGAATTACAAAAGCGTTTAAAAGTTCCTCCCAGTTCAGCGTGCTGTTGGCATCTTGCTGCTTGAACAGATGAGCTAACAGATATTTAGTTGATTTTAGTTTGGAGATACAGCGCGGAAACGGACCCGTTCGGCCCACACTGACCAGCGATCCCCCCCGCACAGTAATACAAGACCCTACACACACTCGCGACAATTTAACATTTACACCAAGCCAATTCATCTACAAACCTGTACGTCTTTGGACTGTGGGAGAAAAGCAAAGATCCCGGAGAAAACCCGCGCAGGTCACGGGGAGAACGTACAAACTCCATACAGACAAGCACCCATAGTCAGCATCATGCCCGTGTCTCTGACGCTGTAATGCCCCTGTCCCACTTAGGAAACCTGAACGGAAACCTCTGGAGACTTTGCCCCCCACACAATGTTTCCGTGCGGTTCCCGGAGGTTTTTGTTCTCCGGCAACCACCTTCATCTAGCATCGCGACCGGCTTCGACTAAAAAATTATCGATTTTTAAAACGAAAACCACTTTTGACCATTAGGGAGACTGACAAAAACCTCCAGGAACCTCCGGGAACCGCACGGAAACCTTGGGTGGGGCGCAAAGTCTCCAGAGGTTCCTGTTCAGGTTTCCTAAGTGGGACAGGGCCATATGGCAGCAGCTCTACCGCTTTGCCACTGTGCCTCCTTCACCAAGCTGCATCTCAACTGTGACGATACTTCAAATATCCTGTAAAGGATTTGGGACATGCAGAGGTGGAAAGGGGTCAGGCTGGATAAAATGCAAGTCACTCCCTATTCCCCCCTTGGCTGTCAATAGCAACCAGCACAGCCATTGTGACTGGTAGAGTTTGTTACAGTCCCCAGGTCTGAGTGTAAGTCCTTATTGATTGCTCACGAAATGATGAGAAAACATCTGCCTGCTAAATTAAACAAATGATTTATCTAATTACTATATTGTATATTAACAAAGTGCAATCATCCATTAACTAATGTTCTTTAATTATACCAAACCAGTCAAGTCTATCCCATAATTGAAAGTAAATGCATTCTCTGCCTTAAAGGTTCCAATAAGGGCTAGGAAAAAATAAATCCTAGTGCCATGGAGGTAAATATGATGTGGTTGATGAGATCAACTGCTAATCATCGCACAAAGTTAATTAATACAAGCAGGCTGGAGTACGTTAATGCATGTAAAGGTGTTTTCTTTTGAGACACTCCAGTTATCATTTAACACAGCATGCATGGGGTCATTTTGTAACAACAATAACTTAATAGGAACACATCGAGGTGTATAAAATCATGAGAGGAATTGATCGGGTGAATGCGTAGTCTTTTACCCAGGGTGGCGGAATCAAGAACAGGTTTAAGGGGAGAGTGAAAAGATTTAATAGGAATCTGTGGGGGCAACTTTTCTTACACAACGGGTGGTAGATATTTTGAACGGACTGCCAGAGGAAGTATTTTAGGCATGCACAAGGCTTAAAACAAATTCAAACGAGTACATAGATAGGTAAATTTGCATGGGATTTTTAAACACAATTTACCATCAGTAGTACATACTCAAAAGAATGTCCAAGCTGTATAGTCAGCCTTATACACGCTGCCAGAGGAGGTTCTTGAGACAGGTACTGTCACAATCTTTAAGAAACTTTTGGACAGGTACATGGATAGCAAAGGTTTAGAGGGATATGGACCAGTCGGGACTAGTTTCGATGGAGCATGTTGGTCATATGGTGTGGGCAAGTTGGGCCAAAGGGCCTGTTTCCACACTGTATAACTCTATGACTATGACTAAATAGGGCAAAAAGGGGTAGCTTAGATGGTACATGTTGGTCAGTGTAGACAAGTCGGGCTGAAAGGCCTGTTTCCAGGCTGTATAACTCTATTTGAACAGCATCTTTCGTGGCCCTTCCAGTTGGACGTCACTTTGCGGACAATCAAATATTTCTGAAGTATATTTCAGAGCACAATAAAAAAGGATCAAGGGTGGTCCACCTAACTCCTCAAGCCTTTAGGGCAGCATGGTGGCACAGCGGTAGAGTTCCGAATTCGATCCTGACTACGGGTGCTTGTCTGTGCGGAGTTTGTGCGTTCTCCCCGTGACCAGGTGGGTTTACTCCGAGATGTTCGGCTTCCTCCCACACTCCAAAGACCTACGGGTTTGTAGGTTCATTGGCTAGGTGTAAATGTAAATTGTTCCCATTGTGTGTAGGATAGCGTTAATGTGTGGGGTTCGTTGGTCGGTGGGCTGAAGGGCCTGTTTCCGCGCTGTATCTCTAAACTAAACTAAACTGAACTAATCTAAAAGCCTGCCCTGCCAGATCAAAGCTGAACGGCCCCCGGGCTCAACTCATGTAGGCTCAACAACAACAGCAACTAATCTGGGCACAGCAAGCTCCCTCGAAATATTACTGTGAATAATGCCAGATAATCATTTCACTTGAGTTGCTGACGTATCTTCTCTACCTACCTCGACTGGGTTCAGCAATAGGCCACTGGAAGAGGGTCCTTGCCTGTTCCTCAGCCGTCTGTTCAGTTCGAGCGGCCGATCTCGACTTCATCGGGACTTCCGCAGTCGATCGGCGGGTCGAATTTGCCCAGGAACTAGTCGGTTAACCTATGAGGAGTGTTTATTGGCACTGAACCTGTACTCGCTGAAGTTTAGAAGAATGGGGGGGGGACCTCATTGAAAACATACAGAATAGTGAAAGGCTTGGATAGAGTGGATGTGCAGAGGATGTTTCCACTCGTGGGAGAGTCTAGGACTAGAGGTCAAAGCCTCATAATTAAATGACTTTATTTTAGGAAGGAGATGTGGAGACATTTCTTTAGTGGTGGTGAATCTGTGGAATTCATTGCCCCAGTAAGCTGTAGCGGCCAAGCCAGTGGATATTTTTATGGCAGAGATAGATAGATTCTTGATTAGTACGGGTGTCAGACGTTATGGGGAGAAAGCAGGACAATAGGGTTAGGAGAGAGAGATAGATCAGCCATGATTGAACAGCAGAGTAGACTTGATGGGCCGAACAGCCTAATTCTACTCCATCTTCTACAGGTACTACAGGTGCACAGTAGAGAGCATGCTGACTGGCTGCATCGTGGCTTGGTTCGGCAAGTTGAGCGTCCAGGAGCGGAAAAGATTGCAGAAAGTTGTGACCACTGCCCAGTCCATCATCGGCTCTGACCACCCCACCAGCGAAGGGATCTATCGCAGTCGCTGCCTCAAAAAGGCAGTCAACATCATCAAGGACCCACACCATCCTGGCCAAGCACTCATCTCTCGGCTACCATCGGGTAGAAGGTACAGGAGCCAGAAATCTGTTACATCCAGGTTCAGGAACAGCTACTTCCCCACAGCCATTGGGCTATTAAACTCGCCAACAAACAGACTCTGAACTGTAACAGCCTATCTGTTTATCTGTTTATTTATGTGTATATTGAACTGAATTGTTCTGTATTGATGCTTACAATATTCTGTGGTGCTGCAGCAAGCAAAAGTTTCATTGCCCTATCTGGGACACATGACAAAATAAATTCTCTTGACTTGACTTGATTCCTTATGTCGTTCCAATGAGAGGGAGAAATCTGAGGGGAGATGGGGGGGGGATTGGCATAATCTTTTAATGACCAGCCAAGTGCCTGCTCTTTTCCATCTGTTCCTTTAATATCCCCTTTTTGTGCTGTTTGTACAGACCTCAGTTCTTTATTTCCCCACACCCAGCAACTATTTACAGAGAAAGGTTGAACAAGTTAGGTCTTTATTCTTTGGAGCGCAGAAGGTTAAGGGGGACTTGATTTAGACAGAGTTGACGTGGATACGTTTTTCCCATTGAGGTAGGGAAGATTCAAACAAGAGGGCATGACATGAGAATTAAGACAGAGGTTTCGGTAACGTGAGGGGAACTTCTTTACTCAGAGGGTGGTGGCTGTTGGAATGAGCTTCCAGCAGAAGTGGTGGAGGCAGGATCGATTTTAACATTTAAAAGTAAAGTGGATAGGTATATGGACGGGAAGGGAATGGAGGGGTATGGTCTGAGTGCAGGTAGATGGGACTAGGGGAAAACAAATGGTCGGCACGGACTCGTGCTGTAATTGTTATATGGTTATATGGTTATAACTTCAAAGGAGAACGGCGGCATAGCGGTAGAGCTACTGCTTTACAGCGCCAGGGACCCGGGTTCGATCCTGACTGCAGGTGCTTGTCTGTATGGTGTTAGTACGTCCTCCTCGTGACCTGGGTTGGTTTTCTCTGAGATCTGAGATCTTCGGTTTCCTCCCTCACTCCAAAGACGTACGGGTTTGTAGGTTAATTAGCTTGGTATAATTGTATAAATGTAAAAGATTGTCCCCAGTGTGTGTGTGTAGGGTAGTGTTGATGTGTGAGAATCGCTGGTCGGTGCCGACTTAGTGGGCCGAAGGGCCTTCTTCCACGCTGTATCTCTACATTAAACTAAACTAAACTTCATTGCAAATTCCTCCTCCATCAATACTCCATTCTGAAAAAGAACCAAAGTGCTGGAGTAACTCAGCAGGTCAGGCAGCATCTCTGACAGCAACATGGATAGGTGATGTTTCAGGACGGGAAGCATCTTCAGACATCATGTTCTCTAGATATACCGCCTGACCTGCTGAGTTACTCCAGCACCTTGTGTCTTTTATTTGTAAGCCAGCATGTGTCTGCATACTCCATTCTTGGAAATGTTTTTGGTTTAGTTTAGTTCATTGTCACATGTGCTGAGGTACAGTGAAAAGATTTTGTTGCGTGCAAATCAGTCAGCGGAGAGTCTATACATGATTACAATCGAGCCACCCACGTTGTACAGATACACGATAAAGGGAATAAAGTGAATAGCTTGTAGTGCAAGATAAAGCGTGTAAAGTCCGATCTAAGATAGTCCCAGGGTCTCCAATTAGGTAGATAATAGTTCAGGACTGCACTCTAGAAGAGGTAGGATGGTTCAGTTGCCCGATAACATCTGGGAAGAAATTGTCCCTGAATCTGGATGTGTACGTTTTCACACTCCTATCCCTTTTGCCTGGTGGAAGAGGGGAGTGGCCAGGATGCGACGTCCTTGAATATGCTGCTGGCCTTGCCGTGACGGCGCGAGCTGCAAATGGAGTCAATAAAAAGGGAGGTTGGTTTGTGCGGTGACCTGGGCTGCGTCCACAACTCTCTGCAATTTCCTTCGATCTTGGGTGGGACTGTTCCCAAACCAAGCAGTAATGCACCCCGATAAAACGCTCCTTGTGGCACATCTGTACAAGGTTGGTGAGAGTTGTTGGGGACGATGCACCTCCATCATCCCTGAGACAGAACCATCCTGTGGGATCCTGAAATCTGAAGCAGGGTCTCGACCCGAAACGACACCCATTCCTTCTCCCCTGAGATGCTGCCTGTCCCGCTGAGTTACTCCAGCAGCAATTTGTGTCTATCTTCGATTTAAACCTAGCATCTTCAGTTCCTTCATGCACATCCTGTGGGTGGTGCCCCCATTCCAACAAGCCGCAGTGGTACGAGAAGGTGGCGTCATAGTGTGTTTCTAAACGCTGCCAGCATTTGGGATAGCTACACTGGCCTTGCCACACATGCCCACATCTTGCCACAGAAGGGAAAATCCAATCCGTGCAAGACAGCGAGTCCTGCAGCAGCGATCCTCTCTATACATCCAGCAGGCGACAGCTGGCTACTGTGCTGTCAGTTCTCCAGAGCTTTACGCAAGGCCTCTAACCAAGCACCTGGGCTCTTCCCTCCTCAAGCTGGCAAAGGAGAATAGAGCAATGGTCCTAATGGTACCATTTCCCTGGTTAGATCTAACCTGCTTGGGCACAGAGCGGTTTACGAGGACTTGCCACGGCCGTGTTATATGGAGGTGGCCATGGTCCCCCAGTCAAAGGTCTCTACACCCCAGGCAAGGTGCAAATGGCGAGTGAGATTTTTAGATGGTCACAGCATTAAGCACAGCGTCCTGGCAATCAAGCACAGATTAATTTTATCCTTCGCCACTGAACAGGCACAAGCTGTGTGGGAAGGAACTGCAGGTGCTGGTTTACACCAGAGATAGACACAAAATGCTGGAGTCACTCAGCGGGTCAGGCACGTACTTTCAAATGGAGACGGCTGGGGGGAAATTTAATTGGAATGTGTAAAATCACGGTGGGTCCAGATACGTTGGGATAAATAGGAAGTGCTTAACATGGGGATCAAAACCGGAAAGGCACAGATTTAAAGTAATTGATTAAGTCATTGAGAGTAGGGAAGATAAGAACCTCATGGGAAAAGGAATAGATGATGTTTCAGGTCGGGATGTCTGAAGAAGGGTCTCGACCTGAAACGTCACCCATTCCCTTTCTCCAGAGTTGCTGCCTGACCCCCTGAGTTACTCCAGCATTTTGTGTCGATCTCAGGCACAAACAGTTACAGGAATAAAACATGTTTTTCTTGTTATTGTAACTGACAGGATTAGACAATTACCAGACTTCATAAGTTCAAAAGTTGTAGGAGCAGAATTAGGACATTTGGCCCCCAGCCATTCATTCAGGGCTGATCTATCTTTGTCTCTCAATCCTATTCTCCTGCCTTATCCCGACAATCCCTGACACCCGCACATAAAAACATAGAAACATGGAAACATAGAAAATAGGTGCAGGAGGAGGCTGTTCGGCCCCTCGAGCCAGCACCGCCATTCATTGCGATCATGGCTGATCGTCCCCAGTCAATAACCCGTGCCTGCCTTTTCCCCATATCCCTTGATTCCACCAGCCCCTAGAGCTCTATCCAACTCTCTCTTAAATCCATCCAGTGACTTGGCCTCCACTGCCCTCTGTGGCAGGGAATTCCACAAATTCACAACTCTGGGCGAAAAAGTTTTTTCTCACCTCAGTATTAAATGGCCTCCCCTTTATTCTAAGACTGTGGCCCCTGGTTCTGGACTTGCCCAACATTGGGAACATTTTCGGTCCTTTTATAATTTTATATGTTTCTATAAGATCCCCCTCATCCTTCTAAACTCCAGTGAATACAAGTCTAGTCTTTTCAATCTTTCCTCATATGACAGTCCCGCCATCCCAGGGATCAATCTGGTGAACCCACGCTGCACTGCCTCAATCACTATGATGTCCTTCCTCAGATTAGGAGACCAAAACTGTACGCAATAATCCAGATGTGGTCATACCATAGCCCTATACGAGTCAAGAATCTATCAATCTCCACCTAAAAAAATATCCGTTGTCTTGGCTTCCATAGCCCTCAATGAATTCCACAGATTCACCACCCTCTGGCTGAAGAAATTTATCTCATCTCCTTTCCAAAGGTACTTCCTTTTATTCGGAGGCTATGGCCTCTGGTCCTAGACTCTCCCACCAGTGGAAACATCCTCTCCACATCCACTCTATCCGGGCGTTCGGTAAGTTTCAATGAGGTCCTCACTCATCCTTCTGAACTCCAACGAGTACAGGCCCAGTAGCCCAGTGCAGACAAACGCTCATCATATGTTATCGTGGAGAGCGAGGGACCTCTACAGTAGAGGGACTTAGTAGAGGGTGAGCCCAGAGGAAGGGGCAGACCATGGCGATCAGAGCTGCGCGTTTCAGATGAAACTCCAAGGGTGGCACACTCTCTCTGTACTGCTATTGAGATTGGGGTTAACAGAAAGATTTCTATTAGGCAGTGGTATTAAGGGTTTACGGAACCAAGGCAAGTGGTTGATGTTAAGATTAGTGGTGATTGAACAAGGTCACAGGGGCTAAATGGTTCCGTGCATTTCCATAATCCTACTTTCTGAAACTCATGATGGTTTTACGGTGCCCACTGGCAGTGGCCATCCAGTAAGCGTCACTGACCTCTCCTTTTGATTTTTACTGTCAGCGCTCATTGTTTACCTGCAGGGCGGAGGTTGGATTAAAACATCTCTCACGCTGCCTGATGCCTAGACTGGATGCTTGCACTGCTCAAACGTATCCGGAAAACAAAATTGAATCAGAACCATTTGTAAATAAGCATTCTTATATGTACTAAAATGCACTTTTTTTTTCAGCTTGCTATTTCTTCCCAAATTAAAACTATGATGGGAGAGTAGTGTGGATCCAAAGTACCCATTTCACAGAACATTGTGCTTCATTTCCTAGTTCCCCATTTTAGATCTTCCCGCTGTTAACAAGCCCCAAACTGCAGCAATGCCATGAAATAAGAGATTGGCAACACTGATTGAGAGGTGAGTTAATCACTTTTAGTTCCTCCACCTGAACAGTTTCATCTTCGTAAGTGATGGGAGCAGAATTAGGCCATTCGGCCCATTAAATCTACCCCGCCATTCAATCATGGCCGATCTCTATTTCTCCCTCCTAACCCCATTCTCCTGCCTCCGCCCCCGTAACCCCTGGTGAAAGTGGTTGGTGATTCTCTCTCTTGCCCCTTCTCCCCAAATAACAATGTTAATGCCCACAGATCAAAGATGCCACTCAGGTGAGAAAACTGGATGGTATTTAAGAGGCTGCCTCGTATTTGATCAGCCAATGTATAGTGTCATCAATGAGGATCACTGCGCACATTGCAAACAAGTAGAATTGTTGCCTTAGGAATAAAATGTAAACATGAAAATATCAGTATGAGCTATTAGCTTTAGTCAGAGGGTGGTGAATCTGTGGAATTATTTGCCACAGAAGGCTGTGGAGGCCACGTCAGTGAATAATTTTAAAGCATAGATAGATTCTTGATTAGTACAGGTGTCAGGGGTTATGGGGAGAAGGCAGGAGAATGGGGTTAGGAGGGAGAGATCGCTCAACCATGATTGAATGGCTGAGTAGACTTGATGGGCTGAATGGCCTAATTCTGCTCCTATCACTTATGACCTTATGATCTTATGACCTTTTAAGTCAATGATTTGGTTACGAACGGACATGACATGGTTAGACAAAAACTATCGCAAACATCAGGACAGCTTTAGAAGGATATGGGCCAAAGTCGGGCAGGTGGGACTAACGTAGATGGGACATGTCGGCCGGTGTGGGCAAGTTGGGCCGAAGGGGCCTGTTTCCATGCTGTGAGTCTCTATGAGACTGTGACTATAAATCATTGCAGGTCCACCACTGATTCTCCAGCAGCTGATGGTCAGGCACCTCCTTTCATGCGAACAAAATTGCATCCGGCGCACACTCTTTCAAGACTTGTCTTGAAAGAGTTATTTGTTTCCTTCTTTGTCAATTGATAATTCTTTATTTAAGTTTCCAGCAGTCAGTGCATTAGAGACACGGGAGAGGTGTAATTAGTGGGTCAGAGGTGTGTGGTTAAAAATTATTATCACGTGACCTGCAGTCTGTACGGAATCTGCACATTCTTCCCATAACCACGTGGGTTTACTCCGGGCGCTCCGGTTTCCTCCCACGCTCCAAAGACGTACAGGTTTGTAGGTTAATCGTCTTTTGTAAAGGCCGTAAATTGTTCCTAGCGTGTAGGATAGTGCTAGTGAACGGAGATCGCAGGTCGGCAGGGACTCAGTGGGCCTGTTCCCACTCTGTATCTCTCAACTACACTAATCCTCTGTTGGTCTGGCAAAATGGGTAATCTGACAAGCCTCTCGAACCAAGGGTGGTGGAAAATCAGTGGTGGACCTGTATCATGTGGACCACAGAGGTTTGAGCAATGCTGTGCACATCTTACAAAAGATGGAGATACGAATTATCGCATGGAATATTACTATTTTGTAATGGTTTGTGTCCAAGCCACATTCATTAAATACCAACTATATCATCTGAGAATTATCCATCAACACAAATGGACTGGACAATAATGTTTATGCTCTAATTTACAGACAACACACTAAACAAAACCAATTTCGTGAATTGAAATCTGGAAAAGTTATATCATCATCCTCAGATATAACTTATCATGCAATATAATTTTTATTTAATCTCTAACTTTGTAATGGCAGATATGAGAATCCTCCAATAGTTTGCCTTAATATATTTATATTGGTTAAATATTTTTAGCAAACTAATGATTGCATAATCACAGAAAGAAACCAGAAGAAGGGTCCCGACCCGAAACGTCACCTTATCCATGTTCTCCAGAGATGCTGCCTGACCCGCTGAGCACTTTGTGTCTTTGCATTTGCTTCTGCAGTTTCTTGTTTTTTCAGTATAACATTTCCGCACACTGATCGACACAAAATGCCAGCGTAACTCAGCGGGACAGCCTGCATCTCAGGAGGGAAGGAATGGTTTCCCGGGTTCAATCCTGACTACAGGTGCGATCTATATGGAGTTTGTGCATTCTCACTGTGACTGCGTGGGTTTCCTCTGGTTTCTCCAGCTTCCTCCCACACGCAAAGACGTCGAGGTGTGTAGGTTAACTGTCTTTGGTAAAATTGTAAATTGTCCACAGGCTGTGTAGTAGTGCTGGTGTCGCTGGTCGGTGCAGACTCAATAGACAATAGACAACAGGTGCAGGAGTAGGCCATTCGGCCCTGTGAGCCAGCACCGCCATTCACTGTGATCATGGCTGATCATCCACTATCAATACCCCGTTCCCTGCCTTCTCCTCATATCCCTTGACTCCGCTATCTTTAAGAGTTCTACCTAACTCTCTCTTGAAAGCATCCACAGAATTGTCCTCCACTGCCTTCTGAGGCAGAAAATTCCACAGATTCACAACTCTCTGGGTGAAAAGGTTTTTCCTCATCTCGGTTCTAAATGGCCTACCCCTTATTCTAGACACGGTGGGCTGAAGGGGCCTGTTTCCGCGCTGAATCTCTAAAGTCTAAAGGTTAATATGTTTGCTGACGCTGCCTTTCCAAGGGTGGCCAACATGCAGCTTGGCCAGAGACAAGGAAACAGGTGAAGGAGCAGTCCTGGCCAAAAGGAGTAGAAAGGGAGAAGGTCTGAAAGTTTTGTGTGACAAGCCAGCAACTGGGAGACTGGATATGGCTCTGGGGGTCCATCCAGGAGAGTAACAGTCCATCCTTGGTCCTTAGATTCAGTGTAACTCTGCCCATGCCATACCGTAACTAACCTGTGCTTGCCAGTGCTGTACTCCAGTACTGTAGCCCAGCAGCATACAGTGACAGATCAGGGCCCACCCTGTACAGAACCCCAATGTTACACAGAAAGTCACACGGGATATAAAAGAGTCACACCTATGCACACCAGTTGTGTAATAACAAATCTGTATTCACAAGTGTAGTATCTACTTTATCTGGAGCTGGAACTAGGCTCAGGTCCAGAGAAAGAATCTCAAGAGGGTCCTTGCGTCTCTGCTCCGTGGGTATCAGGTCCTCGGGCAACCAGCGGGCCTCAGGATGACAGGCCTGACATTGGTGATCTCCAAGGGCTTGTGGCAGCAGTGGGGGGGAGTTGTATATTGCCTTGTGTCGCAACCCCTACAGTGCCTCTGATAGCACCACAACGTTCCTACTGCCTGGTGTCAGGAGTCACTCCTTGTAATCAGTTTGGGACAAACTGCCCGAGGGCTCCCCGAAACGACAAGGAACCATCGGCCGGGGTCACCAGGTCGTGATGTGACTGCAGGGACAGGAAGTGCGTACGGACCTAGACAATATGTGTAAGGATGCAGATGGACACAAAATGCTAGAGTAGATCAACAAGTCAGGCGGCATCTCTGGAGAAAAGGAATAGGTGACATTAGGTGACATTTCGGGTCAGAACCCTCTGTCAGACTGATAGGGATGGCAAGGGGGGGGGGGGGGGGGGGAGGGAAGAAGCTGCTGTGGAGTCTGATGGTGATTGCCTTCAAATGGAGATGTCTGAGGGGAAATTTAATTGGAATCTGTTAAAAAGCGATGAGGGGTCCCGATCTGAAACTTCGCCTATTCCTTTTCTCCAGAGATGCTGCCCGACCTGCTGAATTAATCCAGCATTTCGTGCCTATCTCCTGACTTGGCCAAACGCAGCCAAAGAACCGGAGGTTCTAGTACTAGTGCATCGTGGCATACCAAGGATTCAGAAATCTCTTGCAAGGTCAGAATATAAAAATCAAATATCTGCCAAAAGTTGGAAATTTCTCATTCATGTGTTTCACTTAAAATACACAACATGAGGTCTAAAGCAAATAGTCTCTCAGTCTGGGATGGAGTCCAACTTAGGACCCAGGGGGCAGATTTCAATATTCCAACCACTGCACCACTCAGCTGTAAATGGGATTACGGTGGTGACACGGTGGCGCAGTGTTAGAGTTGCTGCCTTACAGTGCCAGAGACCCGGGTTCCATCCTGACTAATGGTGCTGTCTGTGTGGAGTTTGTACGTTCTCCCTGTTACCTGTGCGAGTTTTCGTCGGGTGCTCCGGTTTCCTCCCACACTCCAAAGGCGTGCAGATTTGTAGGTTAATTGGCTTGGTATAGATGTAAAATTGGCCCTAGTGTGCGTAAGATAGTGTTAACGTGTGGGTATCACTGGCTGGAGCTGACCCGGTGGGCCGATGGACCGATTTCCGTGCTGTATCTCTAAACTAAACTAGAGTTAAAAAAATGTAACAATCCCTCTTGCACCAGCTTTGCATATTTCAAAATAAAAATTATTTAAATTGAAGTTCCTTGATAATCTCATCTTATAATTTTGGGAAATACGTACTACAATCTATATGGCTTGTGATATGGGTATGACTAATATTTAATGCATTCAGTGGCTGGTCAGTCATGTGGAGGATTAAAGGTTCCTTTTATTGAGGAGATAGCCCGTTCCTGCACTCCCAACCTCATTACTGCTCTAATAACATGTTGGCTGCCGTTTGCAAGTTTTGGTATCAAAAGCTGCTGTTGACGCAGCGTGAAAATATTGCAATACATTTGTCGCATTTTTTTAGTTGACTCTTCATTAAAGTTTAAAAATACAAGAGTCTGCAGGCAAAATTGAAATAAAAAATTGTAATGGCATATACTGAGTGCGATTGAGTTGCTGTACATTTCAGGCAAAAGGTTTCGCAAGGACCATTTCCTTTAGGAACATAAACAAAGACTCGTATTTATATGGTGCTTGGCACCAACCTCTCAACGTCACTTTTGTACCAGTGAAGTTATTTATAAGGTTATCGGTGTTGTAATTAAGGGAACATGGCAGCCAATTTATCTGCAGCAAATTCCCACAAAAGCAATGAAATAGTGACCCGATCTTTAATTTTTATTTATTCATGAGTAGTGCAAGCCACCAGCAATGCTGCCATTTATTGCCTATATTTCATGGCCCTTGAAATGAGCCATGAAATATATTTATATTGGTTAAATTGGGAGGGCACTGGGTTAGAGCTTCTGCCTCACAGTGTCAAAGACCCAGGTTCGATCCTGACCACGGGTGCTTGTCTGTACGGAGTTTGTACATTCTCGTGCGTTTTCTCCGAGATCTTCGGTTTCCTCCCACACTCCAAAGACATACAGGCTTGTAGGCCATTTGGCTTGGTGTAAATGTAAAATTGGCTTGGTGTAAATGTAAACTTGTCCTTAGTGTGTGTAGGGTAGTGGTAATGTGCGGCAATCGCTGGTCGGTGTGGATTTAGTGGGCTGAAGCTCCCGTTTCCGTGCAGTATCTCTAAACTAAACTAAGTTTCCGAGGACAATTATGGGCCAAACATCTTACTGTGGGTCTAGAGTCAACCAGGGTTGACCTGGTAAGGAGGGCGAACCTTTCTTAAAGCATTGAGAGGTCGATAAGGGGTTGTACAGCGTATTAGTTGTATCCTGTTCGCCAATAAGAAGGGCCTGGGTAATAGCCAGTTAGCCACTGGAACTTGCCCTGACATTCAGAGAGATTGTGGCTGATACAAGCTTGACCTCATCACCACTATACCTCATTCTCCCCACAACACTCAACTCCTTTGCAGTTCAAATGGCTGTCAATGGCTCTACCTTGAATACCATTCAATGACATCTCCTCCGCAGTTCTCTGCAATACAGAATTGCAAAGACTCAGCAACTTCTCACTCATTCATTCATCATCGTTGAAAACATTAGCGACGCAGTGGTGCTGGTTTCCACGGGAACGGTGACGGACCCACCACACATCTCTGTCCTCCAGTTCCTGCGGACTTTCGCCGCTGGAAGTGTAGGATTTTGGCGTGTGTGTGCTTTATCATCATTCCTTACAATGCTGTGTACGACAGTGATCGCAACTTCTACTGAAGTGTGGATGGCCGTTGGCTGGCTAGGAGCTCATCCGCTCTTGTTTTTGGTCCTGCTGGGGGTCCACCAGGTGGGGGAGACGGTTTAGTTTCTGACTATCCAACCATGCGACCATGGAGCAGGTAGCAGGGGATTGCATGGTACCCTTGGGGGGGGGGGGGAACTCCCCCCGACCTGACTTGAGCAACCTCTGGGTAAAGAAATTCCTCCTCACCTCCATCTAGACCCCTTTACAATGAAACTATTCTGCCGCATTCTGGAAATATCTACTTGGGGAAACAGTCCTTCGGCATGCAATCTATCAAGTCACCTCAGGATACCTTGCTTTTCAAATAGATTGCACACGCCAATGAATTTAGATCAAAATGTTCAATGTTTCTTCATTTATCAATCCTTTCCCCCGAGGAATCAACCTGGCGAACCTTCTCCGCACTGCTTAGAGAACAGAATTGTACAGAATCCTCCAGGTGTAAGGTCACCAGCACCCTGCAAAATCTGATTAAACTTTACTATGTTTAGGGTGGCATGGTGGCGCAGCGGTAGAGTTGCTGCCTTACAGCGCCAGAGACCCCAGTTCGGTCCTGACTACAGGTGCTGTCTGTACGGAGTTTGTACATTCACCCTGGGACCATGTGGGTTTTCTCTGGGTGCTCTAGTTTCCTCCCACACTCCAAAGACACACGGGTTTGTACGTTAATTGGCTTTGTTAAGCTGTAATTTGGGTAGTGCTAGTGTATCGCTGGTTTTTGCGGACTTGGCAGGCCGTAGGGCCTGTTTCCAAGCGGTACCTCTAAAGTCCAAGATCCTCTTTAAAAGAAGCTAATAGTCCTTGAGCCTTCCTTATCACCAGCCATATACCCATGCTAATATTTCATGTTTCATGCAAATCACCTGCTTTGCTTTTTATGCCAATACATTATACTCTCATTCAGCTGAACGCAAGGATCAAAAATCTAATTATTGTTTAATTTTCTCCCAAGTGGTCCTTCAGCCACTTCTAGCCCACTCACCTAATCTATCTATATCCCTTTGCCGGCTCTTTGTGTCCTCTCCACAACTTGCTAACCCACTCACCTCTGTATCATCAGCATACCTGGTTACACTACAATACCAGATTAAGAGAAAGGCTTGGATAGAGTGGATGTGGAGAGGATGTTCCCATGAGTGGGAGAGTCTAGGACTAAGGATCATAGCCTCAGAATTAAAGGACTTTCTTTTAGGAAGGAGATGAGGAGAAATGTCTTTAGTCAGAGGGTGGTGAATCTGTGGAATTCTTTACCACAGAAGGCTGCGGAGGCCAAGTCAGTGGATATTTTTAAGGCAGAGATAGTTTTTTGATTAGTTTGGGTGTCAGAGGTTATGGGGAGAAGGCAGGAGAATGGGGTTAGGAGAGGGAGATAGATCAGCCATGATTGAATGGTGGAGTAGACTCGAGGGGCCGAATGGCCCAATCTGATCCTATTGCTTATGACCTCATGACATATAGGATCCTGATTTTCCATTTCATCTAAAAGATGTCACCCACAGTACTACTGCATTCACTCAAAGATGAATTGTTTTGGACTTATTTGTTGTCATATTCTTGAGACACAAGAGATTGCAGATTCTGAAACCTTGAGCAAAACACAAAGTTTAGTTTAGTTTAGCTTAGTTTAGAGATACAGAGCGGAAGCAGGCCCTTCGGCCCACCAAGACCGTGCCGACCAGTGGACATCCCGTACACAAGCATTATCCTACACATATTAAACATAGAAACATAGAAAATAGGTGCAGGAGGAGGCCATTTGGCCCTTGGAGCCAGCACCGCCATTCATTGTGATCATGGCTGATCGTCCCCTATCAATAACCCGTGCCTGCCTTCTCCTCACATCCCTTGCCTCCACTGGCCCCTAGAGCTCTATCCAACTCTACACTAGGGCCAATTTACAATTCTTACCAAAGCCAATTAACCTATAAACCTGCACATCTTTGGCGTGTGGGAGAAAATTGTAGCGTCTGGAGAAAACCCACATGGTCACAGGGAATGTACAAACTCCGTACAGACAGCACCCATGGTCAGGATCGAATTCGGGTCTCTGGCGCTGTGAGGCAGCAACTCTAGCGCTACGCCACCGGGTCCGTTCCTCCAAGTGTTTTACGTTAGAAGTTGAACACTACATTACAATGGGAAGAAATCTATTATGTGATGGTGGGCATCATAAAATCTTTACTTAATGGAATTGCCAATCTTCTGCTGAGAGCGCTAAAGTATCATAAAATGGAAAAACGATTATCTATACTTAGACCTTAGGATCCTAATTTTCACCTTAAGCTGTTGCCACAGAAGGCTGTGGAGGCCAAGTCAATGGATGTTTTTAAGAGATGGATAGATTCTTGACTAGTACAGGAGTCAGGCATTAGGGGCAGAAGGCAGGAGAACGGGGTTGAGAGGGAAAGATAGATGCAAGTGCCACCGCAAACTCAAGTGGGCTGAAGGGCCTATTTCTATGAGCCGTGTGACCCTCTAACTGTGACCATGGAGCGAAGAGCCACTTATGAGAGTACAGGTTAATTAGAATGTAAAAAAGGAAGGACCTGAATAAGGAAAGTCCACAAATTGTTCATAAGGGACCAACAGATTCCACTGGTATATAGAGTCATAGATTCATACATCACAGAAACAGACCCCTCAGCCCAAGTCGCCCATGTCAACCAAGATCCCCCATCAATGCTAGTCCATTTTGCCCACGTTTAACATGCCCATTTATCTGTCCAAGTATCTTTTAAATATTGTTATAATATTTGCCTCCAATGCCTCCACAAGCAGCTTGTTCCATATACCCGTTCCCCTCAGAATGTAAAATTTGCCCGTCAAGCAGGAATGTCATTGTCCTATCTGGGACATATGACAATAAACTCTCTTGACTTGACTCTTGACTCGGGCTCCTATTAAATCTTGCCCCTTTCATCTTATTCTAAGAACCTCGGGTTCTTGATTCCCCTACCCTGGGCACAAGCATCTAATATTAATCTCATTGCTATTGATATGCCATTGCCTGAAAAAGTAACTTTCAAAGCATGACATAAATTAAGATGACAGTCCAGACACATTGTTACTTTTATATTTCGACAGAAGATTTACCCGACTATAATAGACACCACCGAGTAAATCAGCTGGTGCAATGGCTAATTAACAGAGTAACATACTGTAACTGTGATCTTTGCAGCAGTGCCATAATACCAACCACTTTCACTGGTATACGTACTCCCTGTTGCAAATTGCATCAAAAGGCCAGATGCTACAATGCTGGACGTCACTCAATGTTTGCCAGAAAAGGAAACATAAAGTTAATTAAAGAAATCAGACAAACGCGCACATCAGTGGGCAAGTGGCTCAAAATGGCAATGGCCAACATAAGTGGAATAGCTCATGGGTCTGTTCGCGACGCTACACTTAAACAGCAGCACTATGGCGCAGCGGTAGAGTTGCTGCCTTACAGCGCTTGCAGCTCCAGAGGTTCGATCCCGACTATAGGTGCTGCCTGTACAGACTATGTACGTTCTCCCCGTGACCCGCGTGGGTTATCTCTGACATCTTCAGTTTCCTCCCACACTCCAAAGGCGTACAGGTTCGTAGGTTAATTGACTTGGTGTAAGTGTTAACTGTCCCTAGTGCATGTAGGATAGTGTTAGTGTGCGGGGATCGCTGGTCGGTGCGGACTCGGTGGGCCGAAGGGCCTGTTTCCGCGCTGTATCTCTAAACTCAAACTAAGCTGTTGCCACAGAAGGCTGTGGCGGCCAAGTCAATGGATGTTTTTAAGGCAGAGATTGCTAGATTCTTGATTAGTACAGGTGTAAGGGGTTGAAAGCAGGAGAATGGGGTTGAGAGGGAAATATAGATGCAAGTACCACCACAAACTCAGTGGGCTGAAGGGCCTGTTTCTATGCTGTGTGACTCTATAACTGTGACCATGGAGCGAAGAGCCACTTATGAGGGTACAGGTTAATTTAGAATGGAAATGAGTGATGACCGTGAGGGATTCCACATTGAGAAGGATTTTGCAATGATAAGGTTTCCCAAATGGTACGTCCCTTTGCAGAAGCCAGTATTCATGGAGTGATTAGCGGTTCTGGAATGTAGGAAGTCTTGGTTGTAATGGAAATCCGTAACTCAAACAGGAGAAGGGGAAAAGCTCTGCCAAGGATTCTAGAATAAGACGTTAATAAATGTTGTGCTATTCAGACTACAGTGTTCTCTATTAAGAAGAAAGTAAAAATTGCCAGAGGCCTGGCACAGTTGTGCAGCGGTAGGGTTGCTGCCTTACAGTGCAAAAGACCTGGGTTCCATCCTGACTACTGTGTGAAAAATGTTTTTCTCATCTCGGTCCTAAAAGACTTCCCCCTTATCCTTAAACTGTGACCCCTTGTTCTGGACTTCCCCAACATCGGGAACAATCTTCCTGCATCTAGCCTGTCCAACCCCTTAAGAATTTTGTAAGTTTCTATAAGATCCCCCCTCAATCTTCTAAATTCTAGCGAGTACAAGCCGACTTTATCCAGTCTTGCTTCATAGGAAAGTCCTGCCATCCCAGGAATCAGTCTGGTGAACCTTCTCTGTACTCCCTCTATGGCAAGAATATCTTTCCTCGGATTTGGAGACCAAAACTGTACGCAATACTCCAGGTGTGGTCTCACCTAGGCCCTTAATAATTTTGTGGGCTAGGGTTAGGGTTAGAACAAGAACCATCACCGGCGTCAGCAAGTAAGGGAGCTGGGAATCGAAGTTGGGTGGTTGACTACTGTTGAGACCTGATAGCAAACTTGTCGTAACTCGGACCTGAACATCCCAGCCTGCTGTAACTTTAGAGTAAGGGATAAAGTGTGAAAGATGTCGGAGGAGTGTCGCTGCAAAAAGATGCAATTTTACCACCATGGATTCAACGAACAGCAAAGCAAGATGGTCTGGAAGAAGGTTCCCAGATATCCAAGCCAATGGACTGGATCCCTCTCTGGCTAAACCCCTCCCTTCACCACCTCCAGTTTAAATTCCAGTTGGAATATTTTGGAGGACCAAGTAACCAAGACCAAGTAACCAAGAACCAAGGATCAGGGACGGGTGAATGAAAGTAGGTGAATGGTAGACGGCAACGGATGCAGAAGAATAAGGGAGTGAAGATGGAATATGAAAACAAATGCAATGCTGTATATAGCAAGTTTAAAGATATGATAGGGCTGGAGAGGGTACAGAGGGTTCACCAGTAGGTTGCCTGGCATGGGAGCGTTCTAGATATGAGGAGACACTGGAGAGGGGCCTATTTTCCATGGACTTAGGAGGGGAAATGATTGGGGTATACATATTTATAAGAGGAATAGATAGGGTGGAGTGCAGGAAATCTTTGCCCTCTCAAAGGTATAGAAAGCTAGAGTACATTGATTCACAGTAAAGGATAAGAGATTCTGTGAGGATATATGATGGAGGCCATTTTCACCTCGAGAGGGATGAGTACCTACAAAACACAGCATGAGTCAGTGTTCTCAGTAGAGTTGCTGACACATTTAAGAAATGTCTAGACAAGCACTTCAATTGCCTAAAAATAGAAGTGCTGAAAGAAATTATTAATACCGCATGAATATAGAGGGCTGAATGGCCTGCTTCTATGCCGCATGATGTCAATTGTAAATGCTACCAGCAATATACTCAAAAAAAGAGAATTGTAAAGGGTACGGCAAGCCCAATAGACGCAAGTGCATTCAAGAATTTAATTACCCAAAACTTAGAGCTGAGAAATGCAATTTGCACCAATTGATCTGTGGTCAGGTTCTTGAGCCAATAAATGGACAATAAGGAAAGAGCTGACTTGCCCAATGACTGTTTGTTTTTGTTTTTTGCAGTGGTGAAAAAACCATCAGTACACTAGAGCATGAGAAGTAAACAAAAGCATCATTGTAAGTGAAAAATAAGATAGTGGAGAAAATAATTGAACTTAAGGAAGACAAGACGAGGAAGACAAGTCTTTGGAACCAGTTGGCTTTCCACCTCAAGGCTTCAAAAGAAATATGAGAGGAGACAACCGTAGACAGCCAGAATGTGTTGGAAGGGACTGCAGATGCTGGTTTATGCCAAAGCTGGACACAAAAATTCTGGAGTAACTTAGCGGGACATGCAGCATCTCTGGAGAGAAGGAATGGGTGATGTATCAGGCAGGAACAGCATTTCATATTTCGCTTGGGTAGCTAACAACCTAGCGGCATGAATTTTGATTTCTCTAACTTCAAGTAACACTCTCTCCATCCCTCTCTCTCTGTCCCTCCCCCACCCTAGTTCTCTGACTAGCTTCAATGTCCTCCTGATTAAAAATCACCGAATGTATGCCTCATTGTCACCTTCCCCTCAGCTAACAACGTACCATTCCACATTTCCTCGAACATCGTCCTCTTTAATCTGTGTTTTCACACCTTGCCCTTCCATATCTCTCTGTCTCCCTCTTGCCTGACTCACAGTCTGAAGAAGGGTCTCGATCCGAAACGTCATGCATTCCTTCTCTCCAGAGATGCTGCCTGGCCCGCCGAGTTACTCCAGCATGTTGTGTCTATCTTCATAGTAGACAGCCAGAAATGTCTATAGATCTCGAATTCCAGAAACATAGCCAAGAAATCTGAAACGGGTTCCCAATCCTAAGTACCGCTTTTGTGGGAATGTAGATGCGCGGACACTGGATGAGAGCAGGACTGGGCTCTGTGGTAAAGAACTGCAAAGAGCTGAGAATGCTACTATTAAGTTGCACACAAATGATAGCTTGGTATGAGTTTTAGATGAGAAAACTTTCCTGTGATTGAACACAATCCTCATCAAGGCACCAGAGCCTCTTTAGAACAAGATGGAAACAGCAAATTGAGAGGTAATAGACAATAGACAATAGGTGCAGGAGTAGGCCATTCAGCCCTTCGAGCCAGCACCGCCATTCAATGTGATCATGGCTGATCATCCCTAATCAGTACCCCGTTCCTGCCTTCTCCCCATATCTCCTGACTCCACTATTTTTAAGAGCCCTATCTTGCTCTCACTTGAAAGCATCCAGGGAACCTGCCTCCACCGCCCTCTGAGGCAGAGAATTCCACAGACTCACCACTCTCTGCGAGAAAAAGTGTTTCCTCGTCTCCGTTCTAAGTGGCTTACTCCTTATTCTTAAACTGTTGCCCCTGGTTCTGGACTCCCCCAACATCGGGAACATGTTTCCTGCCTCTAGCGTGTCCAAACCCTTAACAATCTTATATGTTTCAATGAGATACCCTCTCATCCTTCTAAACTCCAGAGTGTACAAGCCCAGCTGCTCCATTCTCTCAGCATATGACAGTCCCACCATCCCGGGAATTAACCTTGTAAACATACGCTGCACTCCCTCAATAGCAAGAATGTCCTTCCTCAAATTAGGGGACCAAAACTGCACAAAGTACTCCAGGTGTGGTCTCACTAGGGCTCTGTACAACTGCAGAAGGACCTCTTTGCTCCTATATTTGATTCCTCTTGTTATAAAGGCCAACATGCCATTCGCTTTCTTCACTGCCTGCTGTACCTACATGCTTACTTTCATAGACTGATGTACAAGGACCCCCAGATCCTGTTGTACTTCCCCTTTTCCCAACTTGACGTCATTTAGATAGTAATCTGCCTTCCTGTTTGTGTTACCAAAGTGGATAACCTCACATTTATCCGCATTAAACTTCATCTGCCATGCACCTGCCCACTCCCCCAACCTGCCCAATAATTTGAATGATCGCCACATGACAGAAAAGCCATCAATCCTTCCAGGTCAAAGATTCACTTGCATTCTCTCCAACCTAGTCTATTACATCTGCTGCCCACAACGTGGCCTCCTCAACATCATTGAGACAAGGCTACCATTTTGCAGTGTCTAAAATCATGAGAGGAATAGATCGGGTAGATGCACAGAGTCTCTTGCCCAGATTAGGGGAATCGAGGACCAGAGGGCATAGGTTCAAGATGAAGGGGGAAAGATTTAATAGGAATCTGAGGGGTAACTTTTTCACACAAAGGGTGGTGGGAATATGGGACAAGCTGCGAGAGGAAGTAATTGAAGCTGGGACCATCACAACGTTTAAGAAACAGTTAGACAGGTACATGGATAGGACAGGTTTGGAGGGATGTGGAGCAAGCGCAGGCAGGTGGGACTAGTGTAGTTGGGACATGTTGGCCGGTGTGGGCAAGTCTGGCAAAAGGGCCTGTTTCCACACTGTATCACTCTATGACTCTATGACCTGAGCTCAGTCCACAATGGCCATCGTGACCTCCCAACTGCCTGCCATTGCAATTCTCCTTCCCATTCTCGTACCAACCTGTCAGTCCTCAGCCTTCTCCACTGCCATGAAGACGCCAAACGGAAACTAGAAGAACGGACCCCCCCCCCCCCCCCCCCCAATTTTCTGCTTGGATAGTTCATAACTCAATGTTATTAACCAATCCCAATGCCAATTTCAGATAATCCACACTCCCTGCGCTCCTTTCTCTTGGCTCCTGTCAAGAGTAGCACCCCCAGCACGGACCTCTGCGGAACTCCACTAGTCACTGGCAGCCAACCAGAAAAAGCCCCTTTTATTGCCACTATTTGTCCTCTGCCATCCAGCCAACTGCTATCCATGCTAGTACCTACTTTCTGATACCATGGGCTCTCATCTTCCTTTGCAGCCTCACGAGTGGCACCTTATCAAAGACTTTCTGAAAATTTAAGTAAACAACATCTACTGACTCTCCTTTGTCTGTCCTGCTATTTACTTCTTCGAAGAATTCCAGCAAATTTGACAAGCAAGACCTCCCGTCATAAAGCCATGCTGACTTTGGCGTATTTTATCATGAAGGAACGGAATTCGGCCATTCGGCCCATCAAGTTTACTCCCTCCTTCATCATGGCTAAGCTATCTCTCCCTCATAACCCATTCTCCTGTCTTATCCCCATAACCCTTGACACCCGTACTAATCAAGAATCTGTCTATTTCTGCTTTAAAAATATCCATTGACTTGGTCTTGTGAGGGATAAAGTGATTACCCCCCACTATTGTAAGGGGCTTTAAAGAGGATTCAAACCGATAGGGGCCAGGGAGAGGGTTCTGACACAGCTGTGTATAAAAGTTACCAGACCCATCCTTGAGTAAGAAGTGATAGCATTGTATAGCGGTAGAAGGGAGTGCTGTAGATAGCTCCCTATCAGTAGAATGGGTGATAGATGGGACCCTTGTCACTATAGCTTAGCTTTAGTGCTGATATAGGAGGACTGAGAGAGTTCACTTGGAGGTGAGTAAAACTAGGATAGGTCATGAACAATTCAGCATGCTTAATAAAATAAATGAACATTACAACACACCCCTGGTCAAGAAACTGCTCATTACCATGAACATGCGATGTATGATGTGGGAGGTACTGGGGGAAGTACCTACAGGTTGTCCACATCAGTGTCTGATTGGAGGGGTCCAAGGAGGGGAGGTTGGATGTAGAATTGTGTGTATAAAGGGGGATGACTCTTCTGACTTTGGTGTGTCTCAACTTGGAGAGGCACCCGATTCTGCAGACTCGAAAATAAAGAATCCCTTGCTTCCAAGATTTAGTCTTTGAGTTGTGATTGTGAGCACATTGCATATCTCACAGTCTCCATAGCCTTGTGTATCAATAAATTCCACAAATGGCTCAAGCATCCCTATTTTATCTGGTTCCACATCACTTTATTGTGTTATCTGACTGTAGCAACTGTCGCTTGTTGTATGTCCACTGATTATTTTCCTACCTCCATCTTGACCTTCACTATCCTCCCCACTCACCCAATCTTGCTCCCTCTGCCCCCTTTTTCTCTCCCTCCTTGCCTACCTATCTTACACCCACCACCCACTGTGTCCCATTTCCAGCATTCTTTCCCATTCCTTGCTCCCTCTCCCTCCTCACCTACCTGCCCCTGCTTCACCCCTCTATCTCACTCAACTGGCTATCTGTCTTCCACACTCACAGTCCCAATACAGGATATTGACCCAAATGTGTCGACTGCCTCTTGGCCCCCACAGATGCTGCCTGACCCGCTGAGTTCCTCCAGCCATCTTGTTTTTTGTTCTAGGTTAAGCACCTGCAGTATCTTGTCTCTCAGTTATTTCAGAACCTGTGTTGAATGTACCTCAAAACACAAAGTGCTGGAGGAACTCCTGGAGTCAGGCAGCATCTGGGAAGATGGTGGATATGTGGCTCTTTGGGTCAGAACCCTTCTTCAAACTAATTAGTGGGGGGGGGGGGGGATGTTAACACTGAAAAAGGGAGGTGGGTGGAGGACAAAGCCTGGCGAGTGATAGGTGGATACAGGATGGGGGGGGGTTGTTGATTGGCAGATGCTTGGAGTAAGTGATGAAAGCTAGCACTTAAAGAGGTCAAAAGGGGAGTCAGATGAGAAGCAGTCAGATATAAATGGGTGGCAGAGTGCAGAGGAGTGAGAATGGGGGAGGAGAGGGGAGGGGAAGGAGGAGAAGGAGAGGGAGGAGCGGGGAGAGGTGAAGGGGCAGGAGTGGGGAGAGGGGAGGGAGGAGGGGAAGGGAGGAGGGAGATGAGAGGGGAGGGGGAGGAAGGAGGGGAGAGGGGAGGATAGATCGATCATCTGGATTACATTACAGTCATGGCTTGAAACCTGAGATGCTACTATAAAACCAACACGAATTAGGTAACATTAAAAAAACCCTATTAAATCTACACTTTCTAGGAACCAACACTTTATTACGGAATCCCAAGGAACACCTTCCATTTTTCATTAACACCTCGCAAATCAACGAGTACTTCCACGAATTCGTGGGTGGGTGGGTGGGTGGGTGGGTGGGGGGTTTGTTCACACATTATGGGCTCGTGTAAGGAATGAATGAATGCAGAGCTCCCGGTGCATTGAAACGTCGGCCCGTCCAGATAAGATTGCATTAAATCAGTCTAAAAATATATATTTTTTTGACAGTCACAGGCACGTGATGAGATTATGTGATTCCTGCAGTCCATTTCACAACAAGACCAGTTCGCAGTGCAGATGGAAGTCCGCGTTCAAAACTCGCAACCCGCGATCAATCCCAATGCCTCCGAATTCCCCTGGCAACACCGGGAGGAGATTGGATGCGCACGTTTCGCGTCCCTCCGGTTTGCCGAGGGAAGGGTGGTTTAAGAGAGAGAGAGAGAGAGAGAGAAAAAATAACAGCGGCAGACAGTCTCCGCGCCCTCTGATGCACACTGCCAGTAGATGACACCAACGCCGGGGTCTCCGGTCTTATTATAAGGCGGCGCAGTGCAAGGGGAGGAGATGGGGGAAGCCGATCTGATGCATGGATGCGCCCCCAACACCAAACACACACTCACACACTCAATACCGCAGCATGGGACACAGGGAAAGCCGCCCGATTGCCCCTTCGGCCCGCATCAGGTCAACACCTAGTCAATATGCATCTTGACATCTCCCATCAACATGGAAAACGACCGGGACTACTGGCGTGTGTTATAGCAGGCGTCACAAATAGAGGACTAATAATCCACTCACCATATTAACTTCAGACACTTGATCGATGCTGGCGACGTCGATGTTCATCCCAACGCTGACTGGTGGACCTTGGGCACGAATGAGGAGAAGAATATATATATATATATATGTCTCTATTTGTAGTCAAAAGTTCAATCAGCATAACCGCACAGATTTTGTAATGGGCCGTTTTGACTTGGTGGGGGGGACGGAGCCTTATGCTGGGACTAATGCTAACTGAGCCTTACCTCCAAAATCGGGTCTCAGGCGAATGTCGTACCCCCTGAGCATGTTGTCCACCGTCTCCTTAACAAACGACATGTTTCCGTGTTCATTTACGCTGGGGTCGAAAGCCAAGCACACACAAGGGGTAGGGGGTGGAGGGGAAGAGAGAGGGAGAAGGGGAGAAAATGGAAAAAAGAATAAGTCATTCCCAATTGACATTCAGTCAGTCCATTCCACGCGAGCAGAGCTCCCATCCACCGCGTCCCAGCCGCCTTACCTCTGAGCACAGCAAACTACCGCCACCAACACCACCGGCGCTGAGAAAATACCAAAGTAACGTCTTCCCGGGTATGTCCACATTCCTTGGTTGTTGGGCGAATAACTAGTTCGTGGAGTCAAAATGGCAAATGCACGGCGGAATACGAGGCTCCCTTCAAAGTCCAATGCATCGGATAAGACTGCAGAGCAAAGCTTTACCCATTCAGCAACATGGCTCATCAATGAGTAGAAGAAGCAAAAACAAAAGGTTGTTTTCTTTTCGTCTCGATGCTGTGGTTATTTTGTGTGTGCGTGTGAGTGTGAGTGTGTTTCTACACAAGACGCGGTTAATTCTTGCGAATAAAATCTAATGATCCTTCCTGGATGGATGCATCTTTCCACACAGTCCTGCTGAAAGGCTCGCATAAGAGTCTTTTTTTTTTCTCTCTCTCTCTCTCCCTTGAATTAATTCTCTGTCTCCTGGTTCACTTGAAGTCGAAATTCAGGTATTCGCACACTCCCATATCCAGATGCGGTTTCGTCGCTTTTTTTTGACACATACACACACACACACGCACACTCACATGTACACACACACACACACACACACACACATACACATGCACTCCGGAAGGAGAGATTGTCGTTGATAGTCCTCAAGAAAAATAGATTTCAGAAAACTGCCTCGGCGCTAAAGCAATGGAAACTGCCGCACGGTGAGAGTACATCCAATTCGTTGCCATCGTACATCGGTCCTCCCGACGGGCGAATGCTCCCGTTCACTCACATCTCACGCACCCAGAAGGTGCCTGATACAAGGCTGGGGCGAGATAGGTGGTGTCGCCGCACGCGAGATGGTTGGAGTTTGTAGAAATCGGTTTTTTTTTCTTTGCTTGGCAAGGAGGAAAAATGAAGAGGACGCGGCGAAGCATGTGATTGAAATACTCCCGATTCAGCCACTGGACGATTGCAGCGACGCGCAGACTGACGGCCGGCTCAACCAGCCAGGATCCGGAGCAGTCTACAGCAGCAGCATCACACAGGAGGCAATGGGAAAACCTGAGCGCCGGGATCATCAAGGCAGGGGGGGTGGGGGGGGGGGGGACTGGTGCGCCGCTGTGAAGTGGCCAGAGGGTCACTGGGTGGAACGGGAGAAGCTCATCGCTGGGGCTCCGGTGAGCTCCACGCAAATGCGAAGGGCATGAATGATGTTAGAAGGAGCAAAGAATCCCACTATGGACACAGGAGAGGGAGGAGGAGAGGAGGGAGGGGGGATCTCTTATACCGGCGATAACCCTTGCAACGCCAGGGTTTGACGGAGAAGGGGGGACCGAGCTATTTCAAGAAACCAATAGATTACAAACGTTACAAGACGGCCATTTAGCTGCGTGTTAGCAGCCCCGGAACTGTAACTGAGTATTTTTTCAACACAATGTTGCCCGTCTCAAATGCATTCTCTCCGGCCATGGAGGTGTCCTGTTGTCCAATTCATCCGGATTCACAAAGTTTAAGAGAGGCGGATTTAGAAGCTCCGCTTGCAATCTGGGAGTTCCCGGTGGAACCTTGCATCTAACGGGCGGAGAGGGTAAATGGGACTTTAGGAATTTTTATTCAAGAAAGAACGAGGCCGATGTTAGACCGCGAGAGACCGATATCTGGAGATGCCGTCCAGCAGGAGATTTTAACTTGGTGCAGAGGGTCACCGTGAATGGGGAGATGAGGGTGAGGGGACTTCACCTGAAAAGGCAAAGGCTAATATTAACCAGGATGTCCAGCGCGGCGTCTAAACTGACAGAGAGCATTCTGACTATTCTATTCCAGGCCACATACCATGTGATCTCTGTTGAAAAGATGGACATCATCAATTTTTTTTTTTCAAATCTATTTGTGAACAGATAAAGAGGGCGAGTCTTTCGAACGGGCGGTTGAAGATATGTAGGGTATCTCGGATTGTCGAAGGGGATTTCAGTGCTAATACTCCGAAATAGGTGGCAAGATTTAACAAAGCTACACAGTACACGGGATGGGACGATGATGAATTCGAGGGGTGTGTAGGAAGGAACGGCAGATGCAGTTTTACACCGAAAATAGACACATAAGTGCTGGAATGAGTAAGCGGGCCTGGCAGCATCTCTGGAGAGAAGGAATGGGCGACGTTTCGGGTCGAGACCCTTCTTCAGACATCACCCGAAACGTCGCCGAACCCTTCGCTCCAGAGATGCTGCCTGTCCCGCTGGGTTGCCCCAACTTTGTGTGTCTATCTTCGGTTTAAACCAGCATCTGCAGTCCCTCCCTACTAAATATCTCAAAATCTAAATATCTCAATATCCGCCCGTGAGTCCGAACCCATAATGTAGACTCTTTGCTTGAATAGTTGCTGACGGACCCGCCGAGCTATGTATTTTTTGTATCAAAATCTCTGCATTTCTTTTCACCGTCCCATCTGTTCCCCTTGGGATATCAACATGACCAGGCTTCTAAGCAAAATACGTCCCTGTGTATCAAAACATAATAACAATTAATGCAAAGTGCCAAAGGCTGGTGGAACTCAGACAGGCGATGATTCGGGTCGGGTCCCTTCTTCAGACTGGAGAAGCGACCCGACCCAAAACGTCGTCTGTTCATTCCCTCTCCCGATGCTGTTTGACCGCTCTAAGTTACTCTGGCACTCTGTGCTTCGCTCAAGATTCCAGCATCCGCAGTTTCACATGTGTCTATAAAAAGGAAATGAGCAGGAGTTTCTTCAGTCAGAGGGTGGAGAATCTGGAGAATTCATTGCCACAGAAAGCTGTGGAGGTCTGAAGAAGGGTCTCGACCCGAAACGTCGCCTATCTCCTTCGCTCCTTAGATGCTGCTGCACCCGCTGAGTTTCTCCAGCCTTTTGTGTAACCCTCGATTCTCCAGCATCTGCAGTTTCTTCGTTAACACGAGGTGTGAATGGATATATTTTAAGGCAGAGATAAATAGATTCTTGATTGGTACAGGTGTCGGGCCACCAAGAGAAGGCAGGAGAATGGGGTTGAGAGGGAAAGATAGATCAGCCATGATTGAATGCCGGAGTAGCCTTGATGAGCCAAATGGCCCAATTCTGCTCCTATCACTGATGAACTTATGAACGACACAAATTAAAGGTCATAAACAATTAAAATATAGGATATAATGCATTCCCTCTACCGACAAAAGTGACAATTGGATAATGGTATCCAACTGCATTAATTCTTATTTATTCAGTTATTTGATAACATTAAAAGGAAATGTATTGCGATGCAGCTCCAGAAGAAAGTCTACAAATTGGAATGATCAAGATCCATTTAAAACAGCGATGGTCACTGCTGGAAAGATCTAAACGCGATTCATGACGGACAGTTCACAATCTTGCACTCACTCGGTAGCGCCACGCAACTAAATTCCAAACACCCACATTTGTGTACTAAATATTTAGGGTTGCATCCACACATTTGTCATGTTGGAGGGGGGTATCAAAGCATTTGCTTTCTCCATACCTTAAATAAGCTTTAATTTCCATTCTTAAGTAACTGACTTTTGATTCATGGATGCAATGAGATAAGTGTGTGTTTAATTTTGAATAGAATTGAAAATGTTAATTCAAGTTATTTGTTTGGATGATCTAACTAGTGATCTATGCTGTCTGAAGAAGGGTCTCGACTCGAAACGTCGCCTATTTCCTTCGCTCCTTAGATGCTGCTGCACCCGCTGAGTTTCTCCAACCTTTTGTGTACCCTCGATTCTCCAGCATCTGTAGTTCCTTCTTTAACACTAGTGATCTATGCTTATTCTGCCAGAGTTACACAGTACGGTCCTGGCACAATGACCTTCAAACCCGACCAATTCCACACCCATTCGCCTTGTACTTTATGGTCTTGTTACCTCGTATGACTGATAGTTTATTTTATAATGAATTATTTGTTGTGTTATTGCATTCAAGAGCCTATAAAGCTGCAGCGAGAATTTCATTATTCTGTGCCCAATGGGTGACATACGGTAACTCCCTTTCGATCCTGACTGCTGGTGCTGTCTGTACGGAGTTTGTACGTTCTCCCTGTGAACTGCGTGGGTTTTCTCCGAGATCTTCGGGTTCCTCCCAAACTCCTAAGACGTACGTACAGGCTTGTAGGTTAATTTGCTTGGTGAAAAATGTAAAGTTGACCCTAATGTGCGAAGGGTAGTGTTAATGTGCGGGGATCGCTGGTCGGCGCTGACTCGGCGGGCCGAAGGGCCTGTTTCCCTGCTGTATCTTTACACGAAACAACTAAGCCAAACTAAACAACGCATATGACAATTAAACTCTCTTGACTTTTGTATTCTTCCATAGTCCTGGTTTTCTATGAGATAACTTTTGAAAAATTGCTAAATGAATAAAATTACCATATTGTTATAGACAAGGACCAGATCCCAAAATCATTTCATCTCTATATCCATGTCTCAAAGATTTTATATGAAGGAGATGCTGTAAGGCCCAATTTATCAATGTCACGAAGAGGCAAAACAAAACTCAATCTTCTTATGCAGTAAAGTCCTATCTGGTGAATGATTAACAAACCAAGAATCACTGATGCAATGTTTTTGATCCCATGGCAATGGGCAGCGTTGTTTCTGTCATGATTCATACGTTAACGACCTTCATCAAGAAGTACTTAAAACACGGAAAGAAGGAGCTGCTTGCTGTTTTCCATTTTCATGACATTGTGTTCAAACTTGAATAATGCGCAGGGTATAATCAAAAGATATTTCAGATTTTTTTTCTTCCAGGAATTTGTAATTATTGGTTGGTTTGGCTCAGTAGTAATGGCAGATAGAAAGGGTTTTCAGTCGCTTTGCAAAAGTCCATTCCTCAAGCCCTCAGATATCTCTGTTTGGTGTATCTTGCCTTTGAAATGTGGGCTTGACATCCAATGAATATTCCATGGTACAGACCACAGTTCGACCTTATCGTGGAGCACGGTGGCTTATAAAACAAGAAATATAATACCTGATGCAAGAAATAACAATTTCCATGGAATCCTTAATACCAGTGTGGAAAATATTTTAAACAATGGCATTGTGCTTAATCATACAGACATAAGCTAAATACAAATCAAAGTCAGTATTTTACTGTAGATGTTCGCAATTTCCTATAGACTTTGTATTCATGCTCAACATAG
Organism: Okamejei kenojei; assembly: GCA_035221665.1. Taxonomy (NCBI): domain Eukaryota; kingdom Metazoa; phylum Chordata; class Chondrichthyes; order Rajiformes; family Rajidae; genus Okamejei; species Okamejei kenojei. The sequence goes on from CM069136.1 coordinate 5,683,308, forward strand.
TTCTTGAACCAACAGGTTTGTTCAAGGCAACGTTGTGTAATTATCTCTGCTAATGCAATCTTTTGCAATGTATTTGTTTACACAGCATTACAATTAATTCCCTGAATATGGACAGCAGTGCAAGGGGAGGAAAATCAAACATTTGAAACAAAGATCTTTCAACTAAAATTAATTCAACAATGAAAAGTAGTAGAAGCCCCCCCTCCCCCCAGTAGTCTTTCTCAAAGTTCATCTATACATAATATACTCAATCGGTTGCAGGTTGATATTTGTGGTGCTACGACTGTTTAACGATGGGTTAGGATAAGTGTAAGACAGGATGCGAGTGTTTAGCATTTCTCTGAGTGAATTAATCGTCTGTAGTTTCCTTTATTTAGTAGATATTGGTCGTATAAGTGGTGAGAGCAGATATTGAGGGGGGTTGTTATGTTCAAAGGGACGCCAGAGCTGTCTGGTGAGCCTTCCCGGGGTGTCGTCGGCCTAACTCAGTGAAACAGCAGTGAAGGAAAGTGCACACTTGATAACCCCAATTATATACTTGCATCGACACAATCAGTTTTTATGCTCTTGTTAACATGTTGACAGCTTATTATTGCATATGGAGTTTGTTACTGCACTTAGCATAAGTGTGTATAAGCAGTATAGATACTAATTTGGCTTTGTTTCAGTTTCAGTTTTAGTTTATTGTTACGTGTACCGAGGTACAGTGAAAGACCTTTGTTGCGGACTAACCAGTCAGTGGAAAGATGGTACATGATTACAATCGAGCCAGTCACAGTGTACAACAGATACTGTACATGGTAAGGGAAGAACGTTTAGTGCATGATAAAGCCAGAAGATTAAAGATAGTCCGAGCGTCACCAATGAGCTAGATAGCAGTTCAGGACTATTCTCCAGTTGCGGCAGGATAGAACGTGCAAACTCCGTGCAGACAGGCACCCATAGTCAGGATCAAACCCGGGTCTCTGGCACTGTCAGGCAGTTGCTCTACTGCTGCGCCACTGTGCCTCCCCTAAGGTTTGGACTTGGTTTTCTTGGTCGACAGCTTATCCTGGTGTTATAGCGCGCACTTTGTGTTTTAATAGTAATTTACCACATATAAAAAAATGATAGAAATTCTTATATGTTGAATATTGTCTCATTAACGAGTTAAGCCTTGACTGAAGGCTTTACCTATTCTCTGTGCCATCATCATGAATAAAGTGGATCCTACAGCATAGTTGTGATGTATAGCTGTTGACAGGTCTTGTCCCATTTAAGGTCACCACTGAGACATTCTCCATGGGGAGGTAGTCAAAATAGGCCACTGTAGGATCGATGAGATATTAATTGCTGCAGTTGTTGGCAGTTCTTTACGTTTACAACTACATGCTTCACTTTCGTATTCAAGGGCCAGTTTATCACCTAGTCAAGAAACCCGTTTTTTTTTTTTAAAGATCTATACACATACATATGCATGTATTTGTTCAAGTGTCATATAATGTATCAGCAGTCACTAAATTGTACACAGTCTCATCACTGATTAAAATACTATAGATTTGGGTTTTCTGATATTTGACCATAACATTTTAGATACACAATGCAAAGGGTGCCTTCTGTTAATGAAGTATGAATCTAAGACTACCGCTGCCTCTCAGTCTTGGTTTAAATATATCCTATGTGTAGGAAGGAACTGCAGGTGCTGGATTGAACCGAAAATAGACACAAATAAGCGGGTCAAACAGCATTTCTGGAGAAAAGGAATAGGTGACATTTCGGGTCGAGACCCTTCTTCAAATTGAGTCAGGAGAGAGGGAAATGAGAAATATATAGACAGTGAGATGGGGAGATATAGAACTAATGAATGAAAGATATGCAAAAAAGTAACAATGAAAAAGGAAACAGGCCATTTTTAGCTGTGGGCGAGGTGAAAACGAGTTACAGACAATGAGGCTCAACAAGACGACTGAAGCTTAAGACAATGACTTGGGTGGGGGAGGAACGGAGAGAGTGGGGATACAAGGGATATGAAGGTAGCAAAATCAATATACCAATATATCCTGTCATTTATCGAGGAGAGCTATTGATATCCTTCCAATACTTATCCCTCAATCAACTCGAATGATAAACAGATTATCTGATTGTCATCAATAATCCATTTAACCCCTTGACATTGTTCCATCATTCATTGAGATCAGGACAGATTAATTCCTTTTACCGTGCTTAGTTTTACCTGATATCCCTTAATTTCTTGGATTATTAGAGATCTATCAGAACAAGATTTAGAATTAACAAGCCACCTCGCATCAGTACAGATTTTCAAATTGCTAACACCTTTTTCCAGTGGTTGTGTTTGCTTAATTTATTCCTTAAAGACCGAGCTTTAATGTTTGGATTATGGCCCCCGCTCCTAGGCTCTTCAAACAATGGAAATGGTTTCTAGTAATTCACTTTAATATCCTGCTAAATATAATCATATCACCATTTGGTACTCTAAATTGCAAGGAATACAACTCTAGCTTGTGTATTAACAGAGTCGTAGAGTCTTTTAAAGTGGAAACACACCCTTCATCCCAACCTGCCCACACCAGCCAATGTCCCATCTACACTAGTCCCACCTGCTTGCATTTGGCCCACATCCCTCTAAACCTGTCCTATCCATGTACGTGTCAAAATGTTTCTTATACCTTGCGATGGTACCTGCCTCGACTACCTCCTCCGGCAGCTCGTTCCACACACCTACCACCCATTTGCGTGAAAAAGTTACCCCTCAGATTCCTAATAAATCTTTCCTCCCTCACCTGAAACCTATGTCCTCTGGTTCTTGATTCCCCAACTCTGGGCAGCAGATTATATGCATCTACCCGATCTGTTCCTCATATGATTTCTCTCTTTATGAAAACTGCGGAGCATCTTGGACAACACGGCTCACCCCCCCCATGACACACTGGTCAACCGGAGGAGCACCTTCAGCAACAGACTGGTTCCACCAAGATGCAGTGCAGAACGCCACAGGAGATCCTTTTTTCCTGTGGCTATCAAACTGTACAACACCTCCCCTTTCGGTTGTGGGGTGGACTGTCTCCCCTTCCTCCCCCCCCCCCCCCTAATCTATGTACATCCCCATTCCTGGGCTTTCCATGCGTCACTTTAATTTCATGTTTCATGTATCTTGTGCTTTAGGACTGTTGACAAACCAATTTCCCTCCTGCGATAAATAAAGTTATATCATATCGTATCATATCGTACGAATATAATTTTGTTGAGATTTCTAATCCTACGTAATCTTTACTGAAATTCTTCAGTTTGATTTGCATCATCCATGAGTTGTTCAACACTATTTTCTGAAATTTCAGTTGCAATGTCACCACTTTCAGTTCCCACTGATGCTCTTGACACCCCCTTTTTCCATAACATTCTAACAATTCTGTAATGGTGATTTTTATATCTATTCTGGGTTTCTTTATGAATCCCAAAGTCCTTTCCAAGTTTTGAAACCTATTACATAGAAACATAGAAAATAGGCGCAGGAGTAGGCCATATTTGAGCCTTCGAACCATTCAATATGATCATGGCTGATCATCCAACTCAGTATCCTGTACCTGCCTTCTCTCCATACCCCCTGATCCCTTTAGCCACAAGGGCCACATCAAACTCCCTCTTAAATATAGCCAATGAACTGGCCTCAACGACCTTCTGTGGCAGAGAATTCCACAGACTCACCACTCTCTGTGTGAAAAATGATTTTCTCATCTCGGTCCTAAAAGACTTCCCCCTTATGCTTAAACTGTGACCCCTTGTTCTGGACTTCCCCAACATCGGGAACAATCTTCCTGCATCTAGCCTGTCCAACCCCTTGAGAATTTTGTGTCTCCAAAAGATCCCCCGTCAATCTTCCAAATTCCAATATTAAAGACACAAAGTGCTGGAGTAACTCAGCGGATTGGGCAGGATCTCTGGAGAAAAAGGATATGCGATGATTCTGGTCATGACCCTTCTTTAGACTCAAAGTAGGGGATGTGCGGGGGGGGAGGGGGTGGGGTGGTTGGGGGGGGGGTGAAGAGCTGCAGGTGAGAAAAGACCAACACCACTCAGGGTGTTGTTTGTTGTTTTTTGTGTTTCTCATGGCAATCAGGACCTGTGCATGTTATTCCCATTTGTAATTTAATTTCGAGAAACAGCGTGGAAACAAGCCCACTGAGTCCGCGCCGACCTGCGATCACTATCCTACGCACTCAGGACAATTGACAATTTTTTAAAACCGAAACCAATTAACCTACAAACCAGTGTGTCTTTGGAGTGTGGGAGGAAACCAGAGCACCAAATAAATCCCTCGCAGGACATGGGGAGAACGTACATGCTCCGCACAGACAGCACCCTTAGTCAGGATTGAACCCGGGTCCCCGGCGGCAGCAACACTACCGTGCCACTCCACATATGTGCAATATCATTCCGTTTTATTTCAAATTTCCTCACGAACAAGACAGAAAAATCCCATTCTCATATTTATTTTCCTTCAACTCATGCTCCCACTCATACCTATTGGCACTTCCCTGATTTAGCACCACACGCCTCAGAGTGATTTACAGCAGTCAATTAACTAACACACCTTTGGGATTGAGAGGATACCGGAGCACCCAGGAACCCCTACATAGCCACAGAGTGAACATGCCAGCTCCACATAAATAGCACCTGAGGTCTTTGAAGAAAGGTCACTGGAGGCAGTTGCCCTACCTGTATCTTTATGTTATCTGTGCTTCTCTCATATTTTAGGTCACCTTGATTTTCTTTGTGAAGAAGAACTCTCGCCTGTTTGGTGTACAAAAGAGTTGTGCATCACAGATTACACTTTGGACAGCTTTCACTGACATCCTTTCATTTTGCCTATTCATAGATAAGTCAAATTTAACTTGGACAGTCTACGTTTCCTCATTATCACATCTAAATCTGGAATCTTAGTCACAGCTTCATGCCTCTCCTTTAGCAAACACTGCATTGAACTCCATCACTATTGGATAAATAATAATGCAGTGTTAAGCTTGTAACTAAATCCAGCTCATCGCCCATTACTAAAACCGATAGATCTTGCTGTGTGCAAATTTGCTGCTGAGTTCAATTTCCAACATTGCAGCAATGCAAATAATCCAGAAGTATTTGATTGGTGCGCTCTGAAAGGGTTATAAAAATGCAAATTTCTTGTTTTCAATGTGATTTCTTGTTGTTTGATACAAAGACTTAACAATGATGCCTAAAAATGACAAATGCAAGAGGTGCAAAGCATATGGTTATTTTATCTTCTGATACAACCATGTATTTCTGATGCTTTCACTCTCGCTTTCTATAACAAGATCATGCTTTGTGTTATGAATTGACGTTTCTTAATATGACACTTATATAATCGACAACTAAGTTTAGAAAGAATGCAGACAACATTTTCATCCCGGTTCTCCATTTTAAAAAGATTAAAAAGAGAGATCTGATTTCTTACTCTTCAGGCTACCTAAATTGACATAAAACAACTTACCTGATCTAATCAAATCATCTTTCTACAGAAGACATTAAAGGTTTCATAGGTTTCAATGGTCAGTTTATTGTCACATGTACCATTTAATGTACAGTGATATGTGAATTACCATACAGCCACATGAAAAAAAAGCAACAAGACACACAACTACATAAAAGTTAACATAAACATCCACCACAGCGGATTCCCCACATTCCTGACTGTGATGGAAGGCAAATAAATTCCAATCTGCCTCCTCTTTATTTCTCCTGCAGTCGGGGCAGCCGAACCATCCGTCGGGGCGATCAAAGCTCCTGCAGATGGCGTTCGAAGCTCCCGCGTCAGGATGATTAAAACTCCCGCGTCGAGGCGGTCGAAACTCCCCATCGGAGCGGTCGAAACTCCCGTGGCTTGAAGTTCCCGATGTAATTCCGCAAGCACCTGCGGTCGGAGCTCCGAGGTCGATCCCTGACAAAGGGATCGCGGGCTCCACGATGTTAAAGTCCCGTAGACACCCGCGGTGGAGCTCTCAAAAGTTGGTCTCCAGCAAAGGCCGCCAACTCCTCGATGTTAGTGCGGATGGAGATACGATACGGAAAAAAAATCTCCATCGAGGTAAGAGATTAGAAAAATGTTTCCTCCAACCCCACCCCCCACATAAAACAAGCTAAAGAACATTAATAACATACATTTAACACATACTATTTAAACACAAAGAAGGAAAGGACAGACAGACAGTTGATGAGGCAGCCATTGCTGGTGCCACCCAGTGCCACATTAGCTCTTTTATTTGGAAATACTGCCCTTTGGCCCACCGAGTCGACGCTGACCAGCGATTACCCATTCACTAGTTCTATGTTGTCCCAGTCTTGCATCCCACACACTAGGTGCAATTTACAGAAGCCAAGTAGCCTATAAACATGTATTGGAATGTGGGAGGAGACCTGTGCACCCGGAAAAAACCCACGCGGTCGCAGGGAGAATGTGCAAACTCCACACAGACAGCACCCATCCTCCGGATTGAAACTGGGTGTCTAGTGCTGTGAAGCAGCAGCTCCATTATCGCGCCACTGTGCCTCCCAAAAACTCACTTGTGCTTCAGCCACTGGAGCCCTTATGGATGGGACTGAGATGTTAGGTGCACCACGTGCCACTTGCTAATGTGGAACATCTAGGACACAGAGCACATTGTACAGGGGTTCATCCAGGCCACACATTTTTTAACATGAAGTGAGCCTTGCCATAATTTTTCCCGAGATGGCATTTTATACCAGAGTAATGGAAGGCATGGTTAAATAATTGCACCAATTTGCAATAGAAACTGAGTACCCCATTGAGCACAGAAGAATTGCCAAACATGATGCCAAGACAAACAAATCTTAGATGCCTGCACATGATCCATATCTCTTCCATTGCCCATATATCCATGAGACCATCCAAAAGCCTCTTAAACACCACTATCACATCTGCCTGGATAGAGTGGATGTGGAGAGGATGTTTCCACTAGTGGGAGAGTCTAGGGTCAGAGGCCATGATCCTCAGAATAAGAGGACATACCTTTAAAAGGAGATGAGGAGAAATGTCTTTAGTTGGAGGGTGGTGAATCTGTGGAATTCATTTCCACAGACAACTGTGGAGGCCAAGTCAATGGATATTTTTAATATCTATTGATTCTTGATTAGTAAGGGTGTTGGGGGTCACGAGGAGAAGGTAGGAGAGTGGGGTTGAGAGTGAAGGATAGACTTGATGGGCTGAATAGCCTAATTCTGCTCCTATAACTTCTGAACGTGAACTTCTGAACTGCTTCCACCACCACGCCTAGCAGCGCGTTCCAGGCACCCACCACCCTCAGAATAAAATAACCCACCTGTACATCTCATTTAAACTTCACCCCTCTTACCATAAAGCTATGCCCTCTAGTCTTCGACGTTTCTACCCCAGGAGAAAAATTCTGAATGTCTACGCTACAAGTGTGTCTCTTAATTTTGCATACTTCCATCAGGTTTCCTCTCAACCTGCAGAGAACACAACGCAACTTTACCCAATCTCTCCTTGGAGTTCATTTGTCTAAACTCTACTTGTAGCTAAATAAAGGAGAGATTGTAATTTTGTAAAACAAAATATAAGCAGTGGCCCTGCATTGACGATTAGCAGTCCGTCAATAGCCAGCATTTAGATTTTAATATCTACCGAAGGTATATCCACTATATCTCTTGCAGAGGAATATAAAAATAGATAAAATAGATAGGGTAAAATAGATAGCCTCTCCACACACATCTAGTAATTTTCCAGTGGAACCCTAATTTTGAACTCTGCATAATTTCATTATATTCCAGCCTTAGCTAAGATTTATAAGATTATGCATATGAGCACGCTGCAAATTATACTTAGCTTGCAGAGGATATATTTACAAATTATCCCATGCCCTTTAATACATGCTTCCAAAGCCACTCTTCAGAAACATTGAAATTCATGGACCTCAATGATGTATATATATTTTAAATTTATATATTTATATATATATTCATATCCTTCTCATTGCTGCCATCAAGAGCATTAAAAAGCACATGCACAGTGCAAGGCTGCAACTGTATGCTTTATCCAGAGACTCATCAGGGCTTTCAATTAGACAACGTCATCTCCAAAAAGTCAAAATGCATGTTTTTTTAATTGTTTCCTTAATTTTCACCAGTGTTTCAGGTGGTTTGTGATGAAGTTGTGGCGGGCTGAGCCATTTTGGCATCGATCCATCGTAGGTCGGGCTCGAACTCTCGCGTGGACCGGGCATGATCTGGGCCAACCAATCACGCGGTCATGGAGGGTGAGCCATCATGGAGAACAAAGGGTTTGGCGGTTGAAAGTTAACGTGTGTGCTCACAAGCGACGGCACGGTTATTGTTAAATATTATAAATATTTATAGTTAAATATTGCACCAAGGCAAATTCCTTGTATGTGAATACTTGGCCAATAAACTTACTTACTTACTTACTTACTTACTTACTTACCGATGCGCGCGTGAGCGACGGGGCTGTATCGGTTAAATAAAAACAGAGTGGACCTCTACTAATTACTCAATTAATGGTCAATGGAACTCCAGGGCAACCAGAACATTAGTGCACATTCTTGAATAATAATAATAATAATAATAATAATAATAATAATAATAATAATAATAATAATAATAATAATAATAATAATAATAACTTTATTACGGACTCAAGGTCCAGACAAGGGGCAACATTACATTAAAAAAGCAGTGCATCTCAAATATCATATATATATATATATAAAATCATGGTAAATCACATAAAAACATCATAATTTATATATTTTAAAAAAACCCACAATACTTAAGTTGAAAATCCAGAGTAAAAAATAATCAATGTCGTACAACGAGACAACGATACCAGTGTCTCCACAACTGGGATTTGTAGCATGTAGTGCTAACCCTTATGTTTGTCAAGGCCACAATAAGCACATTTTTAGAGTCATTTATCCTGCAAATGAATTTATACATGCGTTGTCTTAGGATAGCTTTAATAGTACGGGTGTCAAGGGTAATGGGGAGAAGGCAGGGGGGATGGGGTTAGGAGGGAGAAATAGATCAGCCATGATTAAATGGCGGAGTAGACTTGATGGACAGAATGGCCTAATTCTGGTCCTGTCACTTACAGTATGACCACATAACTCATTCTCTCAATGTCAGCAAGACAAAGGAGATAGTGATCGACTTCAGGAAGCGAAGCGATTCACATCATCTCGTTTGCATTGACGGCAACAATGTAGAGATGGATAAAAACTTCAAATTCCGAGGATTAAATATAATGCCAACAACTTCTCCTGGAACATTCATATTGAAGCAACGACCTAGAAAGCAGACCGACACATCTACTTCCAGAGAAGGCTTAGGAAGTTCAGCACGTCCCCAACAACTCTCACCAATTTCTACAGATGCGCCGTAGAAAGCATTTAATCAGGATACATCGCAGCTTGGTTTGGGAACATCTTCATCCAAGACCGCAAGAAGTTGCAGTGAATTGTGGACGCAGCCCAGACCATCACACAAACCAACCTCCCTAAACCAACTCCATTTATACCTCACGCCGCCTCAGCAAGGCCAGCAGCATAATCAAGGACGAGGCTCACCCTGGCCATTCCCTTTTCTCTACTCTCCCTTTGGGCAAAAGGTATAGAAGTGTAAAAACGCATACGACCAGATTCAGGTCTAGTTTCTTCCCAGCTGATATCAGGCAACTGAATTATCCTACCACAACTGTAGAGCAATTCTGAACTACTATCTACCTCAATGTTAACCCTCAGACTATCCTTGTTTAAGAGAAATGGGAGGAGTCAAAGGAAAAGTTGTTAAGGGTGAGGACCATCTCCGCTAGGTGGAGGAGAGTATGAGTAGACGGAAATTGGAGAAATTGGAAATTTGCTAGGGTCTGAAGAAGGGTCTCGGCCCGAAACATCACCTAATCCTTTTCTCCATAGATGCTGCCTCACCAGCTGAGTTTCTCCAGCATTTTCTCTCTACCTCAGACTATCCTTGATCGGATTTACAGCCTTTGTCTTGCACTAAGCATTATTCACTTATCATGTATCTGTACTCTGTGAACGCATCTAAAGATTTTCCCTGTACCTCGGTATACGTGACAATAAACTAAACTGAACTGAACATAGTCTTGGAAAATTCTAGTGGGCTACAGCTTTAGAGCAGCCGGGAGCTCTGGCAACCACATTACAAAAAGTATGCAATAACATCAGAGAAGATTGCAGAAGAGATTTCCAACAACGTTGCCATTGCTAAGTTCTGCAGTCGGAGAGCTGTATAGCACTGAAACGGACATTTTGACCCAGCAACCCACGCCAACCATCATGCACCCAGCTACACTAATCCTACAATATCCCCATTTTATTCTCCATGCCTTCCCATCAACCTATTTTAGTTTAGTTTAGAGATACAGCATGGAAGCGGGCCCTTTGGACCAACCAAGTATATGCCAACCAGCGATCCCTGCACACAAATACTATCCTACACACAATAGGGACAAGTCTTTTAAACATTTATAGCAAGCCAACTAACCTACAAACCTGTACGTCTTTGGAGTGTGGGGGGAAACCGGAGCTTCCTGGAAATAACCCACACAGGTCACGGGGACAACGTACAAACTTCCTACAGACAGCACCCGCAGTCAGGATCGAACCCGGGTCTCTGGCGCTGTAAGGCAGCAATCCTACCGCTGCGCCACCGTGTTGCCCAGGTCCTTTCAGGTTCCCCCACTCACCCACACTTGGGTGTCAATCATGGTTTCCCCCAGATTTGCTAGTTTCCTCCCACCTCCCAACGAGTTAAAGGGTTGCTGGGTTCATTGGCCATTGTAATTGCCTGTAGAGTGTGGATGAGTGGTGAAATTTGTGGCAAGCTGATAGAAAAATAGGAAGAATAAAATGGAACCAGTGTGAAATCTTAGTAGTCTGAAGAAGAGTCTTGAGCAGAAATGTCATCAATTCCTTCTCTCCAGAGATGCTGCCTATCCCCTGAGTTACTGCAGCTTTTTGTGTCTACGGTTTAAACCAGCATCTGCAGTTCCTTCCAACACATCAGTGTAAATGGTTCTTGATGGTCAGAATGGCATCTTTCCTTATTGTATGATAGTCTGAACTTGTTGATTTCATGGTAGAAATTAATTCCGTATTTTGATTTAAGTGTTAAATATATATACATATGTTATAGGAGCAGAATGAAGCCATTCGGCCCATCCGCCATTCAATCATGGCTGATCTATCTTTCCCTCTCAACCACATTCTCCTGCCTTCCCATAATCCCTGACGCCTGTACTACTCAAGAATCTAGGCTGCGTCCTTGCTCCCACACTCTTTGGGATTTTCTTCACTCTGCTCCTGAAACATACCTTTGGCACTGCAACAGAGGGGATCTACCTGCGTACTAGATCAGATGGCAGGCTCTTCAACCTCACCCGCCTCAGAGCAAAGACAAAAGTACGCGAAGCTCTCATCAGAGCTTGCCGACGACACTGCAGTTGTGTCCCACACCCAGCAGGAACTCCAGTCGCTGATGGACCGCTAGTATCGGGCATGCAAGGACTTCGGGCTGACCGTCAGCCTGATGAAGAGTCTTGGGGCCGGATACAGAGGTTCCGCCTGTCATCACCATCAACGACTACAAACTTGATGCCGTCCATCAGTTCACGTACCTCAGTTCCACCATCACCGACAACCTCTCCTTGGACACACAGATTGAGAAGAGGATCGGGAAGGCAGCTACAACTCTCGCTCACCTCGCAACTCGAGTGTAGACCAACCCAAAGCTGACGGTGAAGACAAAGATATCAGTCTACTATGCTTGTGTCAACAGCACGCTGCTGTAAGGCAGTGAGACATGGACTACATATGCCAGGCAGGAGAGAAGACTCAACAACTTCCACCTGAGAAGCATCCTCCATATCCTGGGCATATCCTGGCAAGACAGAGCGTCCAACGCCGAGATCCTGTCTCGCGCTGGCCTTCCCAGTATGTACACTCTACTCAGGCAGCGCAGACTGCGGTGGCCGGGCCATGTCCATCGCATGGAGGATGGCCGTATTCCAAAGGACATCCTCTATGGAGAGCTGACATCTGGGAGGAGAACCATCGGCCGCCCCCAGCTACGTTACATGGATGTCTACAAGAGAGACATGAAGGCGCTCAACATCGATGTGGAGAACCTTACACCTGACCACACGAGGTGGAGAGGTACCCTGAACCAACATCGCAAAGCGGGGGAAGAGAAACTGTTGAACGCAGCGGGCACGCAGAAAGGAGCGCAGCAACGTCAACAAACCAGAGACCACACACACACAAATGTGACCTTTGCGACAGACTGTCACTCCCGCATTGGTCTCTTCAGCCACAGGTGACGCTGCTCCAGCCGAGGTTTGGAGCAAGCAGCCAACAACTAGGATGCATCACCCATGGTCAGTCATGACCGAGGTGGCCTACAAATTATTCAATACGGTTTTGGCTCATTCAGTGAATTAAATTCACTATTCTACCCAATCCCCACATCCCCATTCCCTCCCTTGAAGAATTGCTCAATCACACCCTTTAATATACTCAAGGAGCAAGCAGCCATTGCTCTCTGAAATACACAATGTCAAAGACCTAAAATCATCTACATTAAGAATGTTCTCTCTAGCTCAATCCTAAACAGCCAACCCTTATCCTAAATTAATTTGCCTGGTTCCAACTCTTTTGCTGAACGTAATTACTTCTTGACATCTATCTTATCTGAAAGATTGATCATTTGAACGAGGAAATATTTTTCGCTTTCCATTTATAACTCCTTTATTTGTTATTATAAAGTACACAATTGGACTCTCCCTACATATTGTTGCATTAGTCATACTTTGTAATGTTGCAGGGTCAATTTTCAGGAATTATATTCTGCGTAAATCGTAAATGGGCCAGCATTTTATTTGTCTTTGGTCTACATGATCGTGACACGTTCAATATTTTGTGCGCTTTGCTGATGTACTTAATCTGACAGAGTTTACTTATTACTGTGTCTAACACTTTCAATAATATTTGTGAGTTTCAGTTAGAGTGTGCACATAATGATAATGTATTTCTACATATAAAACCAATTTGATATTCATCTGCCAATTTTTCAAATTGTCCTGTGATCATAATCTCTGGGGAAGCTAATAGTCTCACTGTCTAATTAGAAAATTAAATTAGCAATATCTGGATTCACGGGTGTATCCCATAACTTAATGTGTAATTGCTAACCACTTTAACCTTTTAAAGGAGTCATTGTTCCCTATAGAGCACCATTTCTACCTTACTTCCTGCATCGTTCCTGGTTTAAGTTGCTTTCATTTTTTATTTTGCACTTTTATCGGTTGTGAAGAAGGATTCGTGAATGAAAACTGAAAATTTAGATTCAGATTAGTTTATTGCCGCATACACCAGGGTTCGCACGGAGTAAACAGTATAAGTTCATAAGTGATAGGAGCAGAATTAGGCCACTCGGCCCATCAAGTCTACTCCCACCATTCAAGCATGGCTGATCTATCTCTCCCTCCAAACCCCATTCTCATGCCTTTTTGACCATAACACCGGATACCCGTACCAATCAATAATCTATCTATCTATCTCTGCCTTAAAAATATCCATTGATGGCCTCCACAGCCTTCTGAGGCAATGAATTCCCCAGATTCACCATACACCTACAGTCTTGATAAACGCAACAACAAATACAACAACTGGGCAAAACAGCAGAATTGTGCAACATTGTAGGGTAAAATCGGTGCAATCAAAAGAATATTAAAGAACCTGAAAGGAATAATTGAATGAGGTAGTTAGAAACATAGAAAATAGGTGCAAGAGGCCTTTCGGCCCTTTGAGCCAGCACCGCCATTCATTGTGATCATGGCTGATCGTCTGCTATCAATAACCCGTGCCTGCCTTCTCCCCATTCCCCTTGATTCCGCTAGCCACAAGAACTCTAACTAAATGTCTTTTAAATTCACCCAGTGAATTGGCCTCCACTTTTTCTATGGCAGAAAATTCCACAAATTCACAGCTCTCTAGGTAAAAACATTTTTTCTCATCTCAGTTTTAAATGGCCTCCACTTTATTCTTAGGCTGTGGCCCTCTGGCTCTGGACTCCCTCAACATTGGGGACATTTTTTCCTGCAACTAGCTTGTCCAGTCCTTTTATAATTTTATATGTTTCTATAGTTAAAAGTTAAAACTACATGGCTGTACCTCCGGTAATGCGGTAAAAAGAGAATATTGGTTTAGGAGCAGAAAGCAGTGGGGAATAAGCTATTTTACTTCAGACTCACGTGAGTGACTCCATGAAGAACCCTGCCAGTTTGCATGCATGTCAGTTATGTCAGCCACATTGGCGCAAGCACCGGACTGGCAGGGCAGCGCTCTTGCCGGAAGTAAGTTAAACCCAGAAGGTAAGTTTGTTTTACTTCCCGGGGGTTTTGTTCGAGCAGGAGCCTCTCTTTCCTGCCAGATTCAGAGCCCGACGAGCGAGCCGGCTATGGACTGTGGGGAATCCCCATTCCGACCGCGGAAGCGGTTAGCCGGTAAAAGATCGGATTTTGAGATAAGCAGCCGCTGACAAGGCAGTCAGTGGCTTCCAGCCTGCAGGGTTGCCGTGGAGTGGCAAGTAAGTAACGCCAGAGTCGCTGACAGTGCGGTCAGCGGCTCACAGACGTTGGCCCCCAGGCAGGGAGTAAAATTGGTGGAAGAGAGGACTCGTTCAGCCCTATTGGACTCGGGTGAGTCGGGCTGCAAGGGTTTTTCTCTAATAATAAGGGTAGCGTTTGCATGTATGCTATAGTGCATTTTAACCCTTCACAGGTGAAGCTCTACACTACAAATTTTAATTAGTGAGACTACACTGTAACAGCGCGGGCCTATGGGACAGGCCACGCCAGCAGCACCTGATACAGGGCTGCTTCATTTGTAAAAGCGTCGGCCTACGGGAAAGCAGCACCAGCAACACCTGGGACAGGGCTGCTTCATGTCAAAAATCGCAGGCCTCTATGAGAGGCGGCGCTGGCAACGCCTGGGACAGGGTTGCTCAAAGTAACACATAGGTGTGCTAGGCCCATGGAGTCGGGGGAAGATTCCCTACTGGGGCTGGATTGCAAAATAATAGGCCCACGGAGTCGGGGGATGATTCCTCACCGGGGCTGGATAGTGCGTTTGAAACGACTATCCCAAATGCAGCAACTGTTGCATACAGTGCTACAGCAGGGCACACGCCAGCAGGAGGAGTGTCTGCGCCACCCGGAACAAAAGGCGCCAGCAGCACCTAGTAGAGAGCTGCTTGATAGCACCCTCATGGATGAGGAGGTGCTGCCATGGGTCATCTTAGCTCTGACCCCGACTCTGATGGTAAGGTTGAGCCAGATGTTCCATCTCTACAGGCCGCACCCAGAGCTGCTTCAGGTCTCCCTCTTGGAGGCGGAGACCAAGACGGGTCAGTATCCTGCTGACGCTGAGTCTCAGGGTATGGCCGTGGGGCAAACCCCAAGGGATGAAGGGCACGTGTCAGAGCTACCTTTTCCTGACAACAAAGTTGCCATCCCAGCAGAATGTTCCATTCGGGTACAGGTCCAATGGGTTCATATCAGCGTAGGTATCCTTCGGCCTGCGGCAGCGCCTGTTTAGGGCTGCCTACGAATCGCCCTCTCTGAGGAGGGGAATGCGAAAGGTCAAGATATAACTGACTCCAGGCTCTGAAGAGGTCGATAGAACATACTGGAGCACATATGAGCCGCAGTGAACAGCGCCAACAGGGGGATGTGAGAGCCAGCCGCTGAATCTGTTATTCAGGTAAGGCCTATTCAACAGGGGAGAAAACCTGGCAGACAAATCAACTAAGGGCAATGGTAGGCAAAGGTTCAGTGTTTCAGTACGCACCCCAGGTGCTCATCGGCAGTAAGCGGTTCACTGGAACTGGGGGCAGCATGACAGCTGGGCAGAAGTTCCACGCACCCTACCAACCCTACTCAACAAGGTGGGTCTGGCACTTCCGAAGCATGGGTAAGTGCACCACTCACAAGTTGTAATATTTTCACTTGTTTGTACAACACACAAAGGCTAAAAACATCTGCTCTGAGGCACAGTACTAGCATTCCAAGCAAATTTGGGAATATGGCCAGGGTTGTCTTTTAAGAAAAGGCTCGGAAATCAGGCCAGAGTTCTCATGCAAAGCACTGATGGAATAAGGCAGGAGTGGCCTGTTTATTATGAAAAATGGAGAGTGTCGGGCATATGAACTTTCCAAATATGAAAAATGGAGAGTGTTGGGCATATGAACTTTCCGAATATGAAAACTTATTTTCCTGACTAACAACAGATTCATAAGGGTCTCAAAGATCCATTCTATGCAGTTCCCATTACAGAGGTTATCAAAGACAATATAACTGTACTAATACCAGTAAAACATTGCGGAATGGGGTAAACTGTTTGTTGGTCATTGGGATTTACCTTTAACTATTAATTAGCCTATGACTCCACCCTGTGGCAAAAGATTGGAGTTAATAACCTGTTATAAAACTGACTTATATTTCATCAAAAGTAATTGGCAATATAGTAGCTGTGTTTCAGCTGTGCAAATCAAAGAACTGATATAGTGCAAAGTAGCAACCTCTCAAAGGACATGTAGACCATTGTTAACAACCTTATGCTATTATCAGCTGAAGCTTCCTCAGTCATAATGATGAACAAACAGTATTCAGCATTGCTCCAGTATTTTGGTCGGTCGAATTCAGTTATTATTTACACTTGTTTGTACAACACACAGCTTTACGGTGAGAAGTTCTGAATACCATCTCTAGTTGGAGGTAGCGGAGATTTGCATGAGTTACCAATTCTTCAGTTGTTGGTATCAACTAAATATATACACTAGATGCACCACATGGGTAAGGGGCTATTGAGCGAATATACAGAAACTACATGCTCAACTTCAAGTTGCTGCTCGACGGTGGTGGCATATGTTAGTCACATGGCAAAGTTAGTGAAAGTATCCTGTAATAATTTGCCTAATCTCCTTTGCCACTGGTGTATCATCAAGTTCAGATCGATGACAACATAGAAACATAGTAAATAGGTGCAGGAGGAGGCCATTCGGCCCTTCGAGCCAGCACCACCATTCAATATGATCATGGCTGATCGTCCGCTATCAATAACCCGTGCCTGCCTTCTCCCCATATCCCTTGACTCCACTAGCCCCTAGAGCTCTATCCAACTCTCTCTTAAATCCATCCAGTGATTTGGCCTCCACTGCCCTCTGTGGCAGGGAATTCCATAAATTCACAACTCTCTGGGTAAAAAATGTTTTTGCTCAGCTCAGTCTTAAATGACCTCCCCTTTATTCTAAGACTGTGGCCCCTGGTTCTGGACTCACCCAACATTGGGAACATTTTTCCTGCATCTAGCTTGTCCAGTCCTTTTATATTTTTATATGTTTCTATATGATCCCCCTCATCCTTCTAAACTCCTGTGAATACAAGCCTAGTCTTTTCAATCTTTCCACATATGACAGTCCCGCCATCCCAGGGATCAATCTCATGAACCTACGCTGCACTGCCTAAATCACAAGGATGTCCTTCCTCAAATTAGGAGACCAAAACTGTACACAATACTCCAGATGTGGTCACCAGAACCCTATACAACTGCAGAAGAACCTCTTTACTCCCGTACTGAAATCCTCTTGTTATGAAGGCCAACATTCCATTAGCTTTCTGCATTGCCTGCTGTACCTGCACGCCAACTTTCAGTGACTAGTGTACAAGGACACCCAGGTCTCGCTGTACCTCCCCCTTACCTAACCTAACCCCATTGAGATAATAATCTGCCCCCTTGTTTTTGCCGCCAAAGTGGATAACCTCACATTTATCTATATTATATTGCATCTGCCACGCATCTGCCCACTCACTCAACCTGTCCAGGTCCCCCTGCAACCTCCTAACATCCTCTTCACAGTTCACACTGCCACCCAGCAAACTTGCTAGTGTTGCTCCTAATTCCCTCTTCCTAATCATTTATATATATGGTAAACAATTGCGGCACTCCACTCGCCACTGCCTGCCATTCTGAAAAGGACCCATTCACTCCTACTCTTTGCTTCCGGTCTGCCAACCAATTTTCTATCCATGTCAACACCCTACCCCCAATACCATGTGCTCTAATTTTAGTCACCAGTCTCCCGTGCGAGACCTTATCAAGGCTTTCAGAATGTCTAGATACACGACATTCACTGGCACCCCTTCATCCATTTTACTTGTCACATCCTCAAAAAATTCCAGAAGTCCTGTACAGAATAGGTATCGGATCTCAAAGTATTATGAAAGTATGTGTACATTGAATATCGACATGTTGGTTTCATGTTTATTCACTGATTGCAAAAATATGTGGCAGAACAGTGCGGAGAAATACATTCTCGCTACAAAAAGGAGGAATGTTCTTTTATGTCTTCCTGCATTTTGCCTCATTAGTTGGGTCTTGAAACAGTCAGCAATACCTCGCTTTAGGTTTCGTACTGTCGGACTGGCTAAGCAGCCATGTTGCCTGCTTTCATCAGGCATAATAATACAACCGTATACGGTTATTCTAAAAAACAAAAACTTTGCTGGTTCAAACTGTGGTTCAGGAAACCGGCCTCTGCATAATAAAACAATTATTGACTTACGGCTCAGGTTGTCACATCAAGCCATGGATGCGCTCACTATAGAGTGCAGGGATAGCACCCAAATAAGCAGTACATTCCTATTGAGGGGATCGGAAGCAGTTTTGTTAAAGTTAATGTTACATTTAATATGGTACAGATTACTAACATCTTCCAGTTCATTCTTAAATGGTCTTTGACAATAATTCAGTTATAGAGACACTAAAGCTGCAACAAACGGGAACCACTCTGTCGTGTTCAACCCGGATATCGAGTTGTAAAAGAGATCTTGACACAAGTTCTCGCACTACAAGAATATGCAGTTTGGATATTGAAAATGTGTTAACATTACTTCACCAGGGGGTTCCAGCTACATCCTTAGTCATGACACTAATATCAGCACAATGACGGCAAACATTGCAAACGCTGTGGCTAGATAGGATGGAATTGGCTGCAGGTGCCATTACATTTTACATTCTGGTCTACACAAGCAGAGCAGACCGGGGTGGCAGGATTTAAGATCATATTTCGGATACCCCACGGACTCACGTCTATGTGGGAGGGCAGGCCTGCTATATTATATCAAGGCCACCAGACCCTAAGAAGTGTGAAATTCGCATTGTTTGTTAAGCGACAAACAACCACACAAAGAAAGGTCGGTTCAGACTATTTCAAGGTGGCTGCAGCAGGTTCTGGTTTATGCAGGTATTAACACTGACGATTGTATATCTCATTCCACCAGGGCAGCATCAACGTCAGCGGCCAGGGCAATAGACGTTCCCATCCACTATATCCTTGCAACTGCAGGATGGTCAACTGAATTTATTTATTAATTTTTTTACCATAGGCCGGTTACTGACCCGGACTTTTTGCCCATTCTGTTTTGCGTCCACTTTAGCCTCCCCTGAGATACAGGGGTTGCTATTGATTTCTTTATTAACGTAAACCATTAATACATTTGAATCAATGTCATGCTTAATGCATTTTTGATTATTCACTCATCCTGAGTCAATCGATGCAGTGAGATGCCGAGATTTGGATTTGTGGCATGAAATCACAGGGCTTTGAACCCTTCACGGACTCACTCACGTGATTCCGAGGTAAAGTAGTATGATTAAATGAGAACTTACCAGTTTGAAGTTTGATCTTGATTTTATGAGGAGTTACGTTGGTGATTACGTGCCCTCCACGCACAACCCTCTCTCATAAAGTTCATCTGGTAGTTCTCAGGTTGTTAATCTTACTGTGTTAACTTCTATTTTTGGTTATCTGTGATTTCATACCACTGCTTTGAAGATTGACGTGCATGCGAACTGGCGGGGTTCTTCACGTAATCACCAACGTAACTCCTCATAAAATCAACATCAAACTTCAAACTGGTAAGTTCTCATTTAATCTTACTATTCTTAAATCTAGACGTTTGAGCATTCAAGTTTAGCTTTAAGTTTAGAGATACAGCACGAAACAGGCCCTTCGGCCCACCGAGTCCGCCTCGACTAGCAATCACTGCACATTAACACTACCCTACACACACTAGGGACAATTTTACGTTTACAACAAGCCAATTAACCTACAAACCTGTATGTCTTTGGCGTGTGGGAGGAAACCAAGATCTTAAGGCTACACATCCGTGCCGCAGTTCTTGTACTTTTGCTGAATCTGATGCATTTCCAATTTATTTTGCAAATCGTTATAGGACTTAAGAATATGCAGCATGTGCACTCATTGCTTTAAGGTATACACTACAGTAAGTACAGGCATCAGGAGCTCAAAATGGCTGACAAAATTGATTCAGTTTGTCACCTATTTTTCAGTCATATCATGAAAAAAATCAGTTAGAAACAGAGTAACTGCAGGCCTAGTCACATCATAGTTCACGCAATGCCCATCTCCACCTATATATTTGAGCTTTAAGTACCCATTATTGGAAAGTCATGGTCACAATCGAACGAGAGGTACAACATGCTACGTCAAAGTATTTATTATTCCAAATTGATATTCTTTGATATTCTTCTCTCATCAAAAATGGCTGCCTCAGAATTGAATGCAGGATGCTTAGCACATTCTGTACATAGTTCAAACTCAAAACCTTATCTACTCAACTACTATCTACCGCATTGGAGACCCTCTGACTTTCTTCGATCGGACTTTACTGGCTTTATCTTGCACTAAATATTAATCACGTTATTCCCTTAATCATGTATCAGTACACTGTGAATGGCCCGACCGTAATCATGTATTGCCTTCCTGCTGACTGGTTAGCACGCAACAAAAGCTTTTCACTTGTTTCAAAAGCTTGGTACATATGATGACAAACGAAATTCAACTCAATTCAACCTTGGATTGTTATCTGATACAACTTCTCCAAGAAGATCTTGTACGCAAAAAAAAAGATTTAAATTTCTGAGATGCCCCATGCGCAACTACTTTGAAGGGCTTCCGATTAAGACTAAAAAGTCCACACCTTTCCCATTACATATCTTCACGGACACTTTGAAATGGTTTAGTAGTTCACTTCCACTTCTTTGGGAGGTTGTTCTAACGAACTGGCACATGCATGTCTTGACACAGGCTTGGACTTCAATAATAAGATAACGACAAAAGTGCTTGAGTAACTGGTCAGCCTCATTGGAGAAAAGGAATAGGTGACGTTTCGGGTCGAGACCCTTCATCAGACTGCGAGTCAGGGAGGGGGAAACTAGAGGTATGGGAAGGTACAGAACCAAGCCTAAGCCAAAACCTTGTCCTGTACCTGCCCATACCTCTAATTTTCCCCTCACTGACTCTCAATCTGATGAAGGGTCTCGACCTAAAGCGTCACCTATTCCTTTTCTTCAGAGCATGGAGAGGTGATGCTTTGGGTCTCCACCATTCTTCAAACTTCTATATCTTTGTTCATGTATGACCAACAGACAAACCCTGTCGCCACAACCTTGATATTCTGTTTCCCACTCACTTGGTGCCTCTTTCACCAACAACCATGTTTATTTAACTTCAACTATGAAGGATGTTATGAGGATGTTGTCAGGACTAGAGGGTCTGAGCGACAGGGAGAGGTCGAGTAGGCTGACTATTCCTTGGAGTGCAGGAGGATGATGGGTAATCTTATATAGGTGTCATATAAAATCATGAGAGTAATAAATCAGGTAGATGCACAGAGTCTCTTATCCTGAGTAGGTGAATCGAGGACCGGAGGACATAGGCTTACGGTGAAGGGGAAAAGATTTAATAGGAATCTGAGGGGTAACTTTTTCACACAATGGGTGGTGGGTGTATGGAACAAGGTGCCAGAGGAGATAGTTGAGCAAGGACATTTCAGGTACATGAATAGGACAGGTTTGGAGGGATATGGACCAAACACCTATTGCAGCTGGGTCATGTTGGCTGTTGTGTGGCAAGTTGGGCCGAAGGGATTTCCAAGCCGTATCCAGGATCCAGGGATATTTCAATATTCAGGAGGGATAGAGAGAAAGGAAAAGGGTGGGGGTACGTTGCTGGTTAGAGAGGAGATTAAAGCAATTGGAAAGGAAGGAAACTTGGAGGATGTTCGGTATGGGTTACAAAACACTAAGGGGCAGAAAACGCTGGTGGGTGTTGTTACAGGCCACCTAACAGTAGCAGAGAAGTTGGGGATGGTATCAAACGGGAAATTAGAAATGCGTGCGACAAAGGCAAAACAGTTATAATGGGTGACTTCAATCTACATATAGATTGGGTTTATCAATGGCAGGGGTGCTGAGGAAGAGGATTTTTTGGATGTTTAGTTATCTAAATCAACAGTAGAGGAACCAACGAGAGAGCAACTATTTTAGACTGGGTTTTGAGTAATGAGGAAGGGGTAATTAGCCGTCTTGTTGACGTGCCCCCTTGGGCAAGGTGACCATAATATGGTTGAGTTCTTCATTAGGATGGAGAGTGACATTGTTAATTCAGAAACAATGGTTCTGAACTTAAAGAAAGGTAACTTTGAGGTTATGAGACGTGAATTGCCAAGATTGACTGGCAATTAATTCTAAAAGGGTTGACGGTGGATATACAATGGAAGACATTTAAAGACTGCATGATGAACTACAAAAATTGTTCAAGTTTGGCAAAAGAATAAATCGGGGAAGGTATGCATCCGTGGATAACAAGGAAATCAGGGATAGTATCAAAGCAAAGGATGATGCGTACAAAGTAGCCATACCAGAGGACTGGGAGAAATTCAGAGACAGCAAGAGGAGGACAAAGGGCTTAATTAGGAAAGGAAAAATAGATTATGAAAGAAAATGGCAGGGAACATAAAAACTGACTGCAAAAGTTTTTATAGATATGTGAAGAGAAAGAGGTTAGTTAAAACAAATGTAGGTCCCTTGCATCAGAAACAGGTGAGTTTGATCATCAAGGATATGGCGGACCAATTGAATAATACTTTGGTTCCGTCTCACTAAGGAAGATCTGCCTGAAATAGCAGGGGACTGTGGGTCAAAGGAGGAATTGAGTGAAATCCAGGTCAGTCGGGAGTGGTGTTGGGTAAATTGAATAGATTAAAGGCCGATAAATCCCCAGGGCCAGATAGGCTGCATCCCAGAGTACTTAAGGAGCTCAGGAAATAGTGGACATTAGATAATCTTTCAAAACTCTTTAGCTGGAGTAGTTTACGGGTAGCAAATGTAAGAAGGGAGGGAGAGAGAAAACGGGGGAATTAAGACCAGTTAGTCTAATAGTGGGGAAACTGAAGTCAGTTATTAAAGATGGGATAGCAGAGAAAGTGGTGAAATCATTGGACAAAGTCAGCATGGATTTACAAAAGGTTCATGTCTGACGAATCTTGTGGAACGAGGATGTAACTAGTAGCGTGGATAAGGGGAACAGTGGATGTGGTGGACTTCCAGAAGGCTTTCGACAAGGTCCCACATAAGAGATTAGTATACAACTTAAAGCATACGGTATTATAAGTATTGATGTGGATAGAGAATGGCTGGCAAACAGGAAGCAAAGAGTAGGAGTAAACGGGTCCTTTTTCCACAATGGCAGGCAGTAACTAGTGGGGTACCGCAGGCTCAGTGCTGGGACCCCAGCTATTTACAATATATATTAATGATCTGGATGAGGGTGAGGCAAATCTCCAAGTTTGCGGATGACACTAACAGTGTTCGCTGTGAGGAGGATGCTAGGAGACTGCAGGGTGACTTGGATAGGCTGAGTGAGTGGGCAAATGTTTGGCAGATGCAGTATAATGTGGAAAAATGTGAGGTTATCCACTTTGGTGGCAAAAACAGGAAAGAGGACTATTATTTAAATGGTGGCCGATTAGGAAAAGGGGAGATGCAGCGAGACCTGGGTGTCATGGTACACCAGTCATTGAAAGTAGGCATGCAGGTGCAGCAGGCAGTGAAAAAAGCGAATGGTATGTTAGCTTTCATAGCAAAAGGATTTGAGTACAGGAGCAGGGAGGTTCTACTTCAGTTGTACAGGGTCTTGTGAGACCACACCTGGAGTATTGCGATCAGTTTTGGTCTCCAAATCTGAGGAAGGACATTATTGCCATAGAGGGAGTGCAGAGAAGGTTCACCAGATGATTCCTGGATGCAGGACTGTCTTATGAAGAAAGACTGGATAGACTCGTTTATACTCTCTGGAATTTAGGAGATAAAGAGGGGATCTTATAGAAACTTACAAAATTCTTAAGGACAGGCTAGATGCAGGAAGATTGTTCCCGATGTTGGGAAAGTAAGGGGTCACAGCTTAAGGATAAGGGGGAAACTTTAAGACCGATATGAGAAAAGAACTTTCTTCACAACAGAGAGTGGTGAGTCTCTGGAACTCTCTGGCCACAGAGGGTAGTTGCCACAGAGGCCAGTTCATTGGCTATATTTAAGAAGTGGAGCTTGGATGTGGCCCTTGTGGCTAAGGGGATCAGATGTATGGAGAGAAGGCAGGTACGGGATACTGAGTTGTGATGATGCCATTGGCACCTAATTTCTATGTTTCTATGTTTCTATCACCCTAGGACTATGACTTTATGACTAACTGCTTGAGGTTTCAACGCATTTGGGACTGGTCCAGATTTATAGCAGATTGGTTGGCGTTTGGTTTTGCTTTGTATGAACATGGTGCTATTTAAATATACAGTATGAATCCTGAAGGATGTCTGCATATTGATCTATGAGCTTCTCCAAGTATTGTGTATTCACAGTGAATACATATTTCGATTTCTCCTTGCCTCTTGTAACCATCTCTCCCCAACAGAGTTACTGTTCATGTAATTAGCCACTGTAATTATTAGCCTTGCCTTTTGATCTTTATGGAGCACTACACATTATTCTAATGTTCCTTTGTCCCTACGTTAATGTTCTTTTTACTAATGGCAACTTACTAAATGTCATGTTATATGTATAGTATATATATCCTTACCAATTACCTTACCTGGCAGCTTACAACCCAGTGGTATGAACATTGACTTCTCTAACTTCAAGTAACCCTTGCTTTCCCTCTCACCCCATACCTTCCCATCCTAGTTCTCTGACTAGTTTGACTATCCTCCTGATTAAGTTTTATCTTTGTATGCCCTGTTGTCAGCTTCCCCTAGCTGACAATGATCTTTTCAGAAGGCTGTGGAGATCAAGTCAATGGATACTTTTAAGGGAGAGATAGATAGATTCTTGATTAGTACGGGTGTCAGGGGTTATGGGGAGAAGGCAGGAGAATGGGGTTAGGAGGGAGAGATAGATCAGCCATGATTGAATGGCAGAGTAGACTTGATGGGCCAAATGGCCTAATTCTACTCCTATCAATTATGACCCTTACTAACCGAAGGACCTGTTCCTGTGCTGTACTTTTCTATGTTCTAAGTTCTAAGTTTTATGAGAAACTATTTGGCTACCTTCGGAACCTCCAGAGTAATCAAAAACATCAAACTACCTCTATTGCAATGCACACATCCACTGATCATTTTTACATATCTATACACCTTTGCTAATTTATGCAACACCATCTCTGTGGCTGCATTGTGGTGGATGGAAGGCTGGTGACTTGCAGCGGATGAGGCAGCAGATGGCTTTTGCATGGTGACCACGAGCCATTGTGCACACAGAGGGTTAGCATCAGTCTACGCTGTTTTTATTCTTCACGTGATATTGGTATAGCTGTCAAGGCCAACACTTAAAAAACATTCCTAATTGCCATTGAGATGGAACTGGTGATCTGTAGCAATCCCTCTGGTGAAGGGACAGTCACAATATCGTTGGGTGGAGAATTCTACAATTAAGAGCCAATAATGATCAAGGAATGATAAAATATTTCCTGTCAAATATCCGTTGAGGGATACTGGCCTATAGTGGGCAAACGGGATTACCTTACATGAGGCATTTTGGTTGGATGAACACATTTTTTTCCACACTGTATGATGTGATGATTATGACTCTAAGATGGTGTATGGGGGGGAGGGGTAGCGGGGGTGGGAGGGAAGTCAGTCCTAGTCTATCCCACCTACAAACCTGTATGTCTTTTCTGGGAGGAAACCAGAGCACCCGGGAAAGCCTATGTGGTCACAGGGAGAACGTACAAACTCTGCACAGGCAGCACCAGTAGTCAGGATTGAACCCGGGTCTCTGGCGCTGCAAGGCAGCAACTCTGCTGCAGTGCCACCGTGCCTGTTGGATTCATTTCTTTCTTATATTTCTATAGGCAATAGGGGCAGGAATAGGCCATTCGGCCCTTCGAGCCATCACCGCCATTCAATGGCTGATCATCCCCAATCAGTACCCTGTTCCTGCCTTCACCCCATATCCTCTGACTCCGCTATTTTTAAGAGCCCTAGCTAGCTCTTGAAAGCATCCAGAGAACCCACCTCCACTGCCCCCTGAGGCAGAGGATTCCACAGATTCACCACTCTCTGTGAGAAAATGTGTTTCCTCGTCTCCGTTCTAAAGGCTTACTTCTTATTCTTAAACTGTAACCCCTGGTTCTGGACTCCCCCCAACATCGGGAACATGTTTCCTGCCTCCAGCGTGTCCAAACCCTTAGCAATCTTATATGTTTCAATGAGATCCCCTCTCATCCTTCTAAACTCCAGAGTGTACAAGCCCAGCTGCTCCATTCTCTCAGCATGTACATGAATTTAATGTACATGAAATTACTTATCAATACACAACTTGGGACAGTGGTGCATCTACTAATGCTAGTTAAAGATTAGCTTTCAGTTCCACTTCGAGTACCACTGAATTGCCTGTAAAGAGTGGAAAGATTGATCTCCACCCATTGCAATGAAGCGGCAATAGATGCTAGGACAGCCCCCCTGGAGTGGGTCTCACGCTGCCAGGCTCAGTCTGAATCATGTCTGAATTATACCAAACAGTTTCCATCAATGCAAAAGGAAAAACAATTTAACTTGATGCAAACTGTGCGGTAGAGCTGGTCTGTGGAGCATTGCACTCTCCTGAAGTAACCTGTTGAGATATCCTCTCAGTTTGATTTCATAATAGCCCTTTCAAAGTCATAACATCCTTCCCATTGATTCAAAAGCAATTGAATTAACAAAGGGGTTTCATTTTCTGTGTGTGCTATTCTTAGATTTTCAGAATGCGATGTTAGAGATTATATTCATCTCTGAGCTACACTAACAGATTTACATATAGGTAAATGTGAAATCAAATGATGCAAGAATGCATATGCTACATCAGTGCATGCCAAGATATATAGGCATGTAATTAATGTATAATCAGAGTACAAACCACTGCAGAGGGGAGTTTAATTCTTTAGTTTATGAATGATCTTTGTCAGTTTTAAATCAGTTAGATTGTCGGTGAGGCCACATTTACAGTATTGTGTTCAGTTCTGGGCGCCATGTTATGGGAAAGATGTTGGCAAGCTGGATAGGGTACAGAGAAGATTTACAAGGATGTTTCCAGGACGAGAGGGTTTGAGCTACAGGGAGAGGTTGAGTAGGCTGGGACTATTCTTGGAGCGCAGGAGGATGACAGGTGATCTTATTAGGGTGTATAAAATCATGAAAGGAATAGATCAGGTAGATGCACAGAGTCTCTTGCCCAGAGTAGGTGAATTGAGGACCGGAGGACATAGGTTTATGGTGAAGGGAAAAAGATTTAATAGGAATCCGCCGGGTAACTTTTTCACACAAAGGGTCGTGAGTGAATGGAACAAGCTGCCAGAGGAGGTATTTGAGGCAGGAGTTCTCCCGACATTTAAGAATCAGTTAGACAGGTACATGGATAGGACAGGTTTGGAGACATATGGACCAAAGGCAGGCAGCTGGGACTAGTGTAGCTGGGACATGTTGGCCGGTGTGGGCAAGTTGGGCCGAAAGGCCTGTTTCCATGCTGCATCACTCTATGAGTCTATGACTCTATGAAGACAAAAAAAAAAAAAATCAAAATTATGTCATATTTATCATTATGTGTTATATTCCTTTAATTGAACCTCCTCCCTATGATGACAAAAGATAACTGTGGATTATGTGGTTAGCAAAGTGCTATATTGCTGGGTAGCACACTCATGAAAAGTAAGAGAATGAGAGAGGATCTAAAGGTTTTTTCTTTCATTCAGAGATGTTTACAATGCAGAATTTGCAGTTTGAGTAGACGGTGGATGTGGGTTCTCTCGCAACAAGCATTGGAATCAGCAAGGCTTAGCAGGCTGCAGTCGACATGTAGATGAAGGGAGCTGAGTAGACTTGGGAACTTGATGGTCCGCATGGGCATTGTGGGCTGAAGGAAAATGCAGAAACAAGGAACTGAAGATGCTGGTTTACAAAATAAGACACAGAGTGCTGGTGTAACTCAGTGGGAGTCTCCGCAGAATATCTGAAGAGGTCTGAACAAGGGTCCTGACCCGATAGGTCACCTATCTATGCTGTCCAGACCATGCTGCCTGACCCGCTGTGACTCCAGCACTTTATGTGTCTTTTTCTAAAGGATGAAGGATCTGTTTCTACCTCTATTTTGTGATTAAGCTGCAATCTCTTGATCTCAGTGGGTGAGTTATTGTGGCAAAATGGTGCCAGTTCTGCTCTGGAACCCTTGGCATTTCGATCATCACTTACAGGAGCACTGAAGATCTGACCTCACTGAAGGCTGTTATTCACTTGCAATTTCCAAACACCTCACTTGCCTTGACATCACCTACTGTTGTGCAGGGTCCTGCCATTTGTCATTGGAATAGCTTCACAGAACTGGTTATCTGCAGACAACCTTTGCAAATGACCCACCTTCAAAGAGCACAGCTTGCTTGCTGCTGGCAGCAAGCTCTGGCTCAGTAACGCGTCGTTTTATTCAAAATGTTTCCCTACCAAGGAAAAATGTTCTTCAACAGCTGTATTAGAAATAAGTAAATCCAAATATTCCCAGTGGATTCAAAGAAAACTCGAGTCAATTATTTTGTGCAAAATGAGTGATGGTAAAGTAATGCACTTTTTGAAACAATTCAAACAAAAATATTTCCAAACACCAGTTGTTGTGCTGAAGGCATGTTTTCATAATGTGATTTGGCTGTAATTCAATTGAAAAATTAGGAATCTTTATTTGTATTATGCAGGTCAAATTGGTTATAATGCGATTTTGATCAGGAACAAGAAAACTGTTTAAATTTAAAAATAACAAGCAGAAAAAAAGCTGTATTAAGGGGGAAAAAAAAGCAATGCAAAGAACAAAATGGTTTCCATGTAATCTCCCCGCAGTAAACAGACAGCATTCTCCCTCATAGTCATAGAGTCATAGTGATACATTCTGGAAACACATCCTTTGGTCCAACTTGACCACACTGGCCAACATGTCCCACCTGCATGCATTTGGTCTATATCCCTCCAAACCTGTGCTATCCATTTACCTGTCTAACTGTTTCTTAAACGTTGCCTCAACTACCTCCTCGGGCAGCTTGTTCCATACACCCTCCACCATTTGTGTGAAAGATTTACCTCTCAGATTCGTATTAAATCTTTTCCCCTTCACCTTAAACCTATGTCCTCTGCTCCTCGATTCACCTACTCTGGGCGAGGGACTGTGCATCGACCTGATCTATACATCTCACGATTGTATACACCTCCATAAGATTACTCCTCATGCTCCTGCACTCCGAGCAATAGAGTTTCAGCCTCCCTATGGCTCAGACCCTCCAGTCATGGCAACACCCTCGAAAATCTCCTCTGTATCTTTTCCAGCTTGACAACATCTTTCCAATAACATGAGGCCCAGAACTGAACACAATACTCTAAATGCTTTACTTCTAAATGCTTTATCGATACATGCAATGATCTTCTATTAAACATTGTTACATATAACCTTTAATATTTTTAGCATTAGCAAAAATAAACTTGTAGCTATTATGAAAAATGTTTTAAAAATCCTGTGTGAAAAATAACTTTAATAATGTGAGTCAGAAACTCTCTTCCCCAATCTTCCTTTCCCTGATTAACACGATTGCTTTTGTGAGGCACATTTTTGACAAAGTGAATTTAATTTATTTTCCTCCCTATCGGCACTCTACGATTCTAGTCCAGGATGGCAAATGTGAGGATATCCAAATAGTTGAAGGAATATCTGCCTATAACACCGTTATGTTTTATTAATTTCAAGACTATTATGAAGGTGTAAAAAATTTAGCACGTTAAACCAAGAGCAGTTAAAATATCTTTCAATTTCCGAATGTCCAATTAAAACAGGTAGTGCATGTGCAGCGTATCAATTGCGGTGTAGAGTAATATTCATCAGTATTACTTTTCTTTTCCTTATATTATAATAATCAATCCTTTTTACAGTGCATTTGCTTGATTAAGTAATTTATTTTTTGTCATTACTGACGTTTAAGCATCAAAAGCGTATGGATTACCATTTATTTAATTTTTATTGCTATGATCATGGGCTTGCATAGGCAGCAAATAGCCTATGATCAAGGCATTTCACAATTTTTATGTCCATGGGATCAATATAATCATTGATAAAAACGCATTGTACCACCCAGTCCTTGATAATAGATGTGCTGTTCAAAGTGCATTAAAAACAACAACACGGTACATTAGTATAGGTAGTCCTGCTGAAATTCAATGGTAACATTTCTAAGAAACTCCATGTTATAGAATATTAATAACAAAAATGGTTATTACAACAGGGAAAAGGGGATTAGGGATGTGTTGCAACAAGATGAGTGTTCCCACAACATTTTCAAGAATAAAGATCTTTTTAATAACATCAAGTTTATTTTTGTCCCTTCTACCTAAAAAATACTAAAGGCTCTACGTTACATTGGTTCATGGTGCATCTTTGGACAAGTATCAATAAAATGATTCCTTGCCAATTTCAATGGGCGCACACGGTGAAACCAGCAGACTGTGTTCTTTGGAGATAATGGTGTCCAAAATGGATTACATGGAAATGGTATTTTTTCACCTAGACTATTTTTTTTTAACCAAGTTTTCTGACTGTCAATTAATAAAGTAACTTTAAAGTGCCCAATGAAAATCGAGCTATAATCAATTTGGCCTGCACAATACAAATAGTTTCCTTCGTCATCGGTTGCATTGTAACTTACTACTATGGAAACATGCATTGTAGCAGAATTCCCTGTACTTCTCAAAGACATTTCGTATCCTTTTTTTGTCCTCCTGATTCTTCGTTGAAGTTAGTTCCTACTTCCTTTATGTCCCTCAAGGGCCTTGTTTGATTTTAGCTTCGTGCACCTTACAAATTATTATTTTTCCACTTACTTGCAGCATCTCATGTCATCCAATATTGCCAATGCCTGCCATCCTATCTTTCATCTTCACAGGAACATGTTGGTCCCGAATTCCAATCATCGGGACATTTAAAAAGTCTCACTTGTTAAAATTACCAAGAAAGACCGTGGGCAGCACGGTGGTGCAGCGGTAGAGTTGCTGCCTTACAGCGCTTACGGCTTCGATCGCGACTAAGGGTGCTGTCTGTAGGGAGTTTGTACATTCTCCCCATGACCTGTGTGGGTTTTCTTCGAGATCTTCGGTTTCCCCCCACATTTCAAAGATGTACAGGTTTGTAGGTTAATTGGCTTGGTGTATGTGTAAAATTGTCCCTAGTGTGTGTAGTATAGTGTTAATGTGCAGGATCGCTGGTCGGTGCGGACTTGGTGGGCCGAACGGCCTGTTTGTGTGCAGTATCTATAAGCTAAACTAAAGTTACTAAAGCACTGAACTAAGGCTTGGATGGAGTAGATTTGGGGAGGATATTTCCACTAGTGGTGGAGTCTAAGACTTAGAATTAAAGGATGTTCCTTTAGGAAGGAAATGGGGAGGAATTTCTTTAGTCAGAGCGTGGTGAATCTGTGGAATTCATTGCCACAGAAGGCTGCGGAGGATCCTATGGAGGATCGCTGGTCGGCACGAACTCGATGGGCTGAAGGGCTTGTTTCCACGCAGTATCTATAAACAAAACTAAACATGGCAGTCCCCTTGACGAGCAACCCAGTTCCGGTCAATGATTAGAAATGCTGCAGATCGAAGACCTGCTGCCTCTCAGTACCAGAAACCAGCATTCAATCTGGACCTCTGGTACTGTTTGTAAGGAGTGTTCAAGTTCTCCCTGTGACCATGTGGGCTTCCTCTGATAGCACCAGTTTCATCCCACATTGCAAAGACATGCAGGTTGGTAGGTTAAAAAAAACCCACAAAGTGCTGGAGTAACTCAACAGATCATGCAGCACCTCTGGAGAACATGGAAAGGTGATAATAGGCTTGGAACCCTTCCTCAAAAGCTTCCCAGTCCAAAGAAGGGTCTCAATCCAAAACGTCACCTATCTATGTTCACCGGAGATGTTGTCTGACTTGCTGAGTTACTCCAGCACTTTGGATCTAACTGCAGATCCTTGTTTCTACTGGTAGGTAGGTTTAATGGCCACTAGAAATTGCCCCAACTGTGTATAGAGACTTGATGCCTGTATGGGGAAAATAAAATATGAGATGCAGGTAGGATTGGTGTAAGTGGGTTGTTGACCATCAGCACATACTTGATGGGCCAAAGGGCCTGTTTCCATGTGGAAAACCACTGCGTGTTTCTCAAATGAAAATTAATTCAGTCAACAAAAAACATCTCATGGAAAAATGAACTGCAGATGCTGGTTTACAAAATAAGACAAAAAAGCTGGGGTAACTCAATGGATCAGGCAACATCTCTAGAGAACATAGATAAGGTGATGTTTTAGGTTGGGCCTCTTCTTCAGAAATCCAGCTAGACTGGATTACAACTGCCGTTGACATGCGACCAGACAAATCGTCTATTAACTAGCATTTACGTGGCAAATAAATTGCTAATTTATACTACTGAGTTTGCTTTTGATTGTCTTCCATCCATCCTTTTCCATCCAACCCCAACTCCTTGTTTTCACATCCTCCCACTCTTCCCATGCCCAACAGGGAGAATACACAATGATCCATTGAGCATCTTGCAGGCTGGCATAAGGCCAAGATAAATGTGGGGAAAGGGTGGCTTGGTGGCGCAACGGTAGCATTGCTGACTTACATCGCTAGAGACCCGGGTTCGATCCTGACTACGGGTGCTGTCTGTATGGAGTTTGTACACACGTGTAGGTTTTCTCCTGGTGCTCCAGTTTCCTCTCACACTACGATGATGTGCAGGTTTGTAGGCTTTTGCACATCTTTCACTCATGTGTTCTCTATCTCTCTATATCTCCGTCTATATCTCTCGTTTCCCTTTCCCCTGACTCTCAGTCTGAAGAAGGGTCTTGACCTGAAATGTCGCCTAATCCTTCTCTCCAGAGATGCTGCCTGACCCGCTGACTTACTCTAGCTTTTTGTGTCTATCTTTGGTTTAAACCAGCATCTGCAGGTCAGTCTGAAGAAGGGTCTCGACCCGAAACATCACTCGTTCCTTCTCTCCAGATATACTGCCTGTCCCGCTGAGTTACTCCAGCATTTTGCGTGTTCCTTCCTGCACAGGTTTGTAGTTTAATTGACTTTGGTGATTTGTAAAATTGTCCCTAGAGTGTAGGATGGTGCAAGTGAGCGGGGTGACCATTGGTCAATGCGGACTCGGTGGGCCGAGGGATCTGTTTCCGCGCTGCATCTCTAAAGACTAAAAAGTGAAATCTAAAGTTTAAAGAATATTCAATCAGTAGATGGCTTTGGTACTCTCAATACAAATACATGATATCATAAACAGAGAGACCGAGAGGACAGGATTTGCATTTATATAGAATTTTGTCATCCGTCGCAGCTCTTCAAATACAATGAACCATCTTGAAGTGCAGTGACTGTTGTTTGCAGCTGCAGAAAATTGAAACACAGGAGTGAATTCCTATAGGTGTCCCCAGCTTGTGACTTTATTAGGAGGCGTGAAAAAAACTTACGAAAATAAAATGTCCATCAGGGTTTTCAGTGGCAAACCCTCAGAACCGCTTGGAAATTCGTTACCCAGTGGATCGTGCCACCAGCTGGAGGTGTATGAGGGCACGGCTGTAGGCAAAGGTGGCACAGCGGTAGAGTTGCTGCCTTATGCCCCTGTCCCACTTAGGAAACCTGAACGGAAACCTCTGGTGACCTTGCCCACGACCCAAGGTTTCCATGAGGTCACCGCCTGGTCAGTCGCCTGGAAAGCCTCGACCTGGAACGACCGAAGCGTGAGCTGCATCTACCGACCAAAGATCCTATAGGATCTTTGCTACCGACCGCACACACAAACGCATCGCGAAGGTGGGGGCCATGGACGGCGGAGGAGCGCTGTCTGCGCGATGAAGAGGAAGGTAAACGGCTGCCACAGAGCACGGTTAGTCCTTTAGAGAGTGGAGGAGGGGAGAGAGAAGGAGAGAGAAGGAGAGAGAAGGAGAGAGAAGGGGAGAGAGGGGAGAGAGAAGGGGAGAGAAGGGGAGAGAGAAGGGGGGGAAGTGGGGGAGAAGTAGGGAGAAGGGGAGGAGAAGGGGAGGAGAAAGGGTGAGAAGGGGGGGAGAAGGAGTGGAGACAG
Organism: Okamejei kenojei; assembly: GCA_035221665.1. Lineage (NCBI taxonomy): Eukaryota > Metazoa > Chordata > Chondrichthyes > Rajiformes > Rajidae > Okamejei > Okamejei kenojei. The sequence goes on from CM069136.1 coordinate 5,717,927, forward strand.
TTTTAAGAAGTTTAATAATGTTTAGCAGGCATTTTACCTACCGGTGTGTCTTCTAGGTCATGAAACTCCAATGAGCCAATCAAAATGGCCGGTCAGCGAAAGAGATTGCCTTCGACTGCCTGTAAGTAAGTAGCGACCCCACTCCACTGGCTTCGACCAAACGCAACCTAATTTTAGTCGAGGCCGGTTTTGATTTTGTTGAAACAATCGAAGCAACCTAGACCACGCGGAAACCACTTTCGACCATTAGGGAGAGTGACCAAAACCTCCGGCGACCTCATGGAAACCTTGGGTCGCGGGCAAGGTCACCAGAGGTTTCTGTTCAGGTTTCCTAAGTGGGACAGGGGCATTACAGCACTTACAGCGCCAGAGACCCTGGTTCCATCCTGACTACGGGTGCTGCCTGTATGGAGTTTGTACGTTCTCATGGTAACCGTGTGCGTTTTCTCCGAGATCCCCGGTTTCCTCCCACACTCCAAAGACGTACAAGTTTGTAGGTTAATTGGCTGGGTATAATTGTAAATTTTCCCTAGTGTGTGTAGGATAGTGTTAATGTGCGGGGAACACTGGTCGGTGCGGACTCAGTGAGCCAAAGGGCCTGTTTCCATGCTGTATCTCTCAACCATACATCTTCTCTCTGGACTTCTCCTGTGATAAGGTTGGCTGCCCTGGGACGTTAGATTCCATGGGTCCAGAGAGAGATAGCCGACTGGATAGATAATTGGCTTCATGGAAGGAAGCAGAGGGTGATGGTGGAAGATAGTTTTTCAGACTGGAGGCCTGTGTTGAGCCTCAGGTGTCTGTGCTGGGCCTATTGTTGTTAGTGGTTTATATCAACGATTTGGATGAGAATGTACAAAGGCATGATGGATAAGTTGCAGATGACACTATAGTGAGTTGTATCATAGATAACAAAGATGATTATCAAAATTTGCAGCAGGATCTTGATCAGTTGGGCAAGTGGGCTGAGAAATGGTTAGTGGAGTTTAATGCAGATAAATGGGATGTCTGCATTCTGGGATGTCAAACTAGAGCAGGACCTTTACCGTGAAAGGCAGGGCCCTGGAGTGTGTTGTAGAAGAGAGGGATCTATAAGTGCAGGTGCATAGTTCATTGAAAGTAGCATCATAGGTAGATACGGTGGTCAACGTACATTGGTACATTTTGGTACATTGGCCTTTATCAAAAGGGTACTGACTATAGATGTTAGGATGTTATGCTATAGTTGTACAGGACTTTTGGAGTATATTGTTCAGTATTGATCAACCTGCTATAGGAGAGATGTTGTTAAGCTGGATAGAGTGCAGAAAAGATATATGGGAATGCTGCCAGGTCTTGGGGTCCTGAGCTATAGGGAGAGGTTGGGCAAACTAAGACTTTATTCCTTGGAGCGCAGGAGGATGAGGAATGATCTTATATAGGTGTATAAGATCATGAGGGAATCAGATAAAGTAAATGCACAGTCTTTTACCCAGAATAGGATTCAAGAACTAGGGAACATACAGTGGCTTGCAAAAGTTTTCATACCCCTTGAACTTTTCCACATTTTGTCACGTTACAACCACAAACGTAAATGTATTTTATTGGGATTTTATGTGATAGACCAACACAAAGTGGCGCATAATTTTGAAGTGGAAGGAAAATGATACATGGTTTTCAAATTTTTTTACAAATAAAAAACTGAAAAGTGTGGTATGCAAAAGTATTCAGCCCCCTTTACTCTGATACCACGAAATAAAATCCAGTGCACCCAATTGCCTTCAGAAGTCACCCAATTAGTAAATAGAGTCCACTTGTGTGTAATCTAATCTCAGTATAAATACAGCTGTTCTGTGAAGGCCTCAGAGGTTTGTTAGAGAACATTAGTGAACAAACAGCATCATGAAGCCCAAGGAACACACCAGACAGGTCAGGGATAAAGTTATGGAGAAGTCTAAAGCAGTGTTAGGTTATAAAAGAATATCCCAAGCTTTGAACATCTCACGGAGCACTGTTCAATCCATCATCCGAAAATGGAAAGAGTATGGCACAACTGCAAACCTACCAAGACATGGCCGTCCACCTAAACTGACAGGCTGGGCAAGGAGAGCATTGATCAGAGAAGCAGCCAAGAGGCCCATGGTAACTCTGGAGGAGCTGCAGAGATCCACAGCTCAGGTGGGAGAATCTGTCCACAGGACAACTATTAGTCGTGCACTCCACAAATCGGGCCTTTATGGAAGAATGGCAAGAAGAAAGCCATTGTTGAAACAAAGCCATAAGAAGGTTAAGGGGGGACTTGATTGAGGTCTTTAAAATGATGAAAGGGATAGACAGAGTTGACGTGGATACGTTTTTCCCATTGAGGGTAGGGAAGATTCAAACAAGAGGGCATGACATGAGAATTAAGGGACAGAGGTTTCGGGGTAACGTGAGGGGGAACTTCTTTACTCAGAGGGTGGTGGCTGTGTGGAATGAGCTTCCAGCAGAAGTGGTGGAGGCAGGATCGATTTTAACATTTAAGAGTAAAGTGGATAGGTATATGGACATGAAGGCAATGGAGGGGTATCGTCTGTGTGCAGGTAGATGGGACTAGGGGAAAACCAATGGTCGGCACGGAATGGAAGGGCCGAGAGGGCCTGTTTCCGTGCTGTAATTGTTATATGGTTATATGGTTATAAGTCCCGTCTGCAGTTTGCCACAAGCCATGTGGGGGACACAGCAAACATGTGGAGGAAGGTTCTCTGTTCTGATGAGACCAAAATTGAAGTTTTTGGCCTAAATGCAAAACGCTATGTGTGGCGTAAAACTATCACTGCACATCACCCTGAACACACCATCCCCACTGTGAAACATGGTGGTGGCAGCATCATGCTGTGGGGATGCTTTTCTTCAGCAGGGACAGGGAAGCTGGTCAGAGTTGATGGGAAGATGGATGGAGCCAAATACAGGGCAATCTTGGAAGAAAACCTGTAAGAGTCTGCAAAAGACTTGAGACTGGGGCGGATGTTTACCTTCCAACACGACAACAACCCTAAACATACAGCCAGAGCTACAATGGAATGGTTTCGATCAAAGCATATTCATGTGTTAGAATGGTCCAGTCAAAGTCCAGACCTAAATCTAATTGAGAATCTCTGGCAAGACTTGAAAATTGCTGTTCACAGACGCTCTCCATCCAATCTGACTAAGCTTGAGCTATTTTGCAAAGAAGAATGGGCAACAATTTCTTAATGATCTGGATGAGGGAATTGAAGGCAATATCTCCAAGTTTGCGGATGACACTAAGCTGGGGGGCAGTGTTCGCTGTGAGGAGGATGCTAGGAGACTGCAAGGTGACTTGGATAGGCTGGGTGAGTGGGCAAATGTTTGGCAGATGCAGTATAATGTGGATAAATGTGAGGTTATCTACTTTGGTGGCAAAAACAGGAAAGCAGACTATTATTTAAATGGTGGCCGATTAGGAAAAGGGGAGATGCAGCGAGACCTGGGTGTCATGGTACACCAGTCATTGAAAGTAGGCATGCAGGTGCAGCAGGCAGTGAAAAAAGCGAATGGTATGTTAGCTTTCATAGCAAAAGGATTTGAGTACAGGAGCAGGGAGGTTCTACTTCAGTTGTACAGGGTCTTGGTGAGACCACACCTGGAGTATTGCGTGCAGTTTTGGTCTCCAAATCTGAGGAAGGACATTATTGCCATAGAGGGAGTGCAGAGAAGGTTCACCAGACTGATTCCTGGGATGTCAGGACTGTCTTATGAAGAAAGACTGGATAGACTCGGTTTATACTCTCTGGAATTTAGGAGATTAAGAGGGGATCTTATAGAAACTTACAAAATTCTTAAGGGGTTGGACAGGCTAGATGCAGGAAGATTGTTCCCGATGTTGGGGAAGTCCAGGACAGGGGTCACAGCTTAAGGATAAGGGGAAATCCTTTAAAACCGAGATGAGAAAGACTTTTTTCACACAGAGAGTGGCGAGTCTCTGGAACTCTCTGCCACAGAGGGTAGTTGAGGCCAGTTCATTGGCTATATTTAAGAGTGAGTTGGATGTGGCCCTTGTGGCTAAGGGGATCAGAGGGTATGGAGAGAAGGCAGGTATGGGATACTGAGTTGGATGATCAGCCATGATCATATTGAATGGCGGTGCAGGCTCGAAGGGCTGAATGGCCTACTCCTGCACCTAATTTCTATGTTTCTATGTAATTTCGGTCTCTAGATGTGCAAAGCTGGTAGAGACATACCCCAAAAGACTTGCAGCTGTAATTGCAGCAAAAGGTGGTTCTACAAAGTATTGACTCAGGGGGGCTGAATACTTTTGCACGCCACACTTTTCAGTTTTTTTATTTGTAATAAAATGTGGAAACTATGTATCATTTTCCTTCCACTTCACAATTATGCACCACTTTGCGGTTGGTGTATTACATAAAATCCTAATAAAATACATTTACATTTGTGGTTGTAACATGACAAAATGTGGAAAAGTTCAAGGGGTATGAAAACTTTTGCAAGCCACTGTAGGTTTAAGTTAAGAGGGGAAAGATTTAAGACAAAAAGGAGGGCAACTTTTTCACACAGAAGGTGGTGAGTATATGGAATGAAGTAGTAGCTGAGGCAGGTAGTCAAATGAAGTAGCTGAGGCAGGTACCATAATGATATTTCACAAACATTTGGACAGGTGCATAGATAGGAAGGTTTTAGAGGGATATTGGCCAAACACAGGCAGGTGGGACCAGTGTATATGGGCTTCTTGGTCAGGATGGGGAAGTTGGGCAGAAGGGCCTGTTTCCATTCTGTATGATTCTATGGCTATGAGTCTATGATATGAGCCAGACAGAGACGAGTTTCACTAGCTCAGTTTAGCAAATTGGTCAGCATGGATGAGTTGGGCTGAAGGGCCTGCGTCCGTGCTGTGTAGCCCTTTGATGTTATGACTGCTGGTGAAGATACGATTCTCTGCCTCAGAGGGCGGTGGAGGCAGTTTCTCTGGATGCTTTCAAGAGAGAGCTAGATAGGGCTCTTAAAAATAGCGAAGTCAGGGGATATGGGGAGAAGGCAGGAACGGGGTACTGATTGGGGATGAGCAGCCATGATCACATCGAATGCCGGTGCTGGCTCGAAGGGACAAATGGCCTACTTCTGCACCCATTGTCTATTGTCTATTGCCTACTAACATTATAGTAACACCGAGAAGAGATTGGAAATTAAGCTACGCAGGCATGGAATGGTTCTTAAAGGTAAATTATTCCATGGATGTCCACTGTTTGCGGGGGAATTATTTAACAGCCATTTACAGGATGGGTTTAACATCAGAAAAGAAGATAATAACCAAAAATTACTGAAGATAAAGCAGCCGAAATGGGGGAAGTTCCTATTAAATTGACATATTCCAAAAAGCCATCTGTGAAATAACCTTTGAGCGTACTTTTTTAAAATCTGTACATTTCCTAAAGGTTTTTTAATTTCCATTTCTTATTGGTAATTTGTAATGAGGATAACATTTCCAATAAGGTCCCCGAGCCAACAGCGAACAGAAATGTGTTGTTTTGAAATTTGGCAATGCGAGAATTAGCATATAAATAGAGAATAAGTAATTCCTTTTGTCTGCTGCTGTTTTAATGAAGACTTTTTATAAAAGGGTTAACACCTCTATTGAAATTCAACAAGTGCCTGTAAGTGTTGGATGCAAATCATTGCCTTTGTGACTGACTGACTGACAGAACTCTGGGCCAGTCGCATTTAGAGAGACAGCAACATGGTTTATCGCTGGTAATATTGTGTCAACTAATTATTTGCTAATTACATGTCATGATTCCCGTGTTAGCTGATTAAAAAGGAACGCTGTCTCCATCTTGGGAATAGTAATGAAAGTAGGGTTAGGCCGAGCTGCATTGTAAGCTCCCTGCGGGCAGTATTGTGTTGCCACATTCACAGATTGACATTAAAGGTGTTTACAATGATGTTCCTGCATTTAAGAAGCAACGTGGAAACAGGCCTTCCGGCCCACCCAGTCCATGCCGACCAGCCATCCCCGTACACGAGCACTATCCTACACACTAGGGACAATCTACAATTTACAGATGCCACTCAACCCTACAAACCTGTGCGTCTTGGGGTGTGGGCGGAAACCGGAGCACCCGGAGAAACCCACGTGGCCACGGGGAAAACATACAAACTCCCTTTAGCATCCAGGAAATCAGCTTGCCCAGCATCACCAAGAGTTTGTTTAGTTTAGTTTAGAAATACAGGGTAGAAACAGGCCCTTCGGCCCACCGTGTCTGTGCTGACCAGCGATCCCTGCACTCTAATACTATCCTACACACACTAGGGACAATTTACAATTATACCAAGCCAATTAGCCTATAAACCCGTACATCTTTGGAGTGTGGGAGGAAACCAGGCACTTGGGGAAAACCCACGCAGGTCATGGGGAGAACGTACAAACTCCGTACAGACAGCATCCCTGGTCAGGATCGAACCGGATATCTGGTGCTGAAAGGCAGCAAATCTTCCGCCTTGCCACCCGGTGAAGCTCTTTAAGGTGCTGGATTATTGAAGTTTTACTGTTCAGACAGGTATATGTTGTCTGCATTAGTGACTTCACTCAAAGAATATTTCATTGGACACAAAGGCCTAGCACGTGCTAAGATTGTAACACATTGTAATGGCACATTAAAAAAACATAGAATGTGCAGTTTGTTCCCACAAGCTGCACATTCCCCGATCCAGATCCCCGGCCACTTTCAAATTCAGAATGTCCATTTGGACAACTTGAGCGGCTAATGGAATGAAGCTGCACTGTCCATGGTCCTGCCCATTAACTTATCTACTGTGCATTGAAATCTGTATAACCAATATTTGACTAAAACAAGTTAAAAAAAAAAAACTAACTGGTGATAGACAAAATAATGAATGTGTTTTAGTGGTCTGAGAAATGACTACTGGAGTTTTAAACAGATCTTTATTCAAAAGTTCGATATCCAGTAGACAGGTTCTTCAGATACGTCTGCTCACAATGGTGGTCAGCGCTGAACTAACGTACGCAAGTGAAAAATCGCGCAAAACAAGCAGCCCCTCCCTGGTCACGTGACCGCAGCTTCCGAACGCCGGGTTCGATATATGCGTGCGCTAGCGGGCGTCCTACAGTGTCTTAAAAAAAATAAAATCCCCAATTTAGTTTACGTTTAAAGATGCAGCATGGAACTAGACTCCACCAAGTCCACATCCCACATCAATCACTAGTTCATACTGGGTTTCCAGTTTCTCATCCACTCCCTATGCATTGGGGGCCAACAGAGGCCAACAGATCCCGCACAGATTTGGGATGTTACCATTTACAGAGGACTAGAATACAAAACATGGATGCAACGCTGAGGCTTTATGAGGGGCTGGTCAGGCTGCATTTGTAGTATTGTAAGCAATTTTGGGCCCCATATAGAAAATAGGTGCAGGAGTAGGCCATTCGGCCCTTCGAGCCAGCACACGCCATTCAATATGATCATGACTGATCATCCATAATCAGTACCCCGTTCCTGCTTTCTCCCCATGTCCTTTGATTCCATTAGCCCTAAGAACCCTAGGAGTCTGAAGAAGGGTCTCCACCCAAAAAGTCACCCATTCCTTCTCTCCAGAGATGCCGCTGAGTTACTCCAGTTTTTTGTGTCTACCTTTAGCTATATTTACCTGTCTTTTGAGTACATCCTGTGAATTGGCAGAGAATTCCACAGTTTCACAACTTTCTGGCTGAAAAAGCTTGTCCACATCTCAGTCCTAAATGGCCTACCCCTTAATGTTAAACGGTGACCCCTGTTTCTGGACTCCCCCAACATGGGGAACATTTTTTCTGCATCTAGCCTGTTAAATCCCTTAAGTATTTTATATGTTTCTATAAGATTCCTTCTCATCCTTCTAAATTCCAGTTAATATATGCCAAGACGATCCATTCTTTCATCATATGTCAGTCCCGCCATCCTGGGAATTAACTGAGGAAGGATATGCTGGTTCTGGAGAAGGTCCCGAGGCGGTTTATGAGAATGATCCCTGGAATGAGTAGGTTAACATATGATGAGTGTTTGACAGCACCAGGCCTCTACTCACTGGAGTTTAGAAGGATGAGGGCCCTCATTGAAATTTATCGAGTAGTGAAAGGCCTAGATATAGTGGACGTGGAGAGGATGTCTTAATTAGTGGGTGAGTCGAGGACCAGAGGTCATAGCCTCAGAATAAAAGGATGTTCTTTTTAGTCAGAGAGCGGTGAATCTGTAGAATTAATTGTCACAGAAGGCTGTGGAAGTCAAGTCAATGGATATTTTTAAGGCAGAGATTGATAGATTCTTGATTACAACGGGTGTCAGGGGGTATGGAGCGAAGGCAAAGATAGATCAGCCATGATTGAATGGCAGAGTAGACTTGATGGGCCAAATGGCCTAATTCTGCTCCTCTCACTTATGAACTTTTGAATTTATGAAACTGCAGCACCCGGAGGAAATCCACGTGGTCACATAGGGAACATGCAAACTCCACACGGACAGCACCCAAGGTCAGGATCGCACCTGGGTCCCGTGTACTGTGCTGCCCAAATCTGTGTACTATTTGTGCCTCTGATCTTTTCCTCTGCTTTGTTGCTTGATAAGAACAGTATTTTTCTGAATCAGAACCAAAGAATAAAACAAAAAGCCAATACAAAAAATGAATTACTCCTCAGATAATTTATTATTCCCAGAACTCAGATTTTTAAACAACTTTTACTGGTTGGTTATGAGGTGGCATAAAGCAAGAGCATAAATATCAGACAATTTCTGGACTCAAACATTTCATTAAAACAGGAAATTGGCTGCATCCTCAAGATATAAATTTTAGTTAATAGGGCCATAATTCTTTTATCAATTATTGTCTTTGATAATTCAAGTGAGAGAACATTGAAATATGAAAGCTAATCAATTTTCCAACATCAAAATTAGCTTGTCTAATACAATTAAGACACTAAGCAGTATCTGACAGTTAAGGTTCGGTTAAAACAAAAGCCAAGGATTCCTTATTTTCTGGAGTTGTAACGATAATTTATGGTAAACACGCACTGGGATCCCGATGAGCGATGTGCCTGAGTCCATTTGACTCTTTGCAGCTGCACACAAAATTTGTGCTATTTAGAATTGTGATCTCAGTGCCAAGTCAGCACTACTCAGGATCTACTTCTGTCTTCCCTTACGACATAGAAAGGGGATGTGCTGGTTGTCCTCATGGGAGCTGAAATGGAGCTGGCTCACACTGCCTTAAAAGTTGACGGCAAGCATCAATGAAAGCTAAGTGTAAGCTGAGAGCTGTCTGGAGGTGTCTGGAGGATTGGGGTTGTTGATGGTCCGATGTGGGAGAATTTCAAGGGAGAGTTAGATTCATGGGCCTGTCCCACTTACGCAACATTTTCGGCGACTGCCGGCATCCGTCATAGGTCGTTGCAGGTCGCCGAAAATTTTCAACATGTTGAAAATCTAGCGGCGACCAGAAAGACGCTACGTCTCTTTGGGTGACTGAGGAGGCTACTCACGACCACACAGGTGACACCTGGCGACATATCGCGGGGTGAAGCCTGTCTGGTCGTGAGCAGTCGCCCAAAGAGTCGTACCTTGTTCTGGTCGCTGCTGGATTTTCAACATTGAAAATTTTCAGCAACCTGCAATGACCTATGACGGGTGCCAACAGTCGCCGACAAAGTTGCGTAAGTGGGACAGGCCCATTAGCTCTTAGAGCCAAAGGAATCAAGGAATATGGGGAAAAAGTAGGAACGGGGTACTGATTTTGGGTGATCAGCCATGATCATATTGAATGGCAGTACTGGCTCGAAGGGCCAAATGGCCTACTCCTGCACCTATTTTCCATGTTTCTATGTTTCTAATTGGCCTGTTGCAGGAAAATATACGGGGATGGGGTAGAATTAGATCTCAGAATTGGATTTTTCTGAGAGGCAGCATAGACCTCATGGATCTTTCCGGAAACAGGCCCTTTGGTCCACCGAGTGCACACCGACCAGTGATCCCTGCACATTAACACTAGTCCTACACACACTAGGGACAATTTAACATTTTTACCAAGCTAATTAACCTCCGAACCTGTACGCCTTTGGAGTGTGAGAGGAAACCGAAGATGTCGGAGAAAACCCACGCAGGTCACGGGGAGAACGTAAAACTCCGTGCAGACAAACACCCGCAGTCAGGATCGAACCCGGGTGTCTACCGCTGTAAAGCAGTTGCTCCACCGCTTCACCACCCTGTCGCCCAATACGGAAGGAAATCGTTCAGCAATCCCATCACAATTACATCCCTATATCCTTGCAAACTATTCCCTTGCACAGGCCTATCTACTCCATTTTGATTCATACATAGAGCATAAAACATGGAACAGTGCAGCCCAAGAACAGGCCCTTCCGCCCACAATGTCGGTCCCGATCATGATGCCTAGACGATCACCTATCAACCTGCACTTAATGCATATCATCTCCATTTCCTGCATATCCATATGCCTATATGCGCCGATATATCCAAAACTCTTTTAAATGCTACTAACGTATCTGCTTCAACCACAGAGGGATGAATAACGAGATCGCTCTCTACTGTGGGCGTTGCATGAAGAGGAGGTGTTGGATGAACTTCTAATTGAACAGTGTGGGACTCATGACTGGGCTCTTGTGCCACGATAGTACGTCTCCAAGTATCTTGCTCAAATGGCCTTTTTTTGGCCATGGTCCTAAATAATGAGTGTTACATAATCCCTTTCTGGCAAAGGCATCTTTCCAGCAGTAGAGATAGTGAACAACACGGCTGCACAACCCCTCTTTGTCCCAGGAGCTCCAAATACTTTCTGAACACCGTCAACACCATTGTCCAGTTGTGTATGTCTAAAGCGGCTGCAACCAACACTGAATACTTTCTACGCACCATCACCGGCACCATCCAGTTGGATTTGCCTAACGTGGCAGCAATGTGGAATCAACACAGTGACCTCCCTTGCCTAAGTGGTACAATCCTACACTGAGCAGTGCATTTATGATCTCACCCATCACACCATTACTCAGTCAACCAATGTCATCAATCCAATCTGTGTGTTTAAAACTGATCTGATTAAATTGATGCTGAGAGAATACAGCATATCTTTCGCAGGGAATTGCACACTCAATTGTCGCAATCAGTCTTGTGGGTTGTAGATATTTTACAGTGTTAAGTGATCTGTAAGTGACCGATGTAAAGGTTATGGGAGGTGAATTTAGTTTGTTAGCTCGAGAACAATGGGATGACTGGGTAGACCAAGATTGGTTTTAGGGCTCTACATGACCAGAGAATGAAGCCCAGGTATCCAAATGAACTGAGCCAATAACGTTTTACGCTGCATTGTGTGGATGCATATAGTTTGCTGTGTGATACACACTACATACATCAAGTTGAGTTGAGTTCCATTTAGAAATACAGGGTGGAAACAGGCCCTTCAGCCCACCGTGCCCATGCCAACCATCGATCTCTGCACTCTAACCCTCTTTTACTTCGGAGTCACGTGACTGACTATGTGAAGAAGGCCATCCCCACGCATGCGCGTCATTACGTCTGACGCATTGCGCAACGACCGACTGGCGGGCGCGTCGCTCCTTCCAGCGGGTAAGTTTAAAAGATCCAGGTAAGCGTTATTCAAACAGCTTAGCTGAAGTCGCTGCTCCCGGTCCGGAGTGTGTTTTGTTCAACATTATTTCAGCTTCGGATTGTTTGGGAGAATGTCTAAAGTTAAGAGGCGAGCTGCAACCAAACCGGCTGCGGAAGACCACGGGCCTGCGGGCAGCGTGCGACCGCCGAATTCGCCTATAGAGCCGCTGGCAGAGCAGCCAGCAGCCACGGACTGGTGCGGCCAGAAGGCACCTTGGCTACTCCATGGGGGAGAAAAGCCACGAAAAAGTCTGTAAGGGCCCTGGACTCTGAGGAGTCGGGCCAGGAGGTGGACGAGTTCCCTCCTAAGGGCAGTGTTACCGGCAGGCTGGCCCAGCTGGAGAGCCTTGTGGAGAGGTTACTCGAGCACGATACGCTCCAAAGGACGGAGCTATCGGAGCCCGGGGAGTTTATAGAACCCGAGGCAGCAGCGCCTATGTCAGGGCTGCGTGATATCTCCTTGTCAGATGACGGGAGCGTACGAGGTCAGTGCTATGCTGACCCAGAGTAGGAGGCACAGTTGGGCTAGAGGGACCATCGGGTGTATTGTCCATTGCATCCAGATTTGCGGTCCCAGCCCTCACCGGTGAACCATTGGATGCAGAGCTCGCCGAGAACATAAATTACACGGCTTCCCATCCTCTGCAAGAACAGACGATGGAGGAGACCACTGCCAGGTACACTACCCCACAGAACTGTGCCTCACTGAATGTCCCCATTGTAAACCAGTCTATATGGGGGCACATTGGAGGGGGCGTCAGAGCCCAGGAGGTTAAATTACAAAAAGTATTCTGGCTACTCACCTCGGGCATCACGGCCTTTGCAAGGTCAGTGGAGGGGGCGCCTCTCTCGGATACTCAGGAGGAAGAGATGGCATTAATGTGCAATGCACATTTTGAAATTAATTGTATTAGAAAAAATGCCATCCTGCCATTATCCCTAAATTTGCTGGACTGTGTAAACCAGGGACTGTTCAACCCCTAAACCTCTGTTCGGAGAAGACCTGACCAAACAGGTGAAAGAATTGGATGAAGAATCTAAGACTGTTGGTCTCATGAAAGTGCCTCTGAAGGGGTCATCTTTCCGCAGACTGTACTCCTACCCTCATGTGCATACCAAACGGTTCGCTGGCTATGGCGGACATGGTGTGGAGCAACCTGCACAGAGGCCTTTTTTAGGGCAGGGCCTGAGCCGGGCCATGTTCAAGATGCGGCGCCCTCCAGCAGTCCGACCCACCAGACCTCGGGGGCAGAAGCAGCGATGTTACGGCCGGTAAATCCTAAGGTAGGTGCGACTGCGATGGGTACATTACAAGTTGGGGGGAGATTGCAATTTTTCTTACATGATTGGCAGTGGTTAACATCTAACCCGTTCATACTGCATAGTAGTCAGGGTTTCCAAATTGAGTTCATTTCCGACTTGCCTCCATCCACTCAGCACACACCTGGCCGTACTTTTGTGTTTTCACAACAGTAGTGTATTAGTGCACAAAAAGAGCTAGACTCGGTTCAAAAAAGGTGTAATTGAAAGGGCGTGGCGTGAGTCTTATCAGTTTGTGTCCAATATCTTTATGAGGCAAAAGAAGGATGGAGGATGTAGAATTATCCTAGATTTGACAGAGCTTAACACCTTTGTGTTAAATACTTCAAAATGGAAACATTTGTCACTGCTAAACAACTGCTTTCCAGGGGATGTTATATGGGAAGCATTGACCTCAAAGATGCTTACTATTCAGTGGCCATTCATGAGCAGCACAGGAAATTTTTGAAGTTTAACTGGATGGATCAGTTGTGGCATTTTAAAGCTTTGCCTAACGGAATAACCGCGGCTCCCAGATTATTCACAAAATTGCTCAAACCAGTCCTGGGATTACTCAGAGCACAGAATCATATTGTCATGATATATTTGGATTACATTTTAGTCATTGGGAGGACTTTCAAATTAGCTGAATTATCTGTCAGCTACAAAACTTGTTTTCGAAAAGATAGGGACAGAAGTTTAGGGGTAACGTGAGGGGGAACTTCTTTACTCAGAGGGTGGTGGCTGTGTGGAATGAGCTTCCAGCAGAGGTGGTGGAGGCAGGATCGATTTTAACATTTAAAAGTAAAGTGGATAGGTATATGGACGTGAAGGGAATGGAGGGGTATGGTCTGAGTGCAGGTAGATGGGACTAGGAGAAAACAAATGGTCGGCACGGACTGGAAGGGCCGAGAGGGCCTGTCTCCGTGCTGTAATTGTTATATGGTTATATGGTTATAGGATACATCATCCATCCAGTTCAGTCTAAATTGTTGCCAGCTAAGATAATTGACTATTTGGGGTTCACCATTAACTCAGTACACATGTCAATGACTCTGCTTCAAGGCAAGCAATTAGAGTTAATTGAAGCCTGCAGGAAACTCATTGTTGATGATCACCCTTTTATTAGACATGTGGCTTGGGTAATTGGAAAATTAGTGGCTGCATTCCCAGCTGCTCAATTCGGGCCTTTGCACTACCAAAATTTACAGCGTTAAAAGCAACAGGCACTTAAGCTTCAGCGAGGTCATTTCGATAGACCCATGCAGCTACCAGCTGACGCTCTGACTGAGTTACAATGGTGGTTAGCCAATATTCAGTGCTGCTCTGCTACCATTTTAGTCAATACACCATCAGTTATCCTGCAGACTGATGCCAGTGCACTAGGTTGGGGTGCTACTGATACCGTCTCAAGCTGCGGTGGCAGATGGGATCTGCAGGAAGCATCCATGCTTCAATCACACGGCATTAACTATTTAGAGTTGTTGGGTGCACTCTATGGGCTAAAGGCTTTTTGTACCAACAGACATCATGTGCATGTCCAACTTCAGATTGACAACACTACCGCATTAGCGTACATTAATCACATGGGTGGCAGTAAGTCTGTATCCTGTAATAGGTTGTCCAATCTCCTCTGGCACTGGTGTATTGCAAGAAACATCTGGGTTTCAGCTATCTTTTACCAGGAAGGTATAACACAGTGGCAGACACCAGGTCACGAGAGTTCAATGATAATAAAGAATGGATGTTAAATCACGAAGTGTTCAATGATATTGTCTTTCATTATGGTGTACCATATATTGATCTGTCATGGGAGCCAGACCCAGGGGCAGTAGCGGTGGATGCATTCATGCTACACTGGGGTGGTAAATTTGTGTATCTATTCCCCCCATTCTGCCTCATTACTCGATGTGTGGCAAGATTCTGCCACTGGTATTCTGGTAGTGCCAGACTGGCCTACTCAGCATTGGTTCCATCTGCTTCTAGCCTTAATTACACAGTCTTTTATGGTAGTGCCCAAGAGCAGTAATCTGCTGGTACACCCGGTGACAGGGGAAAGCCACCCTCTTCATGACCGTAATAATTTGTTGGTTTGCAGATTCTGAGGAGACCGTTCCTGGGGCTCGGGCTTTCAGAGAGTACCGTTGATGTCATCACTGCAGCCTGGAGGAAGAGCTCTCAGAAACAGTACATCTCTCACATATGAAAATGGGAGACGTACTGTTCACGCTCTCACATTTCATACCACACAGCTTCAATCACTGATGATTTGGAATTTCTATCGTCACTCTATCACAATAACAAACTTAGTTACAGTGCCATTAACAGTGCCCGCAGTGCTTTGTCCAATTAGTTACAGCTGGGGTCAGCACATCACACGGTAGGGTCCCACACTTTAATAACTAAATTTATGAATGGCGTCTTTAACTCCACTCCACCTAGACGCAGGTACACACACATATGGGATGTCAGCGTGGTCCTCATGCTGCTCCGTCAGTGGGCACCAGTTTCATCTCTGTCCCTACACTATCTGACATTGAAAGTAGTTATGCTCATGGCCCTGGCCTCAGCACAACGGGTCCAAACGCTACATAAACTCAGACTGGCAGTATGAGTTCATCTGGCATTAATGTCACCTTTTTCGTTCAGGATCTCGTCAAACAGAGCAGGCCAGGGGTACTAGGGCTCAAGTTGAGTTTCCTGGCATATCCATCAGATCCACGAGTGTGTGTCATATCGTCCATAACCCATTACATTAAGGTCACCAGGAGCTTGAGAGGCTCGGAAATCTCCTTCTTTGTCAGCTATACCAAACCTCACAAACAGGTTACAGTGCAGACCATCTCTAGATGAATCAAACAGCTTCTGGCGTGTGCAGGAGTGGACACTGACATTTTTAAACCTCATTCCACCAGGGCTACATCGACATCAGCAGCAAGGGACATGGACGTTCCTCTTGACCAAATGCTGGCAGCTGCGGGATGGTTGAACGAGAGGACATACCAGAGGTTTTATAATAGGTCTATCACCAGATCCGGGGGTTTTGCTGACTCTGTTTTGAGTTCTGTTTCACAGTTTCCCCCTGGGTGTGAGGGGGTCACTGTTTATTTTTATTTTTCTGTTATTAAAGCAATAGTATTGTTAAACATGTCATGTTTGAATGCATTCATTTTCTCACACGTCCTGGTCAATTGATGCCGCTGTGACGCGTGGAGTCGTTCCTCGGCATGAAATCACAGACCTTCAAAGTCTTTACGTAGTCACTCACATGACTCCGAAGTAAAATAGTAAGATTAAACGAGAACTTACCAGTTTGAAGTTTGATCGTTATTTTATGAGGAGTTATGATGAGGGATTACGTGCCCTCCGCTCCCGACCCTCATAACTTAACGATCATCTGGTAGTTCTAGTCATCTATAATCTTGCTATGTTAGTTCAACAACTGTTATCTGTGACTTCACACCGATGCTTTGAAGATTGACGCGCATGCGTGGGGACAGCCTTCTTCACGTAATCTCTCATCGTAACTCCTCATAAAATAACGATCAAACTTCAAACTGGTAAGTTCTCGTTTAATCTTACTATGCTAAACACACTAGGGACAAATTCCAATTTTTACCAATTAGCCTCCACACCTGTACATCTTTGGGGTGTGTGAGGAAACCGGAGATCCCGGAGAAAAACGCAGGCAGGTCACAGGCAGAGCGTACAAACTCCGTACAGACAGCAGCCGTAGTCACGATTGAACCCGGGTCTCTGGCGCTGTACGCAGCAAATCTACCGCTTCCCCAAATGAGTTGTGTTGAGTTTAGTTTATTGCCACGTGAACTGAGGTACAGTGAAAAGCTTTTGTTGTGTGCTAACAAGTCAGCAGAAAGACATGATTACAATTGAGCCATCCACAGTGTACAAATACATGATAAAGGGAATAACCTGAATAACGTTTAGTGCGATGTAAAGCCAGTAAAGTCCGATCAAAGATAATCCAAGGGTCTCCAATGAGGTAGACATTAGTTCAGGACTAAAGTTGTGGTGGATGGTTCAGTTTCCTGATAACAGCTGGGAAGAAACTGCCCCTAAATCTGGTGGTGTGTGCTTTCACACTTCTATACCTTTTGTTCATGGTATGATATCCCTCATACAGCATAATGGGAAAGACATCACCGCTCTGTAGCCAAAGCCATTAACTCAATTTAAAGGGGGAGCCCTGTGTGAAAGAATCCCTAAGCCAACTCACCCTGTACGATTCACTCAATGCACAGCGGTCAGTGGATGAATAGCGGGTGAAAGTGGGCGGCGCGACCGACGCTACAGCGACCTCTGCAGTCTGTTTTTTTAATAAAATTTGTCCCGTTAAGTATAGTTTGTGGTGTTTTTTGTTTTTGTTTTTGGCTGTGTATGTGTGGGGGAATCTTTTAAATCTCTTCCCTGTGCGGGGGACCCGACCTTTTCCCTGTCGGGTCTCCGTTGTTGTTGGGCCTAGCACAGTGGAGCGGCCTCCAACCGGAACGACCTGGGGGCTCCAGTCGCGGAGCCTGCGGACCTACCATCGTGGAGCTGGCCGGCCTCGGAGCACGGGGAGCTGTGGTGGCGCGCGGCTGCGACCCGACTCTGGAGCTCGGAGGCTCCAGCCGCAGACCCGGTGGACGGTGACATCGGGAGCTCGCGGGTCCCTGGTGGGAGACCGCTTTTTCGAGCTCCCGCAACGGCAACTTCTCCCGCCCGAGTTGCGGGGTTGAAAATGACATGGAGCGGGGCCTTAGATCGCCCGGTGCAGCTTTAACGGCCGCGGGACTTGCTAGCGCTCGCCGGGGGCTCCAATGTCAAGACCCAGAATGTGGCCTTGCATCACCCGGGACTTACTTACCATCGCCCGCCGGGGGCTTTGACTTTGACATCGGGAGAAGAATGGGGAGTGCAGGGGAGAGACGGGACTTTGCAGTGGGGAGGAGGTTTGCTGTGATGGATGTTTGTGTAGATTGTGTTGTGTCCTGGTTCCTTTCTTGTTGTATGACTGCAGAAACCAAATTTCGTTTGAACTTCACTTGAGGTTCGGATGACAATAAACGGTTTTGTATTGTGTCAGCTACTTTCTCACAGCTCACAGCTCCAGGGTTGGATTCAGATCCTGAATGCTGTTTTGTGTGGAGTTTGCATGTTCGAACCAAAATTAATTTGGTCGTTTGAGTCGTTCGGGCGACACGGTGGTGCAGTGGTAGAGTTGCTGCCTGAGAACGGGGTTCGATCTTGCCTATAGGTGCTGTCTGTACGGAGTTTGTACGTTCTCCCTGTGACCTGTGTGGGATTTCTCTGGGGGCTCCGGTTCCCTCCCACACTCCAAAGACGTACAGGTTTTTAGGTTAATTGGCTCAGTATAATTGTAAATTGTCCCTTGTGTGCACGGTCGTGTTAGTGTCCAGGGATCGCTGGTCAGCGTGGACTCGGTGGGTCAAAGGGCTTGTTTCCATGCTGTATCTTCTAAACTAAACTAAACTAAACGTGTGGGATCACTCTATAGGTCACATAGCTTTTATGCTTGCCAACATGATTAATAGTGTGAATAGTAAGAGTCTGCATTTATGATGCACCCCACCCTATCCTTTGCTTATCGTGAAAACAAATTTATTATTTCAAATGAGGCAAGCCTCCTTGCTTAACCAGTTGCCAAAATCACTGCTTATTTCTTTATGTTTCTAACAGAGAAAAAGACATTTAACTAAAAGCCTAATTAAAACTTTTCAAATCTTCAAATGGCACAGCGGTACAGTTGCTGCCTAACAGTGCAAGAGACCCATGTTCGATCCTGACTATGGGCGCTGTCTGTACAAAATTTGTACATTTTCCCTGGGTTTTCCCCGGGTGCTCCTGTTAATCCTGGCCAAATTAGAGAGGTTTGGACACTAAAATTGAGTAAAGGCTTCTGGGCTGCTAGGCCATTTGGTCAATTTTAAAGTGCCTTCTGTAGAAATGGGACAAGCTGCAGAATGGTGCCAGTTTGTCTAGAGCCTAGATTAGTTGCAGGAAAAGAATGGGAACATCTGCAGATCCTGACAATTTGGTGCAAAATGCATAGAATAGATTGGATGAATGCAAACCAAACATACACATTGTAAATAATGTTGCAAAGCTTACTTTGCTGGATGTTGATTGGATTAAGCATTGAGCCTTGTCTGGTTTCCTTGCATATCGGGGCATATGTTGCGATATTCGTTTCCATTGACAAAAGCTGTTTGAATACATTATTTGGTTAGGGAAATTTCTGTCACGTACGGGGTTAATTGATATCTGTTATTGGACTATAAACAGACCAACCCCCATGTGGTTCGGCCCTCGAGATTCGGGGACCTATTAAAGTCTGCTCCCACGAGGTCCTGTGTCGATCTTCTGGAAGAAAGCTTAGGACTGTGTGACCTTCTGGAGTGTCTCTGCTTGAGCCAGGGGTAAAGAGGGCTTGATCGGGCAGATACAAGGATCGAACCCGCGGTGGTTAGGTAGAGTGGTGGAACTGTAATTGTGTTTTATCAAAATAAAGGTTAGATGCGCAAGTGATTTTTGACTGAAACTAGACTGGGGGAAGCTTAGAACGAGCTATTTACATTGGGGGCTCGTCCGGGTTCTCAATGGACCCCCAAACACAAGTTTGCGATCAAGGGTGTTGAGCTGTTACGATCACGAGTGCAGAAATCGGGCCCATTGTGCGGTTTTCACATAGATTTTTGGCACTTTTTGGCACGGGCGTATCGAACATTCACAGGCTTGGGAAAGGGTCCATTCAAAATCATTAGAACAGCGACTAGCAAGCACGGGGGGTGGGGGGGGGGGGGTGTGGTTAGCACTCCTTTGGGTTAGGGGCACATAATACACGGCGAGGAGTGGCCCAAAACTTGGTAATAGTTGTCAGACTGCAGCTGCATTAATGAGAGCCTGTGTGCTTCGAGGGTGAGGAATGCCCCATTTTCCAGATTTGGTATCCAATTGGTGGGGTACTGAAACACAGGTCTGGTCTACGTATTGATCTATCTTTGCCGGGAGCGCTGATTGAAAAGTACGCTGAAAATGGTGCTGAACCCCAGAGATAAGGTGCTGAACCCCCAGTGCCCAGCAGAGAGGGGTGTCTGCGAGAAAGTGTCTGAGTCCCTCCCTGGAGTAATGGACGAGGAACCTCGTAAAGGCATCAGGCTCGGTGGCTGGAGTATAGATTGGCTCGGAATACTCCAGTCCATTTCGAGATTTCATTGGGCAACTTAGTTTGAATTACAGAGCCTGCGTATGTGGGCACCAAACCTAGAAGTCCGAGAACGAGTCTAGATTTTGCAGAATCAAATTTCCAAATACAGAATTGCATATTGAAGTTCTGCCTGTACGGTAGAATTCGAATTCTGTGTAAATAGAACTTTGGAGTTTGTGCATGTTTGAGATCAATTCCGAATGACGGCTGATCAACAGTGAATAGTAACCCTCTGGTCGAGTGTTGATTAGTACCTGATCGCGAAGAGTACCTGAGAGAGGGGAACCTGATTTACTTGGCGAAAAGTACCCAAAATGCAAAAGGTACCCCTAATTCTGTAGAACCTAGAGTGGAAGGATAGAGGTCCCCCCAATAGAAGTCCAGTGAGAATTAGTAACATTTCGGAGGAAAAGTAGTTCATGTAAGAAGTAGTACCCCTCAGCAAAGAGTAACCTACGAAGGGGAAAATCTTTGGTATCAGAAGCAGATTGATAACACTGATTGATAACAGCGTGACGCAGCATTGAGGTAGATCATTTGTAATCTGTGTGCTAGCGTGTTAAATTATTATTGTAAATTGTAAAAATCCTGCATCGTCTTTTTTAGCATGTTTATCGGATCCGAATTGTATAAATACTTGGTTTATGTAAAAAGATTTAGAGTGTATTAAGATTTAGAAAGTTAAGATTTAGAGTGTGTTAAGTTTGCGAACAGCTACTTGTATTGTCTGTGTGAGTGCTTAAGGATTTTTGGGTGTTAGATAATTGAAGTAAAAGTGCATTGAATTAAATATTTGTATTTGATGTACTGTTCTTGCAATGTTACTGATTTTGTTCTGGTAATGTAACAAATTCTGCTCTTGTGTTAGAACTGTTTGCTTGAATTATGTGATCTAGTGTAATTTAAAATGGTGTGATTTAATGTATTATAATTATTAGCTGTATTATTTCTTGTTTGAGTTTGGTTTTGCTCTTATGTTACAACTGTATTTGTTCTTAAACTTTGGAATGCAAGTGTTTAAATGCAGGTAATTTGCTGCTGTGTTGTGTTTGCTTGTTCTTTTGAGAAGGTGGTCCCGCTTGGATTCAAAGTGTGCTTACCGCTTTAAAAAGCCTGTGTGGATCTCTGTGTATGTAGGATTTGTGTGACTGGTTCTTGGGTACCTGTTTGAAAGAAGATTGACTACTTGCTAGGTGTTAGGAAGTTTTGCCTTTGTTTTGCGAGAAGACTTATTTGTGAGAGACTTACTAGTGTGTTGGAAACTTGTTAAGTCCTAGGAATTTTCGATAATGGGAAACCCACTCATTGGTCTGTGGAGACAACATTATGAAGTAGTATTTTATGGTGCATTGCATTGTATTTACTGTAGATTGTGCATTGATTTTGATTTAAATTTTGGAAGTTAGAAATATTGTGATTTGCTTTTGGAACTGTACAGTTACATAGAAACATAGAAAATAGGTGCAGGAGGAGGCCATTCGCCCCTTCGAGCCAGCACCGCCATTCATTGTGATCATGGCTGATCGTCCCCTATCAATAACCCGTGCCGGCCTTCTCCCCATATCCCTTGATTCCACCAGCCCCTATCTAACTCTCTCTTAAATCCATCCAGTGATTTGGCCTCCACTGCCCTCTGTGGCAGGGAATTCCACAAATTCACAACTCTCTGGGTGAAAAGGTTTTTTCTCACCTCAGTCTTAAATGGCCTCCCCTTTATTCTAACACTGTGGCCCCTGGTTCTGGACTCACCCAACAGTTTTTTTTAATTTCAAAATATACTTTATTCAAATGATAAATATATACAATACATTAACCTTGCGGAAAATCCATCCGACATTTTCGGAGGCTGTACAATAGATCAATACAGTTTAGACATTTATTTTTCCCAAATTTCCACAAATCAGTCCCCACTCGTGCCACAATGGCGTGGGATACCTTCCCTTATATTGAGGGGCGTCTCCACAATACCGTACCCCCCATGTCCAGCAGCGGAAGGGCCTTAGACTGTGGCCCTCCCCCACCGAGCCTTGGCGTTGGCTGCACCGAGCTTCAGTGCGTCCCTCAGCACGTACTCCTGCAGTCTGCAGCGGGCCAGTCGGCAACATTCCCTGACGGACATCTCGCTCTGCTGGGTGGTGAACAATGCTCGGGCAGACCAAAGGGCGTCTTTTACCGAGTTGATGACCCTCCAGCAACACTCGATGCCAGCCTCTGAATGTGTCCCTGGGAACAGTCCGCAAATTACCGAATCCTCTGTGACGGAGCTGTTCGGGATAAAGCGTACCAGGGACCCTTGCATTTTTCTCCAGACTCTTTTAGCAAAACCACACTCTGTGAAGAGGTGGGCAACCGTCTCCTTTCCATAGCAGCCGTCCCGAGGGCAGCGTGCACTGGCAGTGAGGTTCCGACGGTGCAGGAAGGATCTGACTGGGAGGGCTCCCCTCACTGCCAGCCAAGCCAGGTCTTGGTGCTTGTTGGTGAGTTCTGGCGATGAGGCATTTTGCCAGACAAGCTGGGCAGTCTGCTCAGGGAACCACGCCACCGGGTCCATAGAGTCCTTTCCCTGCAGTGCCTGCGGGACATTCTGTGCTGACCACTGCCGGATGGATATTTGGTCAAAGATATTGGTCCGGAAGAACCCTTCCACCGACGACAGATGGGGCGGCAATGTCCAGCTGACTGGCACATTGCGTGGCACCTGCGCCAGGCCCATCCTTCTCAACACCGGGGACAGGTAGAACCTCAGCAGGTAGTGACACTTGGTGCCCACGTGCCTTGGCTCTACACTCCGCCTGATGCAGCCACACACGAAGGTGGCCATCAGAATAAGGGCGACGTTGGGCACGCTTTTACCCTCCGTTGTCTGCCGACTCGCCCAACAGTTACTGAATACGATGTTAGATGAATGATTGTGGTTTATGTAGAAGTGTGGTTGTGCCGATGATAATAATAAGCAGCGTGATCTCCTGTTTGTGTATTGTGTTACTTGTGTGTCTAAAGCTCATTTTCAGGTGTTTCGATTGAGGATTAAACGAGTTGCGAGAATGTGTTTGATTGTTCCCTGGATCTTTGGATGACTGAGGATTGTGGAAATTGTAAGGTTGAAAGTGTGCGTGGACATGTGGGAAATAGGAGAAGAATTTGAACAGGCGAGTAGGATTGGTGGATCAGAGGAATAAAGAGTTGTGAGGCTGCGAAGCCACTGTTCAGGAGCGAGCTGGATAATTTAGGGAATAAAAGGAAGGAGTGGAGATGAAGGGAAACATACGGAAAAGGGAAAAGGCAGATCTCCTGGAAGGAAACTAGTCTCTGTAAATTTAAAGTTTAGGGATCCGATGGTTAGTGCTGACTTCGAGGGGGAAGGAGATGAATATTTGGAAGAATGGACAAATGTAAATGCTGGTGGCAGTTCACCGCTCCCACCATGTTCCTCTTCCGTTCCCCAGGCTTCCTTAGCACCTTGCATGACTTGTGTCTGTAATAAATATTTTAGGTCTGCAGAATCTATAACAACTCCTGCAGATTCTACATCTGAACAAATTCTATCAACTGCAGATACTGGGGTACCAGATTCTTCGACCCTATCCACTCCATCATTGATAGATCGTCCAGTAGTTTATGGCACCCGGAGTAGAACAAAGAGGTTAGCTCCGGTGTTTAAAGTAAGGGAAGGTATGTTAGATATAGTGCAATCGCCAGAGTATTTCTCTGAGCCACAACCTAGACAGATTATCTGAGTAGTAAAGGACCTGTCCCACTGCGGCCACCTAATTTGCGAGTTTAGAAGAGTTTGCGCTCGACTCAAACTCGCAGCGTGGTCGACACGTGGTCCTAGGAGGTCACTGAAACTCTCTTTCATGCTCGAGGGAAGTTCACAAATTCTCACGGCCTCAGTAAATATTGGTTGGCATGGTTCTTTTGAACTCGTAGTGCAGTGGAGTATGGTCGCCATGTAGTTATAGGCAGCCGAGGGTAGCCGTAGGCAATCTCCTTTGCTAACCGGGCATTTTAATTGGCTCAATGGAGTTTTCAGGACCAAGGAAAACCGACCGATAATGTTAAATACCTGTTTTACTTCGGAGTCACGTGAGTGACTACGTGAAGAACCCTGCCTGGTGCTGGAACGGCATTACGTCGACGCTGACGGCAGAAGCAAGGGATGCAGAGGCTAGCTCGTCGACAGCGGTAGGTACGGAACCGGCAGGTAAGTGCAGTTGAAAAACTTTTAGGGTCTGGAAAACTCCGTGCCTGGTGTATTGAACCAGGATTTGAAATGAATTTAAAAACAAAAATAAAATAAAAGAGTAAAATAGAACAAAAAATACTCTGTTATACAACGGAGTTTAAAAAAGAACGTCCCGGGGAATACCCAGCGATCGGGCGGTAGATTAATTACGGAGACGTTCCGATACTGGTTGACCGTTAAAAATATGTTAGGGAGGTTTAGATGCTCCACAAAAAACTTTTGCGGGGGGGGAAATTTTAAATAAGTCAGAAAGGCCATAATTTAAAAAGTTAATAAAGGCCTTCAGAGGAAAATAATGGAATTATGCCCTAACTACCCTAAGGGGTTTCACATATAAAAGGAAAAATATGATGAAATATGGTGGGAATATCTACCTCAGATATTTCTGAAGGTAGTCTCCTTGAGGGGAAAAAATCAGGAGAAACAAGGGCAGTGAAATAATAAAATGGAAAAAAAACCTGACCCTAAAATGCACTGTGATAGTGGTGGCTGGGTCTGAAGGTACCCACCACAGCACCATATATATATATAAAAATATATATAATATATTATGATATACAACACCAGTGTATGAACAACAGCCTGAATAAGAAGTGAGGCCCATGGGGGAAAATTTACATGGAAAACCAAAAATAGTTTCTGCTCACCTAAAAGAAATGTTATGGTTAAAACAGAGCTGAACTAATGATGAGTGTGGCCAGAAAAGTAACATTTGGGAAAACTAAAAACACCACCAAAACTGTAATGATTGAAACCAGATAATATGATAAAACTTTTATGTTTATATAAAGTGTATCAACGGCTGAAATTCCGTTATGATATCCATGTCTCAAATTTATTGAGAGTTAAAGAAATACAATTTCAAGTATTGTTCAAACTGTGTGCAAATGGCATTGACTATTCAAAAACGAAAAATAAAATAAAATAAAAACGTTGAGCAATAAAAAATAATACTTTTTAAAATAAATAAATTGATGCCATCCAGTTTTGGTAGCTCAATGGGAAAGAGAAATAAATATATAATTTTACCAAATTTGCAATACTGATTCCAGATCAATACAAATCAGGTTTTGTTAAATCCTGATTATTATGGGAATTAAACCTGCCTTTAATGAATAAATCAAAGATATTGATTAACATAAGAACAAACGACTGATCTTTAAACTTTTGGGGGAAAAAATGTGATCCAATGAAAATGATGATAATGGATCAAAACAAAGGCAAAGATCTATAAACTTGGGGGAAAAACTAGATCCAATGAAAAGATTTGATAATGGAATCTCAAAACACGGCAGAAGTGGTTATAAAATCCAACATAGACCCTTAAACCCCTGTCTCAACTGTGCGAGTTGGCCCACGAGTGACCCCAGAGTTTTTACTCGTGGTGATCACGTAGCGGGAACGTCGGGAACTCGCACGTGCAACTTTATCGACTCGTGGCGCTAACTGCAGGTACTCGGTGAGGAAACTGTGTTTAACTCGTGAAAAAAAATCAAACATGTTTGATTTTTTCCACGAGTCAAATTAACTGTTCAAGTGTTAAAATGGAAAATGGAAACATTATTTTTTTTTTTAAACTCGTTGCAATAACGTAGTGGCCCCGTGCGTTTATCCTTAGTGTCTGGTGTGAGTGTACCGTGGGAAACTTTAATAAATCTGTTCTTTTGCATCGTAAGAACTGAACCAAAGATAGACACAAAAATTGCTGGAGTTTATAAACTCAGTGGACCAGGCAGCATCTCTGAGAGAGAAGGAATAGAGTCGAGACCCGTTTTCAGACCTTTCCTTCGCTCAGAGAAATGCAGCCTGTCCCGAAGAGTTTAACTCCAGCATTTAGTGTCTATCTTCGGCTTTCTTTCTGCCACTTGTCCCCGTGGCTTCCACTCCTGTCTTCAATGAACGGCTTAAAGACCTGTGCCGAAAAGGGGGGCAATGTCTGGGGTGGTGGGTGGGATGTGTCCCAACGTGTGATGCTCCATCCCACACCCCCCGGGTCCGAGAGTGTGGATTGGGAAGGAACTGCAGGATGCTAGGTACACACCGGAGATAGACAACAAACACAAGTGCTGGAGTAACTCGGCGGGACAGGCAGCATCTCTGGAGCGAAGGAATGGGTGTGCAATTTCGGTAAGTCTGAAGAAAGTGTCTCGACTCTATTCCTTCTCTCCACGAGATGCTGCCTGGTCCGCTGAGTGTGTGTGTGTGTGGTAGTGTGGTGTGTGTGTGTGGATGTGTGTGTGTGTGTGTGTGTGTGTACTGGTCGGGTACTGCGCGGCCGAACCAGTCACCCCGCGCCTGCTTATTTTCCTCTGAAGTGTGTGGGCCAGCTGCTGTCTAGTGTGTGTGTGTTGTGTGTACTTCTCCTCTCCTCTCTCTCCCTCTCTGACTATCTATGTGTGTGTGAGTGTGTAATGTGTGTGTGTGTGTGTGTGTACTGTTCGGGTCCTTGGCGCGGCCGCTCAGTCACCCGCGCTGCGTATTTCCTCTGAAGTGGTGGACAGCTGCTGTCTGTGTGTGTGATTGTGTGTTGTCTCTCTTCGTCACCTCTCTGTCTATCTATGTGTGGTGTGTTGTGGTGTTGTGTGTGTGTGTGTGTGTGTGTGACTGTCGGGTCCTGGCGGGCGGCCGCTCAGTCTACCCGCGCTTGCTTAATTCCTCTGAAAGTGGTGTGTCCAGCTGCTGTCCCTGTTGTATCTCTCTGTGTGTGTGGTGTGTGTGGTGTGGTGTGTGCGTGTGTGAGTGTGTGTGTCTCTCTGTGTCCCCTATCTCTGTGTAGTTGGTGGTGTGTGTGTGTGTGTTGTGTGTGTGTACTCTCATCCCTCTCCTGTCTCATCTGTGGGTGTGTGTGTGTGTGTGTGGTGTGTGTGAGTGTGTGGTCCTCTCTCTCTCCCTCTGTTCTAACTGTGTGTGGTGTGGTGTGGTGTGTGTGTGTGATGTTCCTTCTATCTCCTCCCTCTCTGTCTATCTCTGTTGTGTGTGTGTGTGTGTGTGTGTGTGGTGTGTGTGTGTGTGTGTCTTCTCTCTCTCCCCTTCATCTGGTCCTATCTCTGTGTGTGTGTGTGTCGTGTGTGTTGTGTGTGTGGGGTGTTGTGTGTGTGTGTCTTCGTCTCTCTCTCTGGTCTATCTGTGATGTGTGGTGGTGTGTGTGTGTGGTGGTCTCTCTCTCCCTCTCTGTCTATGTTAGTCTGTGTGTGTGTGTGTGGGTGTGTGTGTCGTGTGTGTGTGGTGTCTCTCTCTTCCCCTCTCTGTCTATCTCTCGTTCTTGTGTGTGTGTTGTGTGTGTGGTGTGTGTGTGTGTGTGTGTGTGTTGTGTGTCGGTTTTGTGTGTGTCTCTCTCTCCCTCTCTCTATCCCTTCTGTGGTCTACTGTCTTTCCTGTGTTTGTGTGTGTGTGTGTGTACTGTCGGGTCCTGGGCGGGACCGCTCAGCTCCACCCGCGCTGACTTAATTCCTCCTGAAGTGGGTCCAGCTGCTGTCCTGTGTGTATCTCTCTCACCTAAAATCTGTGTGTGTGTTGTGTGTCTGTGTGTGGTGTGTGTGTGTGTGTGTGTGGGTGTGTGTCTCGTCTCTCTCTCTCCCACTCTCTGTCGTCTATTTCTGTGTGGTGTGTGTGTGTGTGTGTGTGTTACTGTCGGGTCCTGGCGGCCGCCTCAGTCACACCGCGCTGCTTAATTCCTCTGAAGTGGTTTGTCCAGCTGCTGTCTTGTTGTGTTATCTCTCTTCGTCTGTGTGTGTTGTGTGTGTGTGTGTGTGTGTGTGTGTGTGTCTGCTTGTCGGGTCCCAGACGGCCAGCTCAATGATCAGTCACCACCCGGGTGCTGCTTCCTTTTTTAAAATTATTTAAAATAGGAGATCCATTGCCCAAAAAAGTATTTTAAAAACATAAAAAAACAAGAAAGGCTTGGTAGAATGCGCATTTTCCCATTGTAGGTCATATCAATAGATGCGGCCCCCGCGCTGAAAAATAAACTCAAAACCACAGGAATGGAGATGTTGTATTTATAACATCTGCTTTATTAAACCATACCGTTTCATTCACGGTTGGCTCAAGAGTTAACGGGAGAGGGAATTGCTAATCGGGGAGAGGAAACTTGCTAACTCGGGAGAGGAACTTGCAGAAACATCGCAGCAATTACATACCCGTGGGAAAATACTCGAGCCACACACTTGATCATACACTTGGGGCAGTCTCGTGGGCATGCCACGAGTCTATCTATCACCACTCGGGGTACCTCGTGGGTCAACTCGCCACAGTGAGACAGGGGCATAATCCAATACCCCTAATATAATTGGGGAAAAAAGAAGGCTTGAAGTACGGTTGGAAGATGTGCAAACATCTTGTTACAAAATAAGTTCATTTGAAATCTCAAATTGTGGGGGGAATTACAGGTATATATTATGATCGTTAATTGAATATAACTAAGGAAGGATGTGGTTCACCTGTATAAGGAAAAACCTTTTAAAAATTGATTTTAGGTTTGCACTCAGAAAGTAACTCCATATAAAGAAGGGGTACGTACATATATATTCATAAAATTACCCTCAAGTGTAAAATGATTTGATGGTATAAACCCATACAAAACATCTATATTATATATACATCACAAGTGTAAGAACATTTATTAAAATGGAAAATCATTCTAGAACATGGAAATACAGTTTGCTAATTAACAAATGTGTTAAATCAATATTACAGGTGCTCTTGAAATTAATTAAAACTGGGTCCAAGCTGTGCAAGTATAAAACATTGTCCAAAGGGATTAAACCAGTTCAAGGCTGTTAAACAGAATACTGGAGGGAACAATTATGCTGATACAAGATCAGCACTTGCACATAATGAGGTCCATGGTCATGGGTTATCTTGAATTACATTTAAAATTGGAAGGTTTTATAAGAGTCGGGCTGCAAATTAGCCTGCAGCAATTACAAACCTTGTGGTAGGCAAGGACCTGACCCATTATATAAAGCGTATTGCTTTAGGCAATTAATAAAATATTCATAAATTTACTATTCTGAAATTTAGATAGTTAATTCAGCCACCATATGGAGGGGGAAAAGGGAGGGAGGAATAATTGTTCCCATTGATACAAATAATGTCCTCATTGTTGTTGACATACTTTGTCCCCTCCATTAGGTTAGGTAAAGGGTTAATAAAGACAAAACCGAGCAAATAGATGCTAGCGCAAGGAGGGTGGTAAATTAATGTTAATAGTAAAAAAGGAAACAGCAATGGTGTCAGGTTTGGACCTGAGTGTTGGGTTATCTTCTATAATTGTTGCTTTGTCATACCATCAAAAATTATATATATACTCAATTGATATTTTGTGATAAAACTTGCTTTTCAATGAAAAGGGCATTGACTTTTAATTTTTTTTTTTTTTTTTAATAAAAAAATAAATTATCACATAACTTGAGGCCTCAATGTTTGAGGTTAAAAATTGTGTTTATTCGCCGCGTCACTGTGTTGAATGTGCCGTACTGTCATATGGAAATAAATGCTACGACAGAAACAACACACGAAAAGATTTCCAAATATCTTCACAGTATGATCACTTCACGTGTCAGCGAAGAAAAATAGTAAAGTTTAAACGAGAAACTTACAGCTGAAGTTGATCTTTATTTATGAGGAGTATCGATGCGGGATTACGTGCCCTCCACTCCCCACCCTCATAAAATAAATATCATCATCTGATAGTTCTAAAACTATGAGAAGCCTTTCTTATTCTACTCTGGCCTATTATGTTTGTGTTTTTCATGCAGCTGCTTTTGAAAGTATGTTCCGTTCCAGCGCCCAGGCGGGGTTCTCACGTAATCCCCTGCATCGTTACTTCTCCGTCATAAAACATAAAAGATCCAAACTTCAAACTGTTAAGTTCTCGTTTTAAATCTAACTATTAAACTTATCTAAAAGTTTGTCTGGCTTCTTAAAAGTGTCCTCCAATCCTTCTTCCTTCTTCCCCCTCCTTTTCTCCCCCCTCGTTTTTCTCTTCTCCCCCTCAACACACCACATACCCTTCTCTCTCCCCAACCCCCCCCCCCCCCCACCCCCCCCCCCCGTCCCCCTCCGCCTCTCTAAAGGATACTTTAACCATAACTTGCCATGCCAAGCCATCTTTTACATTCCTGTTTTAATTGCAGGTGTGAATTTCAGACATTGCTCCCCCCATTTCCCTGGCCCCGCCTTTACAATGTGTATTGGTGTGTGCGTGCGTGTTGTTTTACGGGGGGGGGTCCCCCCC
The DNA here is from genome assembly GCA_035221665.1 of Okamejei kenojei. Taxonomy (NCBI): domain Eukaryota; kingdom Metazoa; phylum Chordata; class Chondrichthyes; order Rajiformes; family Rajidae; genus Okamejei; species Okamejei kenojei. The sequence continues at coordinate 5,748,598 of CM069136.1, forward strand.
GATTTTAGCTCGAGGTTTTTCTCTAGGCACGAGGCTATTCCCCTCGAGCTTGGGAGGTCGAAGACAGTCGCTGAAAAGTTTGTGTTATTGGGACAGGCCCTTAAGAAGGAGAGAACGATTTATTTGACAGAATATTCGGGAAACCCCTAGCAAACGGGAAGATTCATCTGAGGGTGAGACAGTGATTGAAGATACCGAGATAGATTTTTGATGTAACTGAAAGTTTTACCAATTAACATTCAAACAGATATACCATAGTGCAGATTCCCTGTAAAGGGAAGGCTAGGTACAGCGGATTCGACCAGCGCAAGTTAGGTACGAATATTATCCCCGTGGCCTCAGACGTCCATACTCCGTGGAAGCCCCATGAAAATATGGCAGTACTAAACAAAATCCCATATAGAAAACAACGTCCCCTGCCGCTTTTTATAGATTATTTAAGAAAACCGATAATCGCAGTGTATAATCATGCAGCTTCTGGGATTTGTGGGGAAGACCACACAATACAGATAATTACTACCAGCTGAAAATAAACCACCAATTTCGAGTAGCCCTAGGACGACCCAACTTATGAAGCCCTTTGGCAAACACTGGTAGTGGATGACAGGTGCAAGAGAAGAGGCTGTTTTAACGGCCCTGCAACACACGTTTCAGGAAACCAAGTGATTTAAAACAAAGTCTGGAAATAATACCAGAAAAGGGTGAAAGGAAGCAGACAACTTTTTAGACCGTTCTTTCTCAAAATTGTACAGATGGACCAATCAGGTGACATTAGGACTACTCAGAATGAGTATAGTTCCCCAACAATATTGTGCTAATAACTGAAGATCATAAAAAGAATAATTGTAAAACAATCTTATGACTGCCCAGGAGAACCCCTTAGAGCAAAGAACATTGTAAATCAGGAAGCTTGTCCACATCTGTACACAATATAGGTCATTGAGCAAGAGTGGCCCTGCGAGAAACAAATATAGCAGACCAGAAGAAAAATCAAGATTCAAATAAAGAAATTAAGAAAATGATCTAAGTAGCTGTGTGTCAGAAGGAATGGAACGAAGAGAAGAAATTGAAATTGGGCCACAAGGGGAATAAAAGAAAACAAAAAGACTTTATTGTGCAAGGGAGGTGAAGTTATTATTGTTGAGGTACTGTGGGAGTGGGGAAGATTGAAGCCGTACACTGCCACTTTTGAAAAATATAAAGGGATAAGTCTCCAGGCTGACAGGAAATTCCTAGAACATAGGGAACGTTAGGTAGAAATTAGCAAGGAAGCTATGACAGAAATATTTCAAATGTAATTAGGAAACGGAATGTGCCTGTCGATTGGTACTGCGCATGGTTGTTCCATTTGTTTAAAAAAGGGTCAAAGAATAAACCTAGCAATTATAGACCTATTAGTTTGACGTCAGTGGTGGGCATAAAATGGAACGGATACTTTAGAGAGATAATACAAAAGAGATCTGATAGACAGGTCTGATCAATGGATCAGTCAACATGGTTTGTGCCTGAAGGGTTATGTTTGACAAACCTTCTTGAATTGTTTGAAGCGGTACTAAGGGGAAATTGATGATGGAAAAGCAGTGGATGTTGTTTTATGGATTTCAGTAAGGCTTTGACAAAGGTTTTCCCCATGGAAGGTTGGTTCAGAAGGTGTCAATCTTTGGGTGTTAATGGCTGAGTAGAAATATGGATACAACAGTGCTGAATGGGAGATGTCTGAGGTATGAGTGGGATGGCTGTTTGTCAAGTTTGGAAGCCCGATGACCAGGTGGGGTGCCTCAGGATCTGTGTCTGGGTCCACTGTTGTTTGTCATGTACATCAATGATCTGGATGATGGGTGGAAAATTGGATAAGTAAGTATGCAGATGATACTAAATAGGTGGGTATTGTGGATAATGAAAGTATGATTTCACTCAATAGTCTACAGAGAGATATGGGCCATTTGGAAAAGTGGGCTGAAAGATGGCAGATGAGTTTAATGCAGATAAGTAGTGAAGTGCTACATCTTGGCAGGACAAATCAAAATAGGCCGTACATGGAAAATGGTAGGGAATTGATGGAATGCCTGTGTGGAACAGAGGGATCTAGGAATAACTGTGCAATAAGTTCCCTGAAGGTGGAATCTGCTTGTAGATAGGGTGGTAAAGAAATCCTTTGAGCTGGCTGGCCGTTATAAATCAGAGCATTGAATATAGGTATAGGCAGAAGTAATGTTAAAATTGTACAAAGTGCATTGGTAAGATACCTATTCGGAGTATGGTGTACAATTTTGATCGCCTAGTTATAGGAAGGATGTCAACACAAATAGAGAGAGGTCCAGAGGATATTTACTAGAATGTTTGGCCAGGTTCCAGCCAACTATGTTACAGAGAAAGGTTGAACAAGTTAGGTCTTTATTCTTTGGAGCGCAGAAGGTTAAGGTGGGACCTTGAATTGAGGTTCTTTAAAATGATGAAAGGGATAGACAGAGTTGACGTAGATAAAGCTTTTCCCATTTGAAGGGTAAGGATGATTCAAACAAGAGGACATGACATGAGAATTAAGGGTACAGAGGTTTGGGTTAACGTGAGGGGGGTGGAAACTTCTTTACTCAGTGGGTGGTGGCTGATGTGGAATGAGCTTCCAGCTGAGGGTGGTGGAGGCAGATCGATTTTTAACATTTAAAAAGTAAAGTGGAATAGGTATATGGGCACGTGTAAGGGAATGGAGGGAAGGGGTATTATGGGTCTGAGTGCAGGTAGACGGGACTAGGGGGAAATACAAATGGGTCGGCAACTGGACTGGAAGGGCCGAGAGAGGCCTGTCTCCGTGCTGTATAATTGTTTATATGGTTATATGGTTATATGGATGGTACGGGAGTGGGGAAGGAGCTATCTATAGTACTAACTTGTTACTCTGAGTTGGTACAGGACAGTAAATCAACAACATTACTATCTGGGGAGTTAGGTAAAGAACATACAAACCCCCCTTTGAGAAATGGGCAGAAGACAGCTCAGGTAATGTAGCTCTCCTCAGAAACATAAGAAACAGAAACAGGATAACCAACAAGAATAAGTGAAATGATAACTGTCCTGTCCTTAAAGACAGATCTGAGAAGCCAACAGATAGAGAATACTGCTTCCTCTCAGTAATCCCTAACTTCCTTTGAAACTGTCATCGAGGAAGTAGAAAAAGATACCTACCCTAATGCCCAACTTTAACAATCATCTAGCTATTTGAACACCATTTGAAGGAAAGGAAAAGTAAACACTATCCAATATTTTCTGAAGAAACAATACAGACAACCTATGATGACTATTGGGATGAGCTCCACTTTAAAGAACAGAAATATTTGAATTGATGAAAAAACTACATTCCGTCTGTGGTTTGGGGCAAAACACCACCTACTTTGCATCTGAAATTATGATTATTAGAAATCGACTATTACTTTTTTTAATATAGTAAGAATATTTTTTTGAAAAAAACGCTGTCGTTACTTACAGTCTGTGATTTTTTGGGTCATCTTACACAGAGTCCCCCCCTCCCACTGCGCAGGACAAGAGGATTTTTTCTCCCATTGATGAAAAATAAAGAGTTTATTAATGTTTTAAAAAAAAAATTGTTGACATTCTCTCTGTCTCTGCTGCTCTGCCCCCAGCTTGGTGGGAGTCGGACGGAGGGACTTATTAAACCTGGAATGTGTTGTGCATCACTCAGTCTCTGCAAGATGGAAGGAAGCGAGAGGATCACGGCCTCTCTGAGCTGGTGAATAACACTGAACACATGTCTACTCATCTGTGAGTGCCCTTAATGGTGGTTTGAAAATGAAAATGTGGTTGCTTTGAAATGCTGCACTGCCAATGGTTGTTGGTTGGTGGGTAACTGCTTTGAAATACTGCACCTGCAAAGGTGGTGGTTGTTGGATGGTAACTGCTTTGAAATGGCTGCACTGCAAATGTTGTTGGTGTGGTAAACTGGCTTTGAAATGCTGCACTGCAAATGGTTGTAGGTGTGTAGAGTAACTGCTTTGGAAATTGCTGCACTGCGAACGGGTGTGTTTGGGTGGTGCTACACTCGACAACTTCTGTTTGCAACACTGTATATTGATTTAGATAAAATGGCTTTACACTTGGACGGCTGTGATATTTTGCCATCCTTACTCAGTCCAATCCACTGATCAGGTGCCAGAGGATCTTCCCATCAATGAAAAATAAAAATGTTATTAGTGTTTTAAAAAACATTGAGACATCTCACCCCTGTCCAACTACGTCGTTGAAAGCCCACACCCCTTCCGGTGGGAGGGGGAGGGATTATAAACCCGGAACGTGTGGTATGGCTTAGTCTCTGCAATAGATGGGGAGGGAGAGGTCACTCTCTGTCTGAGAGCTGTGAATCAACTGAACGTCACACTGAATGTTTGACTGAACTGTGAGCTGTGGGTGTTGTATGTTGGTGTTTTTTTGTGTGTGGTTTTATGGTTGGTTACCCCACCCTGCTTGAAATGGTATGAAACTGCATTTGAATGTGGTGGCCTTGCACCCTGTTTGAAGTGGCATGAAATTGCACTTGAGTTTGGTGGACCAGTACACTGCTTGAAGTGGTAGGAAAAGCACCTTGAGTTTGGTGCCCCTGCCACCTGCTTGAAAGTGGTAGGAAACTGCACTTGAGTTTTGGTGGACCTGCACCCTCCTTGAAGTGGTATGAAACTGCACTTGAATTTGGTGGCCTTGCAGCCCTCTGCTTGAAAGTGGTCAGAAACTTGCACTTCAATTCGTTGTCCTAGAACCCTGCTTGAAGTGGTAGGAAAAATTGCACTTGAAATTGGTGGGCCTTGCACCCTGCATGAAGTGGTAGGAAAAAAAACTGCACCTGAATTTGGGTGGCCTTGCACCCTGATTTTGAAGTGGTAAATATGAAACTGCAAATTGCAGTTGGTGGCGTTGGCACCCTGCTTGAAGTGTGTAAGGGAAACTGCAGTTGAAATTTGGTGGCTTATTGCATCCTGCTTGAAATTGAATTTCAAGGTAGTATCGCCGTGAGTCAACATGCTCACCCACGACTGCCGTGATTGAGTGCAGGCCAGCGCAATCAGGCTTGAGTGAACTGTGCTGCCACCACCGCCAAAAATCCATTTGGCCCCACAATGTCCATACTAGCCTTCTGTAAACCAGTCCCTTCAGCCCACAATGCCCATACTAGCGCCTCTCAGGAAAGCTCCCCCTCCCCTCATCCCCAGACAAGCAGCCAAAGATGAGAAGGATTATTCTAGAACATAAAGGGAAAAAGGATGGAACTTGGGAAAATCTGGTAACATGGGAAATTATTCATGGGAACATGAAAGTTGGAATTGGAAACGGTCCAAAATAGTGAATAACTGAGGAATGCTTTCCCTTTAAGAGACCATCCTGAAAGAGGTACTAACTCTGTTGTTAGGAAACCTAGTATAAGGGAAATAACCCTTATGGACTGAGAGCCGAGCCAACATACTAAGGAAGAAGTACTGGAGAAGTCTATTGAATTAGGAGAAACTTGAATGGGAGTGTGGAGATATCAGAAGAAGTCGATGTATTGATCGATGGATCTAAATTGTTTAAACCCTTGATTGTAAAGCAGGCTTTTATACGAGGAGGAAAGACTTTGTCCCGAGATTTGGCCATTCTTAATTTGAGAATATGATGAAAATTGACAACATTTGGGAAATTGATTGAATTACATTTGAACAGCTTGGGATTTCCACAGGAATTGGAATGGAATTGTGTTATCGGACACAATTGCTGTGGAATGAGTAGAATGGGTATGGACACTGAAATTTAGAAATAGTAAATTGAAGGCTGAGAACTGAATTTTGGTTGAAATTGAAAACATTTTGGATATCCAGGTTTGCTTTAAATATGAGTCATTGCCTTGTTAGGGAAATCGGACTGGATACCCAGCTGAATTTATATAAGAAACCATCAATCAGATATACATATTATAATAAAATCGTGAGAATACGGGAGAGGCTGATTAATGTTGATCCTAAGGATAAGTATAATTGATAGAACAGAATAGTAATAGGAGTACCATGATAGAGTAGAATATAATAGAGCAGAACAGTGAAATGGAAAAGGGATAGTCTTGCAGAATTACCGTGAATGTATGGGGAAGCATTAGTGCATGAATGGTTACTTGCTTTGTCCCAGGGTTTTCAGGAATTAGAGGTTATAGGTTTGATTATGGAAAGGGATGGAAGAATGGGCAACAACACAGATGGAGGGAATTCGCGCCCACGAAAACCTGGGTGGTGAAGACTCTTCAGACGGAAACTGTGAAGCTGCTCCCACAAAAACTCGGGAAGCTTGTCAATATTCTGGGAAGAAACATCATCATCTTATTGTTGTTAATAGATGGAGAATGTAATAGATACACATATGTATATCTGGTTATCTGATTATCTGACTACTTAGTTATCATAAATGAGGGTTTATCATATATAATAAAAGGAAGACATGTTAATTCTGGCCAAATTGGAGAGGCTAGGGCACTAAAATTGAGTAAGGGCTTCTGAGCTGCTAGGCCATTTGGTCAATTTTAAAGTGCCTTCTGTAGAAATGGGACAAGCTGCAAAGTGGTGTCAGTTTGTCTAGAGCCTAGATTAGAGCTGCAGGAAGAGAATGGGAACATCTGCAGATCCTGACAATTAGGTGCAAAATGAATAGAATGGATTGGATGAATGCAAACCAGATATACACTTTGTAAATAATGTTGCAAAGCTTTACTTTGCTTGATGTTGATTGGATTAAGTGTTGAGCCTTGTCTGGTTTTCTTGCATATCAGGGCACATGTTGCAATGTTTGTTTCCTTTGAGAAACTCTGTTTGAATACAATGTATTAGCCACTGTATTATTGGGTTTGGGAAATGTCTGTCATGTATGGGGTTAATCGATATCTGTTATTGGACTGTATAGAGGCCACCCCCATGTGGTTCGGCCCTTCAAGGTTCAGGGACCTATAAAAGGCTGCTCCCATGAGGTCCTGTGTCGATCTTCTGGGAGAACGCTTAGGACAGTGTGACCTTCTGGAGTGTCTCTGCTTGAGCGAGGCTAAAGAGGGCTTGATCAGGCAGATATGAAGAATATAATAAAGTTTAAAATAAAGTTTAGATGCGCAAGTGCTTGACAGTGATTTTTGACTGAAACTAGAATGGGGACAGCTTAGAACGAGCAATTCCTTCCACACTCCATAATTTTAGGTTAATTGGCTTTGGTAAAATTGTAACCTGTCCCTAATGTGTGTAGGGTAATGTTAGTGTACAGGGATCGCTGGTCGACCCGGTCTCAGTGGGCCGAAGGGGACTGTTTCACTCTGTATCTCTGTAGTCCAAGATGTAAAGTCTAAAACTCTTAGATATATTTAAGTATAATCAAAATCTTTAAAAGATCTGTGATCTGTTAGAATAAGTGATTAGAAAACGTCAGCTATCTCCTTCTCTTGAACTTGTTAGGAATCTCCCAAACTGAGCCCAGGTTTTCACAGCTAGCTTGTAGGGATGAGAGTAAATGGCAAAATTGCTGCTTTCATGGTCCAAACCAAAGCCAACAGCTGATTGCAACATTGTGAACTCTGCTTCAATGTTGAATTCTCAGGGAAATGTTGACAGTCACCGATACAAAAGCGAAGCCAATCTCTTATTAATGATTTAAAAGACCTGGGACTCTATTCCTTGGAGCGCAGGAGGATGAGGGGTGACCTTATTGAGGTGTATAAAATCATGAGAGAAATAGATCGGGTAGATGCACAGAGTCTCTATCCCAGAGTACGTGAATCGACGACCAGAGAACATAGGTTTAAGGTGAAGGGGAAAAAAATTAATAGGAATCTGAGGGTTAACCTTTTCACTCAAAGGGTGGTGGTTGTATGGAACAAGCTGCCAGAGGAGGTAGTTAAGGCTGGGGCTATCCCAACATTTAAGAAACAGTGAGACAGGTACATTGATAGGACAGGATTGGAGAGATACGGACCAAGTGCAGGCAGGTGGGACTAGTGTAGCTGGGATGTGTTGGCCGTGTGGGCAAGTTGGGCTGAAGGGCCTGTTTCCACGCTGTACCACTCTATGACTATTTGCGTTGAAGGTGGAAAGTTAGCACAAACCACCGGTAATCACGGTTACAACTGATCAAAGTAGTTCTTTGTGTTGGAGGGATGCTCTTGGACTATTCTGGAAAATATAATTGAAATCTATGTACTGTAACTACGAATATCTTCCGTAAATATGAATCCTCTGCATGTGATTGTTGTGACGGGACAGAAACAGAACGGAAACAAGGCGGAAACAGGACTAATAACCTATTTCCTAGGATGGAAAATATTGAATACCAGAGTGCATATCTTTAAGGTGAGAGGGCAAAGTTTAAAGGAGATGTGTGGGGCAAGATTTTTACACAGAAGGTGGTGAGTTCCTGGAACGTGCTACTGATGGTGATGGTGGAGGCAGATACATTAGTGGCATTCAAGAGACTGTTGGATAGGCACATGGATATGCAGGGAATGAAGAGCAGGCATATAAGGGTTGGTCTTGGCATTATGTTCGGCACATACATTGTGGATGAAGGACCTGGTTGAGTTGTGTAGGAAGGAACTGCAGATACTGGTTTAAACCGAAGATAGACACAAAATGCTGGAGTAACTCAGCGGGACAGGTAGCATCGCTGGAGAGAAGGAATAAGTGACATTTCGGGTCGAGACCGATTTTCAGACTGAGAATCAGGGGAAAGGGAAATGAGAGATATAGATGGTGATTTGGAGAGATATAGCACAAATTAATGAAAGACATGCAAAGAAGTAAAATAGACATAGAAAATAGGTGCAGGAGGAGGCCATTCAGCCCTTCGAGCCAGCACCACCATTCATTGTGATCATGGCTGATTGTCCCCTATCAATAACCCGTGCCTGCCTTCTCCCCATATCCCTTGACTCCACTAGCCCCTAGACCTCTATCTAACTCTCTCTTAAATCAATCCAGTGATTTGGCCTCCACTGCCCTCTGTGGCAGGGAATTCCATAAATTCACAACTCTCTGGGTGAAAATATTTTTTCTCACCTCAGTCTTAAATGACCTCCTTTATTCTAAGACTATGGCCCCTGGTTCTGGACTCACCCAACATTGGGGACATTTTTCCTGCATCTAGCTTGTCCAGTCATAGAAACATAGAAACATAGAAATTAGGTGCAGGAGTAGGCCATTCAGCCCTTCGAGCCTGCACCGCCATTCAATATGATCATGGCTGATCATCCAACTCAGTATCCCGCACCTGCCTTCTCTCCATACCCTCTGATCCCCTTAGCCACAAGGGCCACATCCAACTCACTCTTAAATATAGCCAATGAACTGGCCTCAACTACCCTCTGTGGCAGAGAGTTCCAGAGACTCACCACTCTCTGTGTGAAAAAAGTCTTTCTCATCTCGGTCTTAAAGGATTTCCCCCTTATCCTTAAGCTGTGACCCCCTTGTCCTGGACTTCCCCAACATCGGGAACAATCTTCCTGCATCTAGCCTGTCCAACCCCTTAAGAATTTTGTAAGTTTCTATAAGATCCCCTCTCAATCTCCTAAATTCGAGAGATTATAAACCCAGTCTATCCAGTCTTTCTTCATTAGACAGTCCTGACATCCCAGGAATCAGTCTGGTGAACCTTCTCTGCACTCCCTCTATGGCAATAATGTCCTTCCTCAGATTTGGAGACCAAAACTGTATGCAATACTCCAGATGTGGTCTCACCAAGACCCTGTACAACTGAAGTAGAACCTCCCTGCTCCTGTACTCAAATCCTTTTGCTATGAAAGCTAACATACCATTCGCTTTTTTCACTGCCTGCTGCACCTGCATGCCTACTTTCAATGACTGGTGTACCATGACACCCAGGTCTCGCTGCATCTCCCCTTTTCCTAATCGGCCACCATTTAAATAATAGTCTGCTTTCCTGTTTTTGCCACCAAAGTGGATAACCTCACATTTATCCACATTTATACTGCATCTGCCAAACATTTGCCCACTCACCCAGCCTATCCAAGTCCACCTTGCAGCCTCCTAGAATCCTCCTCACAGCGAACACTGCCCCCCAGCTTAGTGTCATGCGCAAACTTGGAGATATTGCCTTCAATTCCCTCATCCAGATCATTAATATATATTGTAAATAGCTGGGGTCCCCAGCACTGAGCCCTGCGGTACCCCACTAGTTACTGCCTGCCATTGTGAAAAGGACCCGTTTACGCCTACTCTTTGCTTCCTGTTTGCCAGCCAGTTCTCTATCCACATCAATACTGAACCCCTAATACCGTATGCTTTAAGTTTGTATACTAATCTCTTATGTGGAACCTTGTCGAAAGCCTTCTGGAAGTCCAGAATATACCACATCCACTGGTTCTCCCTTATCCACGCTACTAGTTACATCCTCGAAAAATTCCACAAGATTCGTCAGACATGATTTACCTTTTGTAAATCCATGCTGACTTTGTCCAATGATTTCCCCACTTTCCAAATGTGCTGCTATCCCATCTTTAATAACTGACTCTAGCAGTTTCCCCACTACCGATGTTAGACTAACTGGTCTGTAATTCCCCGTTTTCTCTCTCCCTCCCTTCTTAAAAAGAGGGGTTACATTTTGCTACCCACCAATCCTCAGGAACCACTCCAGAATCTAAAGAGTTTTGAAAGATTATCACTAATGCATCCACTATTTCCTGAGCTACTTCCTTAAGTACTCTGGGATGCAGCCTATCTAGCCCTGGGGATTTATCGGCCTTTAATCTATTCAATTTACCCAACACCACTTCCCGACTGACCTGGATTTCACTCAATTTCCTCCTTTGACCCACAGTCCCCTGCTATTTCAGGCAGATTATTTATGTCTTCCTTAGTGAAGACGGAACCAAAGTAGTTATTCAATTGGTCCGCCATATCCCTGTTCCCCATGATCAACTCACCTGTTTCTGACTGCAAGGGACCTACATTTGTTTTAACTAACCTCTTTCTCTTCACATATCTATAAAAACTTTTGCAGTCAGTTTTTATGTTCCCTGCCAGTTTTTCTTTCATAATCTATTTTTCCTTTCCTAATTAAGCCCTTTTTTAATTTTATATGTTTCTATAAGATCCCCCATCATCCTTCTAAACTCCAGTGAATACAAGCCTATACTTTTCAATCTATCCTCATATGACAGTCCCGCCATCCCAGGGATCAATCTCGTGAACCTACGCTGCACTGCCTCAATCACAAGGATGTCCTTCCTCAATTAGGAGACTAAAACTGTACACAATACTACAGATGTGGTCTCACCAGAGCCCTATACAACTGCAGAAGAACCTCTTACTCCTATACTGAAATCCTCTTCTTATGAAGGCCAACATTCCATTAGCTTTCTTCACTACCTGCTGTACCTGTAAGACAACTTTCAGTGACCGGAATACAAGGGCGCCCAGGTCTCGCTACACCTCCCCCTTACCTAACCTAACCCTAACGATTATCAAGTTAAGCTGGAGCCCATAATGGTCCACCCAGTTGTTCTAATTGAGTGTGAAGGCTAAAGTGTATGTTTTGTACATTCAGTTTTCTTCTGCTGTCCTATTTTACAGCTAATCACTACTGAGGCAGAAAGTATCAGGAAGAAAGTATCTTCTCAAGCATTTTATAATTAAATATAAATTAAATTAAATAAAATATACTCAGATCAAGTTGTGAAGCTCTACCAATACACTAAACAATTACAATTTGAATTTGGAGATAAACCTCAAAAATTATTAGCTCGTCAATTAAGAAAGATGGAGGGAGAAAAAATAATCCATAGGATTAAATCACATAATGGCGAACCATTAGTACAACCTAATGATATTAATGAGAGATTTTTGCAATATTATAAAAATTTATATTCAGCTAAAACAACAGAAAACAGGATAGGAATAACCATATAACCATATAACAATTACAGCACAGAGACAGGCCCTCTCGGCCTTTCCAGTCCGTGCCGACCACTTGTTTTCCCCTAGTCCCATCTACCTGCACTCAGACCATACCCCTCCATTCCCTTCACGTCCATAATACCTATCCACTTTACTTTTAAATGTAAAATCAATCCTACCTCCACCACCTCTGCTGGAAGCTCATTCCACACAGCCACCACCCTCTGAGTAAAGAAGTTCCCCCTCACGTTACCCCTAAACTTCTGTCCCTTAATTCTCATGTCATGCCCTCTTGTTTGAATCTTCCCTACCCTCAATGGGAAAAGCTTATCCACGTCAACTCTGTCTATCCCTTTCATCATTTTAAAGACCTCAATCAAGTCCCCCCTTAACCTTCTGCGCTCCAAAGAATAAAGACCTAACTTGTTCAACCTTTCTCTGTAACATAGTTGCTGGAACCCTGGCAACATTCTAGTAAATCTCCTCTGTAACTCTCTCTATTTTGTTGACATCCTTCCTATAACTAGGCGACCAAAATTGTACACCATACTCCAGAATTGGTCTTACCAATGCCTTGTACAATTTTAACATTACTTCCCTACTCCTATATTCAATGCTCTGATTTATAAAGGCCAGCACACCAAAGGCTTTCTTTACCACCCTAATCTACATGCGATTCCACCTTCAGGGAACTATGCACAGTTATTCCTAGATCCCTCTGTTCCACAGCATTCCTCAATTCCCTACCATTTACCATGTACGTCCTATTTTGATTTGTCCTGCCAAGATTAGCACTTCACACTTATCAGCATTAAAACTCCATCTGCCATCTTTCAGCCCACTTTTCCAAATGGCCCAAATCTCTCTGTAGACTTTGAGAATCTACTTCATTATCCACAATACCACCTATCTTAGTATCATCTGCATACTTACTTATCCAATTTTCCACCCCATCATCCAGATCATTGATGTACATGACAAACAACAGTGGACCCAACACAGATCCCTGAGGCACCCCACTGGTCACCGGCTTCCAACCTGACAAACAGCCATCCACCATTACTCTCTGACATCTCCCATTCAGCCACTGTTGAATCCATCTTGCTACTCCGCCATTAACACCCAAAGATTGAACCTTCTGAACCAACCTTCCCATGGGGAACCTTGTCAAAGGCCTTACTGAAATCCATATAGACAAACATCCACTGCTTTACCCTCATCAATTTCCCTAGTTACCGCTTCAAAAAATTCAAGAAGGTTTGTCAAACATGACCTTCCAGGCACAAATCCATGTTGACTGTTCCTGATCAGACCCTGTTTTATCCAGATGCTTATATATAGAATAGAAGCATTTAAAAAAAAATGTAATCTGAATGGGTTGGATTCAGAAAATAGAGAATTATTAAATGCTGAAATTTCAGTAAAAGAAATCGAAGAATCTATTAGATCATTAAAAAATGGTAAAACACCGGGACTAGATGGTATAGGCCAGGAATTTTATAAAACATTTTATGATCTGATTAAACCACGTCTGAATATACTCTATGAATACATTTATACTGACCAGAAACTACCAGAAACGTTAAATGAATCTATTATAACACTTATACCTAAAATAGACAAAGACCTGGATGACCCAGGATCATATAGAGCTATAGCTCTTTTAAATACTGATCAAAAGATACTAACCAAAATATTAGCACAAAGACTAAGCACAGTTATCAATAAATTAATTCACCCGGATCAAACAGGATTTATACCAAAACGATATTCCTCATATAACTTGAGACGATTATATAATATTATATATTCAAAAAGAGGTATTAATAAAGACCTAGTAATTATTTTGTTAGATACGGAGAAAGCTTTTGACTAGGTGGAATGGTCTTATTTGTTTTCGGTTATGGAAACTTTTAAATTGGGAGAGAAGTTAAATTATTATACACTAATCCAACAGCTAGAATAATAACAAATCAAATGCTATCAACTAAATTTAACCTATTTCGAGGCTGCAGACAAGGTTGGCCTTTATCCCCACTATTGTTTGCACTTGCAATAGAACCATTAGCTCAACGGGTGAGATTACATCCTGAAATATATGGATATGACACCAGAGATACTGAAAGTAACATTTAATTATATGCTGATGATGTATTACTTTATATTACAAAGCCGGAAATTAGTATCCCACATTTACTACAATTAATATCTGAATTTGGATTTTTTCAGGATATAGTATTAATTGGAATAAAAGTGAACTTATGCCAATAATGGTAAATAACTTACATATACTACAACAATTTCCTTTTAAGATAGCAAACGAAAAAATCAAATATCTTGGAATTTATGTAACAAAAAGATTTGATTCTTTATTTAAATCCAATTTTCCACTTTTATTGAATAAATTAAATAAGAACATTTTATATTGGAAAACATTACCTATTTCAATGCTAGGTAGAATTAATGCAATAAAAATGATTTTTCTCCCGCAATTACTATATCTTTTCCAATTGATTCCGATATATCTTCCTAAAAAATGTTTTAAGAAGGTTGATTCTATAGTCACCAACTTTATCTGGGATTATAAGAGCCATAGAATAAACAAAAAAACATTTATGTAAACCAAAAATAAATGGAGGTCTAGCACTACCAAACTTTATGTTTTATTACTGGGCAGTTAATATTAAAAATATGATTTTTTGGTTATTAGAGACAGATAAACAACCAACCTGGTTAAAAATGGAAAAAGAAGATTGTTCGCCTTTTGAAATTAGTTCGATTTTATTCACCAATATTAAAACCTATAGTGAAAACCTATAGTGAAAACCTTATAATACAAAGTGGAATACGTATCTGGAAACAAATAAAGAAAACACTAAAATTGGAATGTATACCACTAGCCCTTACCATTGTAAATAACGTTACATTTAAACCCTCAATGATGGACAAAGGTTTTTTACAATGGAAAAACTATGGAATTAATAAGATGGGAAACCTCTACAGGGAAAATTCTTTCCTTTCATTTCAAGAATTACAACAAATTTATGGATTACATTCAAAAGATTACTTTAGATATCTACAAATTAGAGACTATGTAAAAGCAAATACACAGGAAATTAGAAATAGAAAGACAGAAATTTTAGATGAATGCCTAAATAAACACCCGAACACAGAAAAATTGATATCACATATTTATAATATTTTACTGGAAAATGATGTCCCAATGACAGAAATATATAGGCAATCATGGGAAAATGAATTAGGTCAAATTATTAGACCTGAAATATGGGATGAAAGTACAACATATACACCACTGCTCGTTAAATGCTAGACACTCTCTTATACAATATAAAATATTACATAGACTACATTATTAAAAATCCAAACTACATAGTATTTTTTCAAATGTATCTGCCATATGTGATAATTGTCAGCACTTAGAAGCTAACTTAACGCACTCATTTACAAATTGGGTAAAAATTTTGGACAAAAATATTTGGACAAAAATATTTAAGATAATTACTAAATCTTGGACAAAAATATTTAAGATAATTTTGAATGTTGTTAATATGAATCTGATCCCTGACTCAAAGTTAATAATACTGGGAATATTAGAAACAGATCAATTAATAAGAACAAATCAAATAATTTTTATTGATTACAGTTTAATAATTGGGAAAAAATTAATATTGTAATTCTGGAAAGGTCCTACATCCCCCACATTCAAAATGTGGATAACAGGAATGTCGGAGACACTTCATCTGGAAAGATTCAGGCTTGTCCTATTGGACAAGTTGGATCTTTTCAGAGGAATATGGTCTCCATCTATTGAATATCTAAAGGGTCAAAATGGCTCGGTACGAGAGCCTGACTGAAGCCTGAATAATGGAATAGATGAAGAATCACGTATAACAAATCATGGATATATCTCCAATGACAGATAACTTTTTTAATATTCCATTAATTTTTTATTTTTTATTTCCTACTCTTACTTTATTTTTCTCTATCATTTCTTACTTGCAAAAAAAAGTATAGAAATATGTAAGACATAATTGTTAATATTAATAATATTACGAATGTATGTGAGAAGTATATTCTATTAATATGTACTTACGTCTAATAAAAATATTTAGCAAAAGAAAGTATCAGGAAAAGGTTTCATTTATTTTAATCTCCACTGGTATTAACAGAATCATACAGCATGAAAACAGGCCCTTTGACCCTCTGAGCCCACACGGGTCATCAAGCAGCCATTTACGCTAATGTTACACTCATCCCATTTTATTTTCCCTACATTCATATCAACTCTCCCCGGATTTCCCCACTTACCAGCAATACTTGGAGCAACTTACAGAGGTCAATTAAACTACCAATTTGAACGCTTTTCAGGATGTGGGAGGAAATAAGAGCCTCTGGAGAAAAAAACCCTGCAGACATCGGGAGAACGGTTCAAAGGTTCAATGCTGTTTTATTTGTCACCTGTGCAACTGCAGAGTGAAATTCCTTTTGCATATATTACACATGCGGTGCTGCTATTTTTCGCGCCATTATTCAATATCGAAAGTCGGGTCTGCCTTTGCGCTTGGTCGGAGCAGTTTCCGCAAACCAACGACCCTCTCCATCTTTGTGTCCCGCGGGTGCCTCTCGCAGCCGACCTTGAAGGCGCTGGAGGCGTTACCCAGGTTCACCCTCCAACCGGCCCTTGCTCCTTGCGTCCGACGTCTCCAGCTCCCTCCTGGTTATGCCGACCGACGAGCATTCGGGTGGGTTCCAGGTCCCACTGACCCCCAACGAGCCTTCGGGCGGCTTCCTGATCCCGCCAACCCTTCGGGGCGGCCCCGACCGTGATGTGCAGAATGTGCGAACTCCACACCAACTCCACACGGTGTGATCCGATCCGTTCCTACGCCGGAGTTCCGATCATCCCGGGCGGGATGGCCTGTACATCGTGACGTCCACAACGGCGACTGCGGAGGGTTCAAAGACCCGACCACGGGTGAACAAAGAGGAAGATGACTGAACTTTATTGCCTACCATTAGAGTGGGATAGGTGGATTCCGCTGTGGTGGATGTTTATGTTAAACTGTATCGTGTATTGTGTTCTTTTTATTTGTATGGCTGTATGGTAACTCAAATCTCACTGTACCCATTGGTGCATGTGACAATAAATGTGAACTAGAATTTGAACTTGACAGCACCGGAGTCTTCATAAAGAATCCAGTTCGCTTGAGCTCCACGAGCTGTGTCAGTGTGTAAATGCCTTCGACCTATTCTTCCCTCCCTTAAGTGTCTTGCTATCCCAACTTCATAATTTACATTTTCACAGAGCAAGGGCATATCGTTCAATACTAGTTGCAGAGAAAATAATTGCATTGCAAGTTTATATTGTCCGGAAAAAAAAAACAAATTCCCTAATACAAAAAAGGAAGTACACAAAGGGATTTTTCATAAATATTAATGCAGACAGAGAGATAATTAAATTGGCAAATTAATTCAAACTCATTCTTTCAAGCAGTCTCCAAGAAAATAAGCCCTTTAAGTATTTTTTCTTCCATCTGACCACAATCATCATTTATTTGACCTGATTGGTAATTAGGAAAAAAAGCAAAAAGGTTTTTAACAACACAGTAATTATGAAACGAGCATTTTCTGACAGGTAGGGACATGCCTGTGCGTATGAAAAATTGTACCAATTAAACAGCACCCATGCTTTATGCATTATGGCAATAATCCATAAATGATTGACGTCATTTATTGTTTTTCAAAGCATCTGTTTAATTAGATAGCAGAGATTCTCATCAAAATCTTGTGGGTTTTTCCCACTATCTCTTCCAAAAGATAGCAGGATCTGCACAAAATAATTTCAAATTAAGTGCAATTCAAGTATAGTAAGCTTGGTGTGAAATTTGCGTTCAATCTTCTCTTAATTTTGAAAGGAAAAGCGACATTCCTTAAATGTTATTTCTCATTTGTCTTTGAAAGATTTTGGTAGAGAATGGCAAATAAGAAACTGCCAGCTAATATTTAATATGTAATATTTAATCCTTTTTAAAGGAAACCAGATTAAAAAAAATCTCTATAAGATTATGCTATGATAGCACACGTTATTATTGTTGAGAAATCCAGGTGGGGAACCAAGGCTTAAGTTTAGGGTTGGCACAGTGGCACAACGGTAGAGAGGCTGCCTTACAGCGCCAGAGACCTGGGATTGATCTTTACCAAGATGCTGTCTGTATGGAGTTTGTACGTTCACCCTGTGACCCCATGTGTTTTTTCTGGGTGCTCCGATTTCCTCCCACACACCAAAGACGTACAGGTTTGTAGGTTAATTGGCTTTGGTAAAAATTGTAAATTGCCCTTAGTGTGTGGCATACAGGATGATCGGTGGTTAGTGCGGACTTGGTGGGCCGAAGGGTCTGTTTATGCATTGTATCTCTAAAGTCTAAAAGTCTGAAGTCTTATAATACACCCAACAGCTGACAATAAACCAATCTGTGGTGGACTGATTGCTTTTAGATGCTTGCAGATTGTAGGGGTAATACAGGACCAGTATAGAGTCGATCTTGACTTGTGCAATAGTGCAAAAGAAGGAATACTGGATCTTAGGCACATCTACATCGCTTTTGATAGTTGAAGTCAACAGAAAATAGACACAAAAAGTTGGAGAAACACAACGGGTCAGACAACACCTTTGGAGAAAAGGAATAGGTGACGCTTCGGGTCGAGACCCTGCTTCAGGCATCCTCGGTCAACAGCAATATCTCAATATCTTCCTTTTCACACAACCACACCTAGACTTTATCCCAGTGAATTCTGAAGTCTGGGAAGAAGGGCAATGCCAAGCTGGTGTTAGGAGTTTCAGATTCAACAGGTCAACAAAATTTCATGGCATTACTCCAAAGGATTTTGTGGACTCATTTTGACATAAAAATACCTACCTTGGCACTTGTCACAAAATTGGCATTGCAAATTGGGTACTCAGTATGAAAGCCATCAAGTTTAATTTCCATTGAAACAAACTGTGGATGGGTTGTTGTTATAGAAACAAGCAACTAATCCACAATGCCAGTTCCATAACCGGGTAGGACGTTGGCCATTTAGTCCACGTTCATTTAACTTGACTTGCCTTGAATGAAATCATTGTATAATGGTATACAATGGTATTAAAAAAAGACCCAAAATGTTATAATGAGAGGCATTAATGCTGGGGAAGTATTATTTATTCCACAGCCAGACATGTGAACATGATGGGCGAAAGCAATTACAGTACTCGTTGTGGGCACAAACAACTCAAACTTTTCCAACTATTTAAAATTAATTCATTGAAAATCAGCAGCGATATCGGTCCACACTTGTCAAAATATATGTCTGCCCCGTCAAACTCTAGTAACTGGGGCATCGAATGGATTCTATTTATTTTACAATCAATGGTTGGAATGACTGATCATGTTAATGCAGCCTTTATTTCCAAACTGTTTGAAAATGCCTGCACATATAAATAAATAGTGTATTGAAAGCTTTATCCACATTTTAAAAATATGATGTTTAAAAATAGCACCAGAAAATGCACAATATAAAGAAATCAATTGTAGTTTTTTTAAATTGTATTATATTCAGAATTGTTCTGCAAAGAGTTCATGGAAAATTACTTCCAGCCGCATTATATTACCCAAAAGCATTTCTATTTTTGGAAAATAAGAAGATTGTACATACTACTCATAGTTAAATAGTTCTATTAAATGACCTACCTTGTGTCATATATTGCAAATATTTTCTTGTTTCCATCCACTGCTTGCCTGCGGGAAAACAGAATAAATTTAATATTTCTGAAAGGAATGTTTATATAAAACTGGGACAATACTTCAAAGACGAAATTACCCCCAAAGTTGTCCATTTCAGTGGAATTCATTGCCACAGAAGGCTGTGGAGGCCGTCAATGGATATTTTTAGGGCAGAGATAGATAGATTTTTGATTAGGACGGGTGTCAGGGGTTGTGAGGAGAAGGCAGGAGAATGGGGTTAGGAGGGAGAGATGGGTCAGCCATGATTGAATGGTGGAGTAGACCTGAAGGGCCGAATGGCCTAATTCTAGTCCTATCACTTATGAACTTGGATGATCAGCCATGATCATATTGAATGGCGGTGCAGGCTCAAAGGGCCGAATGGCCTACTCCTGCACCTATTTTCTATGTTTCTATGTTTCTATGAACTTATTCCCTCTTGATGTATTGTAACCAATTTTTGTCTCCTCTTATGAAGGGTGATTTAAATATTCATAATTCTCAAGCATTCATTGAGTAGCATGCAAATTGGATAGCATTCAAAACAAAGCTTGGTACACATAACAATAATGAACCTATCCTTCTCTTTGCTTACTGTGATCAGAAACCCGGCGGCATAGGAGAATTTCCTTTTTAAAACTCCCAATCAGCAAATGTTCGGCACTCCTTCGGTAGCTCTCCAGAGTAAAATATATATAATGTTTTTATATCAGTAACATAGTTGTTAATTTTCTCCAATTACAGTTCAAAGTGCCAGCAACAAGACTGAAAATGGTCGCTTTCCATGTCTGGATGAATCTTTATTCGCTGGCAAAATGTTTATTTTTTGATTATTTACACATGGGAAAGAGCCAATAGTTTTATTTAGAAATTGAACTCCTGTTACAATGAAATTGGAATCTACTTATAATAAAAAATAATGAGCCAATCTTCTATTGTCATATCACTAACAGGTGAGATTGCCTTAGATTGACGTAGAGTTGATTTCTCTTCCAATAAGATGATAATTTATTTTGGACATGGGCAAAATTACTTAATTGTGCATTAACAAGTTGCAGTTATATCATTTATATTGTAGATAAATATCCTAGGGGGACATCAACCAGAACTTAAAATTGAGAAAAACATGAAGCTACCTGGGCTATTGACTTAAAGTTTTGAGGGAAGCATTGAGAAAGATCCTACACAAGGAATAAGTGTAGGTACAGAAGGTTTGGAGAGGAAATTTACTCAAGAGAGCAGAAGTCAGCCTACGTTCTATAATAAAAGAGTATCGGTTAAGCTATTCTTCCTGTGGGTTCCCGGGATTCATCACAGCTTGGTTTGGAAAAGGGCTGCCCAAGATGGCAAGAAATTGCAGGGAATAGTGGATGTAGCCCAGTCCATCGCACAGACCAACATCCCCACCATTGACTCCATCTACACTTCACGCTACCTCAGGAATCCAAACAACAGAGTCAAGGGCCTTTTTCACTCCAGTCATTCCCTCAACTCTTCTCTCCTGTGGGGCAGAAGATTCAAAAGCTTGAAACCTGTTAGACCAGACTCAAGAGCAGGTTCTTCCCCACTGTTATCAGACTACTGAACAATCCTCTCATGAACAAGAGTGTAGCCCTGGTCTTCCAACCTCTCCCCATTTCAGGTCTTAGATTTCTTCGCTGTAGCAATGCTGTTACACTATATTCAGCACTCTGGAATTGTTCTCGTTGCATGAGGTATACTTGTGTATGGCTTGATGTACTCATGCATAGTATGATTTGACTGGATACATGCAAAGAGGGGATACATTTAAAGAGGGAAGGGATGGTAGGAGGTCGGGAGGGGGACAAAATCATGGATGGTTTTGGAACAGGTGGGCCGAGAGAGGGACAAGAGTGTTATAAGTTAGGAGAAAGTTGTGATCAAAAAGAAGGGAAGGGAGAATTAAGGGCCTGTCCCACTTAAGCGACTTTTCAGCAGACGGCCGGCGACTGTCAAGTTGCCGGCACTCGCCTGAAAAACCGGGAACTGGAACGGCGACTCTCAGAGCGGAACACGCACACACACACACAAACACATCGCAAAGGCGGGGGCCAGGGCAAGCAGGGGGAGCGCCGTCTGAAATTCACACATTGCAAAGCCAAGGTGACACAGACACACACCACGATGAACAGGAAGGTTAATACGGCTTGCACAGTGTATGGTAAGTCTTTTAAAAGAGGACGGGGGGAGGGGAGAAGGGGGAGAAAGGGGGGAGAAGGGGGGGAGAAGGAGTGGAGAAGCAGTGGAGCCACTTTTAAGAAGCCAGAGATACATAGCTGAGAAGTTTGGCGGGCATTTAACATTACCGGTCGGTTATCCTTGGTTCTGAAAACCCGTGCTGACGTTTTTTCCCCCCAATGAGCCAATGAAAATGACCGGTCAACAAAGGCAAATAACTAAAACTACCTACGACTACCTCGACTACCTATAACTACATGGCGACCCCACCACAATTGCCCCTACGACTACAGGATTAGCGATTTTCTCCATGGCGACCGTACTGAGGCCGTGACTAATTCCCAGAATGCGGGAACTCCTCGCGACCATGAAGGAGACTCACCCGAGACCACCAGCGAACATGTGGAGACCATGTGGCGAGCACAGAGTCTGCTGCACTCACCTAAAAGGTCACCTGCGTTGGGCAGGCCCATAAGAAACACAACTTTAAGAGACTACAGCATGAGATTTCAATAGAACCAACTTTCCCGATGAAGAATAAAGCCATGCTTTATTACATGATCGGCACAAATGATGAAGCCAATTTTGTGTAAGAAGGAACTGCAGATGCTGGTTTAAACTGAAGATATATACAAAATGCCTGAGTAATTCAGCGGAACAGGCAGCATCTCTGGAGAGAAGGAATGGGAGACGTTTCGGGTCGAGACCGACCCGTCTGAAGAAGGATCTTGACCCAAAACGTCATCTTTCCTTCTCTCAAGAAATGCTGCCTGTCCCAATTAAGCCAATTTCATTCCATTTTGAGTTATTATTGTCAGTACATGTTGCAGTATATTTTGAAATTGCATTTAAGAGGTGTACAATGCAATGTATCATTAAATGCCTTCAGTCTGACAAATTGTGTTCAATCTACACTATTCTGATTATAGATTTTGCTGAATTTAATTCCAAGTTTGTTTGGCACATTATCAAGTCATAAAAACAATGCAAGTCCTCAATGTATGCAACAAATGTGGCCATTCCTGGTAAGGAGACTTATGCTTATTACCATCTCTACTTCTGTCTCTAACACTCATCAAATACTCTTGCCTTTGCAATGGAAGTTTTACTTTAGAGAGAAGAGTCTTTCTTTACTCCACAGCTGTTTATAGGACTACATTTAGTCATTCAAGGAAAAGGGTTCAGTTTGCACACAAGTTCTGAGTTTATGAATGGGTTATCTCCAGATGTCATAGTGAACACAGCAGAATGTACACATGTGTGTAGGGATGAACTGCAGATGCTGGTTTAAATCAATGACAGACACAAATGGCCTGAGTAACTCAATGGGTCAGGCAGCATCTCTGGAGAAAAGGTGACGTTTTGGGTCAAAACCCTACGCCAGACTTCTGAAATCAGTCTGACGAAGGGTTTCAACCCAAAATGTCGCCTATTCCTTTTCTCCAGAATATGCACATGGTCATCCTACAGAATGGCTGCCTACTTGGAAAAGGAATAGGTAACGTTCCGGATTGAGACCCTTCTTCAGACTGAGAGTCAGGGGAAAGGGAAATGAGAGATATAGACAGTGATGCAGAGAGATATAGACCACCAAAATTAATTTGTTCTATATCTCTCTTAATCACCGTCCATTCATTTGTTCCATATCTTTCCATATCACCATCTATATCTCTCAATTCCCTTTCCCCTGACTCTGAAAAACGGTCTCGACCAGAAACGTCACCTATTCCTTTCCTCCAGAGATGCTGCCTGACCCGCTGAGTTACTCCAGCTTTTTTTGTGTCAATCTTCGGTGTGAACCTGCAAACTGCGATTCCTTCTGACACATTTTGAAATGAAATGTAGATGTTTAGAAGTATTATTTTTCTTTCTGTGTGATGTTGATTTTGCAGGATAGTTTAATGGTGGGGATCTTGAAGTCAGGCATTGGAAAAAGAAGATCTGTCCCAAAAGCAAACCCATTCTAATGCTTCTGGATCAGTAAGTCAGTCTTTCAAAAAGTCTGAAAATAGCCCAGTTAATGAGGCGAGCTCCACAAATTCCCTCTCCTCTTTCACTTTCAATAGTTTCCACTCTCCAGAGCAAGACAGATATCTCTGCCCATAGCTTTGCTACTAAATAGCTGTTAAATCATCTCATGCATAGGAGGCAAGCATTCTCGCAAATGGATCTGGTTTGCTGGGCAGAATTAACAACATCGTTGAACAGCACCAAGTTGAACAAGCGTCCAGTAAGTCTACTGGCTGCCACATAAATGAACAGATGTAAAATATTTATTCGCCAGTTTCTCACACACTTCATGACAAACTCACTATGGAATTCGGACATGTTAGCAAAGATTTAGAAGGTTCCCCTAAATGGTCAATCATTTTGACGTTGGTTAGGCTCCCAGTCAACTTTAGGGCCTTGTATTGCCTACTTTTTCCAACTTATAATTAGATTCTGACTTGCTGGTCCAAATGCATTGTGATTTGTGGGCTGCTTTATTCTACTTTGCAGGACTATATAACCATATAACATATAACCATATAACATTTACAGCACGGAAACAGGCCCTCTCGGCCTTTCCAGTCCGTGCCGACCATTTGTTTTCCCCTAGTCCCATCTACCTGCACTCAGACCATACCCCTCCATTTTTTTCTACTTTTCTTCCGCCTTCTCAACCTCTGATTTGGCTGCACCAGATTCAGATATGGTGTCTCACCGGTAAACTTGTTGCCTTACAGAGCCAGAGACCCTGGTTCGATCCCGACTACCGGTGCAGTTTGTACGGAGATTGTACATTCTCCCTGTGACCTGCGTGGGTTTTTTTCCCGGAAACTCCAGTTTCCTCCAAAGCCGTACAGGTTTGTAGGTTAATTGGCTTGGTCTGTGGAATTCTCTGCCTCAGAGGGCGGTGGAGGCCGGTTTCTCTGGATACTTTCAAGGGAGAGCTAGATAGGGCTCTTAAAGATAGCGGAGTCATGGGATATGGGGAGAAGGCAGGAACGGGGTACTGATTGGGGATGATCAGCCATGATCACATTGAATGGCGGTGCTGGCTTGAAGGGCCGAATAGCCTACTTCCGCACCTATTGTCTATTGTCTATTGTAAAATTGTAAAATGTCCTTGGTGTGTGTAGGATAGTATTTGTGTGGATAGTATTCGGCGTGGACTCGGTGGGCCGAAGGGCCTGTTACCGCGATGGATCTCTAAACTAAATTAAACTAAACTAAACATTGCATCATGTATCATCATTTCTGCAGTGGTGCATCCTGTCATGGAATAAGGTATCAATCTGTAGCTTGGAAGGAAATCTGCAGTCAATGCTTTATAGTAAGACCTGACCTGCTTCTTGCTCATTGGGTGCCTCTTGTAGTACATAATCATAAGATCATAAGGAATAGGAGTAGAATGAGGCCATTCGGCCCATCAAGTCTTCGCCATTCAATCATGGCTGATCTACAGTAGACACAAAATGCTGGAGTGACTCAGCGGGACAGGCTGCATCTCTGGAGAGAAGGAATGCGTGACGTTTCCGGTCGAGACCCTTCTTCAATCTAAAGAAGGGTCTACCTTCGATTTAAACCAGCATCTGCAGTTCCTTCCTACACATGGCTGATCTATCTCTCCCTCCGAACCCCATTCTCCTGCCTTCTCCCCATAACCACTGACACCTGTATTAATTAATAATACTGACCATACAGCATCAAGGTGAGGCATTTCCAATACCCATCCCATTTCCTTTCATAAACTGTTCAAACAAAAATTAGCAACATTACAGACTGTTATCCATTATTACAGACTGCAATCCACTCCAGAAGATCATCCAGAGATGGAATAGGGGCATCTTCCTGATGCATTGTTAGAAAAGGTTTAGAGGGATATGGGCCACACACGGGAAAATCGTACTAACTTGTCCCATCTTGGTCGGCATGGACGAGTTGGGTCGATGGGCCTGTTTCCGTGCTGTATGCCTCTATGACTCCATGAGTTAAAAAATGTCAGACATTTCTTATCGTGCGGATGCTTGATCCCTTCTGATTTCCTTCAATCCATTTTAAATGGATGCCCACCAAAGCCAGAAGGTTGTCCACACCTCTCAGCAAAATATTTGCATGCACTGAATGGTTTCAGGGGAACTTCCACAATGTCAATAGTGTTCTCAATCACTGTGACCTACAGACTTGGTGGCTGTGTACATCTTCCAAATTCTGGTCAATGCTGGGACGACAGATGAATACAAAAGCAAGACCTATTGCTTACATATTAATAATGCCCACATTGATATTAAGACTGAGCTGGACAGAGGTACAGTGAAAAGCTTTTTGTTGTGTGCTAACCAGTCAGCAGAAAGACAATGCATGTTTACTGTATTAAAGAAGGAACTGCAGATGCTGGAAAATCGAGGGTACACAAAATGCTGGAGAAATTCAGTGGGTGCAGCGGCATCTATGGAGCGAAGGAGATGGGCAACGTTTCGGGCCGAAACCCTTCTTCAGACATGATTACTGTAAATGACTTAATAGACATCGATCTGAATTAAAAATCATCTTTAATCATAACATATAGTAGAGCGGTACAGTAGGTTGTTAGTTCATCACTACCGCTTCTAAGACTACGTAATGTAGGAAATGGGTGTTAATATGAAGTGTAGAGTAAGGTGGGGTTAGTGATGCTGCACTACTCCAATTGATTCTCATGCAATAACCAATCTACAATTACTATCAATCCATTTGCAGTGTATAAATACGTGATAAGGTAATAACATTTAGTGCCATATATGGATGAGAATATAAAACCTTTGGATCTGCCTACAAATCGTGAATGCATCAGAACAGGGCAATAGTAATTGTACTCAAAGAACTGTGAAACAGAATAATGGGGGAGTTTAATTCGTGGCATTATTTGAATTAAGACATTTTTAGCAAAGACTAAGAAGGATCACTAAATGGTCAATCAAAGAGTTATGGTGGGGTCATAGAGTCAAACAGCGTGGAAACAGGCCCTTCATCCCAACTTGCTCACACTGACCAACACACGTCCCATCTACACTGACACCAATCAGTTTGATATATTTTAGCTTCCTGGTCAACTTTACAGCCATGATCCTAATCAGGCAAGCCACTCAAAATATACTCATACACTTGTTTCAATATTAGATACTTCTCCATCAGTTTCACTGACTCCTTGTTGTTACAGAAAAATCATAATTTATTGTCTGGAGGGCCAACAATGCATTCTCTGTGTTTGCAACAGTGTCTTTGTGTAGTAAGTATGATAATGCATCCAATACATATCATACGCATATTGAGACTGGAGACCACAACTGTAGGAATTGTAAACACGAGACCAAGACGGGCCAAGATGGGTTTGTTGTCAGTGAGCAATGTGATTGGTAGAACATTTGATCCCAGATATGATTTCCAATGATTTTCTATTCAAGTGTACAGTTTCTTTGTTCAATTAGCATTAACTTAGTGAAGACTAGGTCCCCTATCAATTCAGCTTATGGATTAGATGATGTGACATTAGGTAACAGTTCAAACTGCAAGCATCGTGGGGACTATGAGGTAATCTTCAACTACAGGACAGTGAAGATGGATGTTCAAGGTTATAACAGGATGTAGATTAACTGGGAAAGTGGTCAAAGAAATGGTAGATGGAATTTAACTGAGGCAAGTGTGAAATAATGCATTTTCGAAAGTTAAATCAGGGCAGCACCAACAGAGTGCTTCCTTAAGGGCCTGTCTCAATTGGCCGTCATTTGAGCCTCATTTACGCGTCATATGTAAAATAGGTCGACGCGTCGTTACGCGTGACGTTGCACGCAAATCACGCGTCATCGTGCTGTCTGGTGCACGTGACGTCATTAGAATACCCTATGGCACGCGGCGATGCATGGTTACGCACGGTGACGTAACCATGCGTCATCACGCGATACACATGAGATGTCGGGATGTAGCGTGCGACGCCAATGCGTCAGCGTGCGAACGCAATACGTCACTCAGGTGGTGCACGAGGATTTCGTACAGGATTAAATCCTGGAGCGCCGCACGATATCGCGCGCAACTCCACACTCCACGCGCAACTCCACACAATAATACCGGTGCCCAAGAAGAGCAAGGTGACGTGCCTCAATGTCTATCGACCAGTGGTCATAACATCTGTGGCGATGAAATGCTTTGAGAGGTTGATCATGGCGCAAATCAACTCATATCTCGACAAGAACCTGGACCCACTGCAGTTCGCTTACCACCACAACAGATCAACGGTGGATGCAATCTCGCTGGCCCTCCACTCCACTCTGGACCACTTGGACAACAAAAACTCATGTCAGGCTGTTATTCATTGACTACAGCTCGGCATTTAATACTATCATCCCCTCCAAGCTGGTTACCAAACTCGCAGAACTGGGTCTCTGCGCATCCCTCGGTAATTGGATCCTCGACTTCCTCATTCACAGACCACAGTCTGTTCGCATTGGTGGAAATGTGTCAGACTCGATAACAATCAGCACGGGAGCACCTCAAGGCTGCGTGCTCAGCCCCCTGCTGTACTCACTCTATACTCATGACTGCGTAGCTGGTCATAGGGCAAACTCCATCATCAAGTTCGCCGACGACACCACTGTTGTGGGACGTATCACTGATGGAGACAAGTCAGAGTATAGAAGAGAGATCGACCGACTATCCATATGGTGCCAGCACAATAACCTGGCTCTCAACACCAGCAAAACCAAGGAACTGATTGTGGACTTTGGAAGGGGAATGATGGGGACCCACAGTCCCGTTTATATCAACGGGTCGATGGTGGAAAGGGTCAGGAGCTTCAAATTCCTGGGTTTGCATATTTCCAAAGATCTCTCCCGGTCCCAGAACACTGATGCAATCATAAAGAAAGCACATCAGCGCCTCTATTTCCTGAGAAGATTATGGAGAGTCGGTATGTCAAGGAGAACTCTCTCTAACTTCTACAGGTGCACAGTAGAGAGCTTGCTGACCGGTTGCATCGTGGCTTGGTTCGGCAACTTGAGCGCCCAGGAGTGGAAAAGACTGCAAAAAGTTGTAAACACTGCCCAGTCCATCATCGGCTCTGACCTCCCTACCATCGAGGGGATCTATCGCAGTCGCTGCCTCAAAAAGGGTGGCAGCATCATCAAGGACCCACACCATAGTGGCCACGCATTCATCTCTCCGCTGCTTTCAGGTAGAAGGTACAGGAGCCTGAAATCTGCAACAACCAGGTTCAGGAATAGCTACTTCCCCACAACCATCAGGCTATTAAACTCAACTCAAACAAAATCTGAACTTTAATTAGCCTACTGCACTTTATATGTTTATTTATGTGTGTGTGTATATATATATATTCAATGGTATATGGACACACTGATCTGTTCTGTATTATTTATGCCTGCAATATTCTGTTGTGCTGAAAGCAAAGCTACAATGTCATTGTCCTATCAGGGACACATGACAATAAACTCTCTTGAATCTTGAATCTTGAATCAATCCTCCACGCCTCTCTATGCGCCCGTCCCGCGCTACCCACACGCTACCCGTGCGTCACAACGCGTCGACCTATTTTAGAAACATAGAAACATAGAAATTAGGTGCAGGAGTAGGCCATTCGGCCCTTCGAGCCTGCACCGCCATTCAATATGATCATGGCTGATCATCCAACTCAGTATCCCGTACCTGCCTTCTCTCCATACCCTCTGATCCCCTTAGCCAGTAGGGCCACATCTAACTCCCTCTTAAATATAACCAATGAACTGGCCTCAACTACCCTCTGTGGCAGAGAATTCCAGAGACTCACCACTCTCTGTATGAAAAAAGTCTTCCTCATCTCGGTCTTAAAGGATTTCCCCCTTATCCTTAAGCTGTGACCCCTTGTCCTGGACTTCCCCAACATCGGGAAAAATCTTCCTGCATCTAGCCTGTCCAACCCCTTAAGAATTTTGTACGTTTCTATAAGATTCCCTCTCAATCTCCTAAATTCTAGAGAGTATAAACCAAGTCTATCCAGTCTTTCTTCATAAGACAGTCCTGACATCCCAGGAATCAGTCTGGAAACATTCTCTGCACTCCCTCTATGGCAATAATGTACTTCCTCAGATTTGGAGACACAAAACTGTACGCAATACTCCAGGTGTGGTCTCACCAAGACACTGTACAACTGAAGTAGCTGAAGTAGAACTCCCTGCTCCTATACTCAAATCCTTTTGCTATGAACGCTAACATACCATTCGCTTTTTTCACTGCCTGCTGCACCTGCATGCCTACTTTCAATGACTCGTGTACCATGACACCCAGGTCTCGCTACATCTCCCCTTTTCCTAATCGGCCACCATTTAGATAATATTCTGCTTTCCTGTTTTTCTCACCGAAGTGGATAACCTCACATTTATCCACATTATTCTGCATCTGCCAAACATTTCCCCACTCACCCAGCCTATCCAAGTCACCTTGCAGTCTCCTAGCATCCTCCTCACAGCTAACACTGCCCCCAGCTTCGTGTCATCTGCAAACTTGGAGATATTGCCTTCAATTCCCTCATCCAGATCATTAATATATATTGTAAATAGCTGGGGTCCCAGCACTGAGCCCTGCGGTACCCCACCTAGTTACTGCCTGCGATTGTGAAAAGGACCCGTTTACTCCTACTCTTTGCTTCCTGTCTGCCAGCCAGTTCTCTATCCACATCAATACTGAACCCCTAATGCCGTATGCTTTAAGTTTGTATACTAATCTCTTATGTGGGACCTTGTCGAAAGCCTTCTGGAAGTCCAGATATACCACATCCACTGGTTCTCCCTTATTCCACGCTACTAGTTACATTCTCGAAAAATTCCACAAGATTCGTCAGACATGATTTACCTTTCGTAAATCCATGTTGACTTTGTCCAATGATTTCACCAACTTTCCAAATGTGCTGCTATCCCATCTTTAGTAACTGACTCTAGCAGTTTCCCCACTACCGATGTTAGACTAACTGGTCTGTAATTCCCCGTTTTTTCTCTCTCCCTCCCTTCTTAAAAAGAGGGTTACATTTGCTACCGCCAATCCTCAGGAACTACTCCAGAACCTAAAGAGTTTTGAAAGATTATCACTAATGCATCCACTATTTCCTGAGCTACTTCCTTAAGTACTCTGGGATGCAGCCTATCTGGCCCTGGGGATTTATCGGCCTTTAATCTATTCAATTTACCCAACACCACTTCCCGACTAACCTGGATTTCACACAATTCCTTCTTTGACCCGTGGTCCCCTGCTATTTCCGGCAGATTATTTATGTCTTCCTTAGTGAAGACGGAACCAGTTATTCAATTGGTCCGCCATATCCTTGTTGCCCATGATCAACTCACCTGTTTCTGATTGCAAGGGACCTACATTTGTTTTAACTAATCTCTTTCTCTTCACATATGTATAAAAACTTTTGCAGTCAGTTTTTATGGTCCCTGCCAGCTTTCTTTCATAATCTATTTGTCCTTTCCTAATTAAGCCCTTTGTCCTCCTCTGCTGGTCTCTGAATTTCTCCCAGTCCTCTGGTGTGCTGCTTTTTCTGGCTACTTTGTACGCATCATCCTTTGATTTTACATATAACACGAAAATGAGGCGCAAATGACGGCCAAGTGGAACAGGCCCTTTAGAGCACCAGAGACCTGGATTTGATCCTAACTACGGGTGTTGTTAGGATCAAGTTTGTACATTCTCCCTGAGACCATGTGTGTTTTCTCTGGGTACTCAGGTTTCCTCCCACACTCCAAAGACGTTCAGGTTTGTAGGTTAATTAGCTTTGGTAAATTGTAAATTGTCCTGAGTGTGTGGGATCGCGCTAGTGGTGGTGGTCGGTCAGCGTGAACTTGGTGGGCCAAAGGGCCCGTTTCCAGATGGTATCTCTAAAGTCTAAAGTCTAAAAGGAGTTGGGACAACATGTTACAACTGAACAAGCCATCGGTGAGACTACAGTGCAGTTCTGGTTGCTCAGCTATGGGAAGGGTGTCATTAATCTGGAAAGTGTACAGAGAAAATTAACGAGGATGTTGCTATGTCTGGAGGTCTTGAGTTATGAGGAGAGGCTGGATAGGCCGGAGCTGTATCCACTGGAGTGTCGGACATTGATGAGTAACCTTTTGGAGGTTTATGAAATCATAAGAGGCACAAATTAGGTGGATGGTCACAGTCCTTTCCTCAGATTAGAGAAGTCTAAAACTAGAGGGTATAGGATTAGGGTGAGGGCAAATATTTAAAGGGACCTGATGGGTACGTATTTCCAGGCAGATGGTGGTGGGAGTATTGAACAATGGGGGAGAAGACTCAATGGGAGGAGTGTGTGGGTGATGGACAGATGACGTGGGAAGAAACAAAGTGAGAGGGGGCGGGGTATTATGGAAATAAACGGTATGTGTGGAAGGATATTGTTCCATATGCTCACACCACTTCCCTTATTTATCCTTTAATGTAGGCCTTAACTTTTAATCTGCATTTTCTCTATAGCTGTAACAGTATATTTTACTTCGGAGTCACGTGAGTGGTTCCGCGAAGAACCCCGCCAGTCCGCATGCGCGTCATTACGTCTGACGCATGGCGCAGCGACCGGCCGGGAGGAGCAGCGCTTCTCCAGCGGTACGTTTAAAAAGCCTCAGGTAAGTGTCAAACTTGTTGGAGGTCGATTTTCTGCGCTTGTTAAATCTTGCTACATGAGGGCAAGTTCAAGCATGAAGAAGTCGTTAGCAGCAAGGCGAGCCGTAGCAAAAGTGTCTAATGCCCGCGGGAGTGCGGGTAGCGGGCGGCAGCCTAGCTCCTCTACAGAGTTGCTAATAGCAAGACCAGCGACTACAGACTTGGTGTCGGAGAGCACCGTGGCTATGCCGGAGGGGCGTAAGGCCACTCGAAAGTCTGTCCGGCCGATAGACTCGGACGAGTCTGGTCGGGAGGGTTCTCCCTCAGGAATGGATACCGTAGAACGGGTATCCAGAATGGAGCTCCTGTTGGAGAGGATGATCCATCAAGAGCGCCGGCCTCTCCAAGAGCCCGCGCCAGCAGCACCTACTGGGATGCCTAGTATCTCCCTCTTGGAGGATGAGAGCATACCGGGTCAGTATGATTCTGATGCCGTCTCTGAGGGCTTAGGGTTGGAGGTTGCCCCATGGGATGAAGGGCAACAGCCAGAGGTCCTATTCCTGGCAGCCAAGTTTGCCGTCCCAATAGACTCTGGAGAGCCACTGGGGGAAGAGCTGACTGCCAGTATAAATTATTTGGCTTCGCACCAGCTTCAGGAACTGGCCATGGATACAACGGTCAAAAAATATGACCCCCCCTGAAAATTGTATCCTGCTCAAAGTGCCAGCCGTCAACCATGCCATTTGGGGCCATATGGGACTAGGCATCCGAGCGCAGGAGTTGAAACTGCAACGGGTGCTGAAACTGCTCGCAGCCGGCATTACGGCTTTTGGTAGGTCGGTGGATGGTGGGCTCCTGACTGAAGTTTAGCAGGATGCCCTGGCTCTCATGTGCAATGTGCACTTTGAAATTAACTGCCTTAGAAAGAGCGCCATCCGCCCTACCATTAACCCAAGGTTTGCTGCCCTGTGTAAGCCTAGCAACATCCAGCGGCTGAACTTATTGTTCGGGGAAGACCTCACAAACAGGGTAAAGATAGAGACTGCGATATCTATACTCAATGTGTATTTTGACATTGGTTTCATATTAGGTTATACCTGTTATTAATGTAATCCTGATCCCTATGTATCAATATTTTTGTTATGTTTATCACTATTTTTTTTGCTGTGTATTTTTTTAATGTTCTATTTTTGTTTTCTTTGGGAAAAAAAACAATAAAAAATGTTTAAAAGAAAGAAAGAAAGAAAAGATCTAGACGAAGAGGCAAAAACCGTTGGGTTCATCAAGGTGCCAGTGACCAGCAGAACCCACGGTTTGCTGAAACTGGATCCGGACAAGGACCAAGCCGACCATTCAATGTGCGCAGCTGGCGCACTCCAGCAGGAGCATGGGCAAACATGCCCTTTCCATCCAGAGCCAGGGGACACAGAACTCCACCGGTAACCATGGAGGTAGAGAATTACCTACCAGTTGGGGTGAAGGTTACACAGGTTTCTCAAAGAATGTAAAATAACATCAAACGTGTTTATGCTGCAGAGTATTCAAGGGTTTCAAATGAATTTATTCCAAACCTGATTCCACCCACCCAGCACAAGCCCAAGCGGGCATTCATTTTCTCACAACGGGAGAATTTGGAAATTCAAGCTGAAATAGCAAAATTATGTTTTAAAGGTATAATTGAGAAGACAGATTATCAAACTCATCAATTTGTATCTAATGTGTTTCCTAGACCAAAGAAAGATGGTGGGTGTCGGATTATTTTGGACCTGACAGGACTTAATCCGTTTGCGCAGTATAATCATTTAAAAATGGAAATGTTTGCTACTGCCAAGCAATTGATTTCCAGAGGGTGTCATATGGCATGTATAGATCTTCAGGATGCATATTATTCAGTGCCTGTTCATAAAGTATCAGAGATATTTGAAATTTAGCTGGATGGGGCAATCATGGCAGCTTAGAGCACTGCCTAATGGGTCAACCTCAGCCCCTAGATTATTTACAAAGCTGCTAAAACCAGTACTAGGGTTACTATGGTCACAGGGCCATATTGTAATGGCCTATTTGGATGACATCTTAATAATTGGGAACACCTTTGTGGCAGCCGAGTTATCAGTTTCAGCTGTTAAACTCATGGTTGAGAGGTTGAGGTTCATTATCCACCCAGATAAATCAAAATTGGTGCCGTTTAACACAATTGACTATTTGGGATTCACAGTTGATTCAATTCACATGTGTGTGACTCTGCCCAAGGGTAAGAGATTAGATTTAATTGAAGGCTGTAACAAGCTCTTGTGGGAGCAATCACCTTCAATTAAACGGGTGGCCAGCTTAATTGGTAAATTGGTAGCTGCCATTCCAGCTGTGCAATATGGACCTTTGTATTACCAACATTTACAGAGGGCAAAGTTACAGGCACTTAGAATACATGCAGGTCATTTCAATCGGCCCATGCACTTACCATCTGAAGCCATTGCTGAAGTACAGTGGTGGATTAGAAACATTTCAAATTGTTCTAGCAAAATTTTGATTGAAACACCTTCAGTTGTTTTACAGACTGATGTTAGTGCCCTGGGTTGGGGTGCTACTGATACCAGGTCTAGTTGTGGAGGCAGATGGAATATGCATGAGGCGTTGATTCTCCAATCACATGGAATTAATTATTTAGAGCTTTTAGGAGCATTTCATGGGCTGAAAGCTTACTGTATCACCAAGCATCACTTACCTGTTCAGCTTCAGATTGACAACACCACAGCGGTGGCGTATGTTAATCACATGGGTTGAATCGTCAAAATCTTGTGACGGATTGGCTAACATTTGGCACTGGTGCATTAAAAAGAATATTTGGATTTCAGCTGTCTACTTGCCAGGCAGATTCAATATGGTGGCAGACACCAGGTCACACAAATTCAACGACAACACTGAGTGAATGTTGAATCATGATGTATTTAATAAAATTGGTCTCCGGTATGGGATGCCAGATATCGATTTGTTTGCATCCAGACTTAATCAGCAGGTACCGAAGTATGTCATGGGAACCAGATCTAGGGGAAGTTGCAGTGAATTTGTTCTCACTGCACTGGGGTGGAGTGTTTTAAATGCATTTCCCCCCTTCTGCCTCATCAGTTGGTGCTTGACTAAGATCAAGCAGGACTCCGCGTCAGGGGTTTTGGTGGTACCCGACTGGCCTACACAGCCATGGTTCCCTCTTCGGGTATTATTACACAGCCTATTATGGTGGCTCCAAAACATCATAATCTGTTGATGCATCCTGTGACTGGAGGTCAACACCCATTGTATGATCGTCTAAATTTATTGATTTGCAGATTTTAAGAAGGCCATATCTGGGTCTGGGACTATCCAATCGGACCGTGGATGTCATCACAGCATCCTGGAGGGATAGTACGAAAAGGAGGTACATCTCTCATGTCAGGAAATGGGAGGAATTTTGTTTACAGGGGAACATTACATACCACACAGCCTCCATCCCAGATGTGCTCGAATTTCTGTCCAAGTTACATTTCGATGAAGGGTTGAGCTATAGTACCATCAACAGTGCCAGGAGTGCCTTGTCCTCATACCTGTGCTGGGGGTCAGAACTTCAGTCTGTAGCATCTCATCCGTTAATCTCTAGATTTATGAAGGGTGTTTTTAATTCTAATCCTCCCAAGCCTAGGTATTCTGAGATCTGGGATGTAAGCATGGTACTGATGCTGCTTCATCAATGGGGTACAGCCACATCCTTATCCTTAACAAAGATTACCCTTAAGTTGGTTATGCTCATGGCGCTCCTATCAGCGTAGATGGTTCAGACCTTGCACAAACTGCGCCTGGACAGGATGGTGTCATCACAGAATTATGTTAAATTTTACATCTATGACCGAATTAAACAAAGCAGACCAGGGGTGTCCGGATTCAAGCTTGTACTGTC
Organism: Okamejei kenojei; assembly: GCA_035221665.1. Lineage (NCBI taxonomy): Eukaryota > Metazoa > Chordata > Chondrichthyes > Rajiformes > Rajidae > Okamejei > Okamejei kenojei. Next base: position 5,785,026 of record CM069136.1, read on the forward strand.
AGCTTATCCCACGGATTTACGGCTGTGTGTAGTGGCGCACTTGCGGCATTATATTGAAGTAACAAAGAGGCTCTGAGGAAGCATTGTTTATTAGCCACAAAAAGCCACATATGAAAGTGTCGGCTCAGACCATTTCACGATGGCTGAAACAAGTGTTGGGGTGTGCAGGAGTTAATACTGATAATTTTAAATCTCACTCCACCAGGGCAGCATCAACGTCAGCGGCGAGGGCAATGGACGTCCCTCTGGACCATATCCTCGCGGCCGCAGGATGATCAAAATGAATTGACTTTTCAAAGGTTTTATAATGAGCCGCTTGTTGAAGCCGGGGTGTTTGCCCATTCTGTTTTTAGTTCTATTTCTTCGCTTCTCCCTGGTTAATCATGTTTCGATGTTTTGCTATATTCACTTCTCCTGAGTCAACTGATTGCAGTGTGAGACGCCTGGATTTGAATCGGCGTGAAATCACAGATCTTTGAAATCTTCATGGAATCACTCACGTGACTCCGAAGTAAAATAGTAAGATTAAACGAGAACTTACCAGTTTGAAGTTTGATCTTTATTTTATGAGGAGTTACGATGAGCGATTACGTGCCCACCGCTCTCAACCCTCATATCACAAAGCTCACCTGATAGTTCTAGGTTTATAATCTTACTATAATACTTCAATTATTGTTCTTCTGTGATTTCACACCGCTGCTTTGAAGATTCACGCGCATGCCGATTGGCGGGGTTCTTCACGTAATCGCTCATCGTAACTCCTCATACAAAGATCAAACTTCAAACTGGTAAGTTCTCATTTTGCACTGTTTCCTTTCTCGTTTTGCACTACTAGGGTTACTCGTGTGTGTCTTGATTGTAATCAGGTATGGATGGTTTACCTGGATGACATGCAAGCACATTTTTTCACTGTATCTCGGTAAATGTGGCAAACTAAACCAATACCAATATCAGGATGAGGCAGTCTTGTTGGAGGATGGACGGCCAAAATTGTAAGTACTTCCCTTCGAGGAAAGGGTGCAAAGAGATTTAGTTTGGTTTAGTTTTGTTTAGTTTAGTTTAGTTTAGAGATACAGCGTCAAAACAGGCCCTTCGGGCCACCGAGTACACACTGACCAGCGATCCCCGCACATTAACGTTAACCTACACACATTAGGGCCAATTTTACATTGATACCAACCCAATTAAGATACAAACCTTGTACGTCTTTGGAGTGCGGGAGGAAACCGATGATCTCGGAGAAAACCCACGCAGGTCATGGCGAGAACGTACAAACTCCGTACAGACGGCACCCGTGGTCAGACAAGAACCTGGGCCTTTGGTGCTGTAAGGCAGTAGCTCTACTGCTGTGGCACCTGTGCCGCCATAATTGATTTGTTGAAAGCAGGCAGAGTTTAGATAGAGAAATCGCTAACGTGGGCTGGTAAATCATTTATCCACTTATCAATCAATTATAGTGAGACACGTGTTGTTAAACTAAAGGGCCTGTCCCACTTGGGCTATCATTTTCGAGGCAGGCCGGCGTCATCATGCGTCCGCACAGCCGTCTGGAGCGCGTGACGTCATTTGAAGATGGACACAAAATGTAGGAGTAACTCAGCTGGACCGGCAGCATCTTTGGAGGGAAGGAATGGATGATGTTTCGGGTCGAGACTCTTCTTCAGTCTGAAGAAGGGTCTCGACCCGAAACCTCACCCATTGTTTCTCTCCAGAGATGCTGCCGGTCCCGCTGAGTCACTCCAGCATTTTGTGCCTATCTTCAATCGGCTTGGCCCCGCTCTGGGAGTAGGAGTGGGGGTGGATCTGGATCCGCAACGGCCGTGAGCCCCAGGCCGAGCTCGGCGATCGCTTGCCTGCGAATGACAGCCAAGTGGGGCAGGCCCTTGAGTGATCTTTATTGAGTTAAACAAAGAACAGCTCACATGCGACTGGGGAGGGTTCTCCCAAAACTCCCTATCTATATATAACAGGGCACACCCCAAAGCCACGTGACGACTTCTTCCCGCCAAACCTAGTCACGTGACCCTGCCGGTCCTAGGGCTGAGGGTTCGCCCAATAAGTGGCCTAACCACCGGGTGGCGCCATACAATCACCATTCAACTCGTTTTCACCAAGCACTCAGCTAACAATAACCATATAACTATATAACAATTACAGCACGGAAACAGGCCCTCTCGGCCCTTCCAGTCCGTGCCGACCATTTGTTTTCCCCTAGTCCCATCTACCTGCACTCAGACCATACCCCTCCATTCCCTTCACGTCCATATACCTATCCACTTTACTTTTAAATGTTAAAATCGATCCTGCCTCCACCACTTCTGCTGGAAGCTCATTCCACACAGCCACCACCCTCTGAGTAAAGAAGTTCCCCCTCACGTTACCCCTAAACTTCTGTCCCTTTATTCTCATGTCATGCCCTCTTGTTTGAATCTTCCCTACCCTCGATGGGAAAAACGTATCCAACGTCAACTCTGTCTATCCCATTTCATCATTTTAAAGACCTCAATCAAGTCCCCCCTTAACCTTCTGCGCTCCAAAGAATAAAGACCTAACTTGTTCAACCTTTCTCTGTAACATAGTTGCTGGAACCCTGGCAACATTCTAGTAAATCTCCTCTGTACTCTCTCTATTTTGTTGACATCCTTCCTATAACTAGGCGACCAAAATTGTACACCATACTCCAGAATTGGTCTTACCAATGCCTTGTACAATTTTAACATTACTTCCCTACTCCTATATTCAATGCTCTGATTTATAAAGGCCAGCACACCAAAGGCTTTCTTTACCACCCTATCTACATGCGATTCCACCTTCAGGGAACTATGCACAGTTATTCCTAGATCCCTCTGTTCCACAGCATTCCTCAATTCCCTACCATTTACCATGTACGTCCTATTTTGATTTGTCCTGCCAAGATGTAGCACTTCACACTTAACAGCATTAAACTCCATCTGCCATCTTTTAGCCCACTTTTCCAAATGGCCCAAATCTCTCTGTAGACTTTGAAAATCTACTTCATTATCCACAACACCACCTATCTTAGTATCATCTGCATACTTACTTATCCAATTTTCCACCCCATCATCCAGATCATTGATGTACATGACAAACAACAGTGGACCCAACACAATGACCAGTTTCCTTTGTCCAAATGAAGGACAGGTATATACTGGAGGTTAATTGGCTTGGTATAAATATAAATTGTTCATAGTGTGTGTTGGATAGTGTTAATGTACGGGGATCGATGGTCGGTGCGGACACGGCAGGTCGAAGGGCCTGTTTCTGATCTGCATCTCTAAGCTAAACTAAACTAAAAAGTTGTAGGGAAGGGGACTTTAACTTAATTGCTCTTCAAAATACTTGGTGGCCTCGACACCAAACAAAACCCATCCCTTTGGCTCCACAGATGTTCCTTGGCCTGCCACGTTCCTCCAGCAGAATGTTTTTTTGTTTGCTCCAAATCCACTACAGCATCGACAGTCTCTTGTGCCTCCTGTTCTTCGATCGTATGTTTCATGGTGCAAGTGAATAAAGAAATCAATGATGATGACAACTGTTAACACTCTGCATTAAATATTCAAACCAAAGGTAAATAGAGGAATTGGATACTTCCTCAGAGAACACAAATTCAAAATGTGCTTAAAGGATTCCTTTAATTTTGCTTGTTCTATGCGTGTGACCTGAACATCTTTAGCGAGTTCATGAGCAGATTCTAATGAAACAGCTCATATCAATATGGAATTAATTCTTATTGAGCTGATCTTACTGAGGTGTATAAAATCATGAGAGGAATAAATCGGGTAGATGCACAGAGTCTCTCGCCCAAGAATCATCATGGGAACCACTCTGACCATGAGGCTTTGTGCATCTACCCGATCTATTCCATATAACCATATATAATCTCTCTAAGATCACACCTCATCCTCCTGCGTTCCAAGGAATAGTAGCCCAGCCTACTCAACCACTCCCTATAGCTCACACCCTCTACTCCTGGTAACATCCTCGTAAAAAGGATGATGTATAGTATTATGTACTAATACTATTAGTGCATAGAGGTGTATGAAATCATGAGAGGAATAGATCGGGGAGATGCACTGAGTCTCTTACTCAGAGAGGTGAATTAAGGACCAGAGGACATAGGTTTACAGTGAAGGGGAAAAGATTTAACAAGAATTTGAAGGGTAACGTTTTCACACAAAGGGTAGTGGGTGTATGGAACAAGCTGCCGGAGGAGGTAGTTGGGGCATGGCCTATCCCAACATGTAAGAAACAGTTGGACAGGTATATGGATGGATAGGACAGGTTTTGAGGGATATGGACCAAACGCAGGCAGGTGGGACTAGTGTGGGACATGTTGGCCGTTGTGGGCAAGTTGTGCCGAAGGACCTGTTTCCACGCTGTATCAATCTATGACTCTCGAACTCTAATTCAATTATAATCAGTGCACCCATGAGGTGAAAAAATATGAGTATGAACAGTAAAAAATCTGTGAGATGGATGGCTGCAGTATATAATGTGTCGAGCATGCTGTATCCTTTGTTGTGAGTGGGTGGTGTATTCTGCATAGCCAGCCAAAGATTGGAAAATTGATTTATAAATAAAACCATAGTTTATTCAGATGGGAGGTGAGTTGAATTAATAAAAAATTTTTTGCAATGCATTTCAATAAAATGATTTTCTTTGAATTTATGAAACGTAAGAATATCTTCAATTTTGCATTGTAGGGCAAAAGGAGACTTTTGATAGATAACCCGTTGTCTTCAGAAAATGACCTGTCAGCAAATAATTCCCCTAGCGACAGGCTGCCACCCAATGATTAAACACTGAAGCACAGCTCATGCATTTTTGTTCCCGAGATTCCTGATTATTATTATTATTATTATTATTATTATTATTATTATTATTATTATTATTATTATTATTATTATTATTATTGCACTTTGTTATCTTAAAGTTGACTTTTGCATTGGGCCTATACTTAATAAGGTGTTTGTCAGGCCACATTTGGAGTATTGTGAGCAATTTTGAGCACCATATCTGAGGAAGGATGTGCTGGCTCTGGAGAAGGTCCTGAGGAGGTTTACGAGAAAGATCCCAGGAACGAGTGGGTTAACATATGATGAACGTTTGATTACGGTGAGCCTCTACTCACTGGAGTTTAGAAGGATGATGGGGGGGAACCTCATTGAAATTTACCGAATAGTGAAAGGCCTGGATAGAGTGGACGTGGAGAGGATGTTTCCACTAGTGGGAAGAGTCTCAGACCAGAGGCCAATAGCCTCAGAATTCAAGGACATACCTGTCGGAAGGAGGTGAGGGGGGATTTCTTTAGTCAGGGGGTGATGAATCTGTGGACATCATTGCCACGCAAGGCTGTGGAGGTTAAGCCAACCGATATTTTTAAGACAGGGATTGATGGATTCTTGATTAGTACGGGTGGCAGGGGTGATGGGGTGAAGGCAGGAGAATGGGGTTGTGAAGGAAAGATAGATCGGCTATGATTGAATGGCGGAGTGGACCTGATGGGCCGAATGGCCTAATTCTGCTCCTGTCACATGAAGTTATGAACTTATGATTACACTTTGCTGGGGGATTATCATGCTGCCTGATTGTGATTATATTTCAGTTGGACTCTGAGCCAAGTTCTCCCTCTGGGTTGGATGAAAACAATCCTTTATATTTATAAAACAGCAAGGAAATTCTTCCATTGCCCAAGCTGAAATTTATCCCTCAACTGGTGTTACCGAGTCTGATTATTATTATAACACTTTGTTATTAAAAAAATTGACTATTGCATTGGTTCCGATTACAACAGTGAATATATTTAAACAGTGCTGCCATTGTAGCTCAGTGTATCTTTGACACATGAGCGCCATTTATATTTCTTTCAAACTATGTGAAGATACAGTGCCTCGCAGGTGGAATGATATCAGTGGTTATTCAGGCCATCTTTCTAAAATAGTAACCCGACCTGCTACTGGTGTGGGGATATAAATGGGATACAATCATTAATTGTACGCTGGTTTAAAGAAAATTAATGTGGCGCAAATGGTGGCGCAGCGGTGGAGTTGCTGCCCTACAGCGCTAGAGACCCAGGTTCGATCCTGACCACAATCCTGCTGTCTGTACAGAGGTTGTACATTATCCCTGTGACCCGCCTGGGTTTTCCCCCGGGATCTCCGGTTTCCTCCCACACTCCAAAGATGTGCAGGTTTGTAGGTTAACTGGCTTGGTTTAAGAAAAAGGAGTAAGCCATTTAGAACTGAGACGAGGAAACACTTTTTCTCACAGAGAGTGGTGAGTCTGTGGAATTCTCTGCCTCAGACAGCGGTGGAGGCAGGTTCTCTGGATGCTTTCAAGAGAGAGCTAGATAGGGCTCTTGAAAATAGCGGAGTCAGGGGATATGGGGAGAAGGCAGGAACGGGGTACTGATTGGGGATGATCAGCCATGATCACATTGAATGGCGGTGCTGGCTCGAAGGGCCGAATGGCCTACTCCTGCACCTATTGTCTATTGTCTATTGTCTATAATTGTACATTGTCCCTAGTGTGTGTACTTAATGTTAATTTAATGCGCGGATCGCGCTGTATCTCTAAACTAAACTAAACTAAAAAAACAAAATGGAGAAACAAAGGTCGGCGGGAATAGGTGGATGTTAGTACCCATTCCTTTTTTCTCTTTCATGCTTATTATGCCTCTGTTGAAGACACTGCTGGAGATAGTTGACGTATTACAAGAATACAAGTATAAAATCAGGAGGGGATTAGATAATGTGAATGCACAACCAAATCTTTTACTCAATGTAGGGGAATCAAGAGTCAGAGGACATGTTTAGATTAGAAGGGAAAGCTTTAATAGGAATCTGAAGGGCATCTTTTTCACATAGGGCATATGGAATGAGCTGCCATAGGAGGTAGGTGAGCCAGGTATCATGACAATATTTGAAAGACATTTGGACAGGTACATAGGCAAGGTTTAGAGGGATATAGGCCAAACGTGGATGGGCGGGACTAGCGTAGATGAGGCATTGTGATCGTCATGGGCAAGTTGGGCCAAAGGGGCTGTTTCTGTGCTGTTTGACTCTGTGAGTGACTTTACTTTGTTGGTTAATCGACCCAATCGGGCAGGAGTCGCCAGTCGCTGATATCTGCTTTACAATAATTAGCACTGAAAGAATTTGGGCATCGCTCAGAGCACACAGAACCACAACACTGTTCATAAGATCATAAGTGATAGGAGGAGAATTAGGCCATTCGGCCCATCACGTCTACTCCGCCATTCGATCATGGCTGATCTATCTCTCCCGTCCAACCCCATTCTCCAGCCTTCTCCCCACAACCTCCGACACCTGGTTCCCCTTGTCCTTATCTGTTCCTATATTCCACCAGACTCTGCTAGCAATGGCTCAAGTTTGAACAAGCTCAGCCTCCTATCCACCTTCCTTTCACTGCCCCCACTGCAACGCGTGGCTTCACTCAGCCACCAGCGGAGAATACAATCATTGACATTTCGCTACCCTGTACCTCTTGAAATTGAATATAGTGTAGCCTCTGCTCATGGTGCGGTTACCCCACAATGGGGAAACTGACATAATGGGGAGCTTCCATTGCACATCATTTTAATTCACATTCTCAGTTGGACCTCTCCATCTTCAGTCCATATATTGTTCTATTGAATCCCGCGTATTTAGTTTAGTTTAGTTTAGTTTAGCTTAGTTTATTTTGGTTTTGTTTATTATCACATGTCACAGGCTTCAACCAAGGAAATTATATCTTGTGGACTATTATTTCTTCTATTCCCAATAACGCCTCTACCAGTGTCTTTAACTGCATTTGTTAAGACCTCCTTCACCTTGAACGATTTTCCCTTCCATCCATTCTACACCATATGTTGTACCCTTATCTTTTGTCTGTGCACTCTGGACAGCTTGACCGGATAGCAGGCAAACAAAAGCTTTTCACTTTTTCCTCGACATGACAATGATAAACTAATCCTAAACCTAAAACCTTTTAATCTACCCACTGACTTGGCCCTTCTCTTCTTGGCTGTGTCCTTCATCTTTTCTCTATCTTAAAGCTATCTCCAGTGTTTTCCCTGATGTGATGAAAGAACTGTAATGTGAAACCATATATCTGTTTCTCCTTCCACCAAATCTGGCTGAGTATTTCCACCATTTGCAGTTTTAATTTGTTCTCACGTTTTCTTATCGCAAGGAAGGAAGCCATTCGGCCCATTGAGTCTTCGGCAGCTCTCAAATCAATCCCATTGTCCATTCCTGGAATTGAGAAGGATGAGAGGGAATCTCATAGAAACATACAAGATTCTTAAGGGATTCGACAGGCTAGAGGCAGGAAACATGTTCCCGATTGTTGGGGGAATCCAGATCCAGGGGTCACAATTTATGAATAAGGGTTGGCCATTGGGACTGGGAATGGGAAAAACTTTTTCACCCAGAGAGTTGTGAATCTGTGGAATTCTCTGCCTCAGAAGGCAGTCGAGGCCAATTCACAGGATGTTTTCAAGAGTTAGATATAGCTCTTCGGGCTAACGGAATCAAGGGATATGGGGAAAGCAGGAACTGGCTACTGAGTTTGGATGATCAGCCGTAATCATATTGAATGGCGGTGCTGGCTCTAAGGGCTGAATGGCCTACTCCTGCACCTATTTTCTATGGTTCTATGTTTCCATTCCCTCATTTATATCCCTGTTATCGGTTGTTCTCACATTCCCGTAAGCACTACCTCATTTCTCCTACCACCCATGTACTCTAGGGTTAGTATACAGTATCCTATTAACCTACCACCAACCGTTGGGGTTTGAACTTCTAGTACTGTGCGCTATTTTAGTAACTTTAGCTCAATTTAGCTCTGCGCACACGGATCAATATCAGCCACTTACCCACAAAATGGAGACACGGACTTGGATATTCCTTGTCTATTGACTGTCAGTACTCTATCAGCTGGAGCAATGCAGTTACTACTCAAATAGGCATTTTTCTTTAACCGGGACATTAAGGCAGGCAGAAAACATATCACTTTGCTGACCCACCACCAAAAGCATTTAAAAAGCAAGCTAGATCAATTTGAAACAAATGTGGCTGAAATCAATGGTAATCACTTTCGATGCATTGAAACCCATAATTCTAAAGTTCTGAAAATGACTGAGGTAAATAAGAATGGCTTGGTGCAAATGACTCTGCTTACTGCTGCAGCGATAGTCCATTGAACAAATAAGGAGCTCCTGCAGAATCATGAAATATGCTCATGCATTTACGAACGGGATATTTACTCTTCTGCAAAAGTAGCATTAAATTTTGCATGAGGCGAATATTGCTCATGTCAATATTAGCAGTGCACTGTTTTTTTGTACATTTCTATGGCTGATTTCTTCTGTATCGTACTGTAAGCATGGTTCTACAGTGCCTGCATTAATCATTTATAAGGGAGAAATTTCAGCGTAAAAGCTGTCCACATTCAGCCCCCTCCACACTCCCCAATCTTACCCATTTCTTCTCTCTTTCTCCCATGTCTCAACTTGTCTGATTTAGTTTAGAGATACAGGCCTTTTCAGCCCACGCCGACTAGTGGTCACCCCGTACAATTGCACTATCCTACACGCTTGAGACAATTTATAATTTACAGAAGCCAAATTAACCTACAAACCTATACATCTTATATTGTCCACATGGACTTCAGCAAGTCCTTTGATAAGCTCTGATATGGAAGGCTGGTCTAGCGGTTTAGATCACATTGGATCCAGGGTGAGCTACCCAATTGAATACAAAATTGTTAAAGAAGGAACTGCAGATGCTGGAGAATCGAGGGTACACAAAAAGCTGGAGAAACTCAGCGGGTGCAGCAGCATCTAAGGAGCGAAGGAGATAGGCGACGTTTCGGGTCGAGACCCTTCTTCAGACTGGTCAGGGATCGGGGAAACGAGAGATATAGACGGTGATGTGGAGAGATAAGGAACAATGAATGAAAGATATGCAAAAAAGTATCGATGATAAAGGGAACAAGCCATTGTAAGCTGTTTGTGGTGTGAAAATGAGAAGCTGGTGCGACTGGGGTGGGGGAGGGAGATAGAGATAGAGGGAATGCCCGGGCCGGAGGGCTGAGGGAGAGGTGGGAAGGGGAGGAGACAGCAAGGGTTAACAAAAGGAAAATTGAGAAATACAAAATTGGTTTGGTGGATGGAGTCAGCGGGTGGTAGTGGAAGGTTAGTATTTAGATTGGAGTCATGTAATGATTGGCGCGCCTCGTGGATTGGTATTGGGTCCACTGTTGTATGTCATCGATATTAACAATTTGAATGACAATGTCGTTAACATGGTTAGTAAGTTCGCGGGTGACACCAATATTGGCGGTACAGTGGACAGTGAAGAAGGTTATCCGACTGAGGGTACCACAGAATTTAGATGAACTGGGGGAGTGGACCAAGAAATGGGAAATGGAATTTAACTCTGACAAGTGCAAGGTGTAGGAAAGTTAAATCAGGGCAGGACTTATACGATTGTTAAGGGTTTGGACCCACTAGAGGCAGGAAACATGTTCCCGATGTTGGGGGAGTCCAGAACCAGGGGCCACAGTTTACGAATAAAGAGTAAGCCATTTAGAACGGAGACGAGGAAACACTTTTTCTCACAGAGAGTGGTGAGTCTGTGGAATTCGTTGCCTCAGAGGGCAGTGGAGGCAGGTTCTCTGGATGCTTTCAAGAGAGAGCTAGATAGGGCTCTTAAAAATAGCGGAGTCAGGGGATATGGGGAGAAGGCAACGGGGGGGGGTTACTGATTGGGGATGATCAGCCATGATCACATTGAATGGCGGTGCTGGCTCGAAGGGCCAAATGGCCTACTCCTGCACCTATTGTCTATTGTCTATTGACTTACATGGTAAATGGTCAAATCCTGGAGAGTGTTGTAAAACAAAGAAATCTTCGTGCTGACGCATATTTCACAAGTTACAGTAGTAGAATTAGGCTGTTTTGCCCATCGAGTCCTGCCATTCAATCATGGCTGATCTCTGCCTCCTAATCCCATTTTCCTACCTTCTCCACATCACCCTTGACAAATTCTAATCAAGAATTTGTCTATCTCTGCCTTAAAAACATCCCCTGACGTGGCCTCCACAGCCCTCTGTGGCAGTTCTGAGTTCCACAGATTAACTAACCTCTGACTAAACAAGTTTCTCCTCACCTCCTTTCTAAAGGAGCACCCATTAATTCTGTGGCTATGACCTCTGGTCTGAGACTCTCCCACCAGCGGAAACATCCTTTCCACATTCACCCTATCTATGCCTTTCATTATTCTGTAAGTTTCAACCGTCTAAACTCCAGTGAGCACAGTGCTGTCAAATGCTCCTCATATGCTAACCCACTCATTCCTGGAATCATTCTTATAAACCTCCTCTGGACCCTCTCCAGAGCCAGCACTCCCTTCCTCAGATATGGGGCCCAAATTCGCTCACAGTACTCCAAATGTGGCCTGACCAGCGCCTTGTAGAGCCTCAGCATTACATCTCTGTTTTTATAATCCAGTCCTCTTGTTATAAATGTTCGCATTGAATTGCCGTCCTTACTACCGATTCGACTTGCAAACCAAGTCTCTTTGCACCTCCGATTTCTGGATTCTCTCCATTTAGACAATAATCTCATTCTTATTACCAAAATGCATGACTCCGCACTTTGCTACACTGAATTTTGTCTGCCACTTCTCTGAAATTGATGGCGGATAGATAGTGCGGTGAAGAAAGCATTTGGCATACTTATCTTCCTTATTCAGATCATTTGCGTTATCATGTTACAGCTGTACAAGTCTTTGGGCAGGGAAATGAGGCTAGCTCAGGTAAGAAAAAGGAACGACAGATGCTGGTTTACCAAGGAAACATATAAAATGCTGGAGTAACTCAACTGGTCAGGCAGCATCCCTGGAGAACATGGACCTTTTGGGTCAGGACACTTCTTCAGACCTTAGCTCAGGTAGGCTGCTTTAATCTTCTAATATAACTATTTTTTGTCGTATCCTTTTTTGAACAGGTAGTAAGATCAATGTGTTACGCGTGAGGAATTGGTAACAAAGTGATTGACGTGTGCAGTAGATTTGCAGACCAAATAGTGAATCTAAAATAATTTAGCCCTCTGAATACTTGGACCTGGATATTGCAACTCAAGTGTATAAAGCTCATTTAAACAATGCTAATGAATCATGAGATTTGTAGCTGAAAGCGCAACCTCTTACTTTTTTCCTTATTGAGAGCACCATTGGTCAGTAGTTTAATTAAACAACCATTGATGTGAAAAGGTAGTCTGAGCCCGAATACCCACTAAAGTTCCTCAATACCTCTACATTGCTGACTAGGCTCAAATCAAGACCATTTGTCTCAATTGATGGAGTGTAACAATATGTTTACTTTAGCCTTTAGAGACACAGCATTGAAACAGGCCCTTTGGCCAACCCAGCCCACGCTGGCCAGCGATCACCCCGTACGCTAGCGCTATCCTACACACTAGAGACAATTTATAATTTTACCAAAGCTAATTGACCTACAACCATATATGTATTTAGAGTGTGGAAGGAAACCGGCGCACCCAGAGAAATCCCACGTGGTCACCTGGAGAAGGGGCAAACTCTGTATTGACAGCAGAGAGAGGATGGAACCCGGGTGTCTGGCGCTGTAAGGCAGCAACTCTACCACTGTGCCAATGTGCCACCGTACACTGACAAGTTGTGCAGGCCAAGTAGTCTGTTGACCATTGTCTAATTTATTAGCAGTTCATCTTAACGTATTCATGCCAAACGCAATCCAAAGTATTCAGCTTCATCATTTATTTTACGTCCAGCCTGATTTCACCTTATTCTGGAGTCACAATCCCTCAATAATGAGTAGGATGGCACAGTGGCACTGCAGTAGAGTTACTGCCTTACAGTGCACGAGACCCAGGTTCGATCCTGACCGCTAAAGAGTTGGTACGTTCTCCCGGTGACTGCGTGAATTTTCTCCGGGTGCTCCGGTTTCCTCCCACATCCCAGAGACGTGCAGAATTGTAGATTAATTGGCTTCTGTAAATTGCCTCTCGTGTGTAGGACGCAAAACTGGGATAACACAGAACAAGTGTATGGAATAACACAGAACCAGTGCATGCGAGTTCGTTGGTCGGCACAGACCCGATGGGCCGAAGGGACTGTTTCCATGCTGTATCTCTAAACTAAATTAAAACATCAATGGAAAGTGAAAATGGAAACATAGCTGCTGAACATTTTTACGCAGGAAGGAAGAAATGTAGTCCGACCGCATGCAGTAAATGGAGACTATTTCTATTTTGCAGGCCTGGTCATTACTCTGCTTATTAAGTCTTTTATTTTAATCAATAATACGGTTTAAGGCACCGACATATTGGCACAATCAGCCTTCCACGAAGTAAAGAACCTTTCTCGCTGACCATGCTGGATCTCATAGTTCAACTCCATTCATTGTAATTAGAGTTTGTATTTAAAATGCCAATGGACAGACAGGCAACTGCTGCAGTTACCAGCTGCAAATCCTCGCCGCTTCTCGGCAGAGCGGAGAAAGACAGAGCGCCAGCTCCTGAAGACAGACTTGCATTCAGAATTAAAATGCCAATGTTCAGCAGAAGAAATGGGGAAGATGGCATCTGCAGTGAAAATGCTGGGATTAGTCACAGGAGGTGCCAATAATACTGGCCCAGCAGTACCTTATTACATCAGACAGTACTTGACATGTAAAGGCTCAAACAATGTGGTAATGAAATCAATGCAATTAAATTGACATTAGAGCAATACACATGCTATTATAATCAGTGGAATATTTCTAGTTCATAATGTAAAATCACCACGCTTAACTACAATTGCGATCATATATAGTACGAGTTTTAATGTGATACTTGATACCTTCATGCATTCGAATTTTTTATCCCTGTAATAGAGGGCTTCACAAATTACAGAGTATCATATCAAAGCATTAAAAAAAAAGTCTACCAAGAGGATATAGAACATTTGTGTTCCAATGACATTTAACAAAGAACATGGAACAGTACAGCAAAGAAACAGGCCCTTCATCTTCCCATTTCCATTGGCAAAAGGCATAGAAGTGTGAAAACGCACACCTCCAGATTCAAGGACAGTTTTTTCCCAGCTGTTATCAGGCAACTGGATCATCCTACTAACAACCAGAGAGCAGTGCTGAACTACTATAGGGCCTGTCCCACTTACGTGTCCTTGGCACGCAAATTACGCGTCCTCGTGGTCGCGTAGAGGCGTACGGGCATCATATGGCCGTGCGGGGCCGGTCTCACTTAGAAGCGTGGAGGAGTATGTAGTTGTGCGCGACATCACGCGGGGCTCCGAAATTTTTGTAGTGAACAAAATCTTTGCGCGCCAACGGCCTGCCGCGGAACTGACGGCCAAAGTGGGACAGGCCCAAGACCCTGGCGTGACTGCAGCAGAAGCAGGCAAACGATCGCCGAACTCGGCCTGGAGCTCACGGCCGTTGCGGTCCGGATCCGCCCCCACTTCTACTCCCAGACTGGGGCCAAGAAAATTGAAGATAGACACAAAATGCTGGAGTAACTCAGCGGGACCGGCAGCATCTCTGGAGAGAAGCAATGGGTGACGTTTCGGGCCAAGACCCTTCTTTTCAGACTGAAGAAGGGTCTCAACGATGTTGGGGAATGACAAAACGTCACCCAGTCTTGCTTCTCTCCAGAGATGCTGCCGATGATCATATTGAATGGCCAGGCTGAGGGCTGTTACTCTAATTTCTATGTTTCTATGTTTCTTGTGTCCATCTTCAAATGATGTCACGCGCTCCAGACGGCTGTGCTTACGCATGTAATCGCGCCCGACCTTCGCTGGACCATCGTGTCTCAACGCGACCACGAGGTGGCGTAAAATGCGTGCCAAGGAAACGTAAGTGGGACAGGCCAGGCCCATACGAAGCTTTCGAAAAAGGGAGTGGCATGACAAGATTACAAAAAATGTAATGTGAAATAATGTGCGCGCTGCACACATCATGAGCGAGAAGCATGAAGTCCCTCGATGCCGGGGTCCAAGGCCCTGGAAGCTCTGGGGGTTCAGATGCTCTCTGATGCATTCTGGGCCTTATTTTGGAGCATTTTTGCACCAAATTTATGACCAATATTTCCAAAGTTAACAGGAAACTGAGAGGTAGCTTTTTCACACTGGGTGCTGGGTGTATGGATCGAGCTGCCAGAGGAGGTAGTTAAGGCTGGGACTATGCTAATGTTTAAGAGACATTTGGACAGGTACATGGATAGGACAGATTTAGATAGATATGGGCCAAACGTATGTGAGTGGGACTAGTTTAGATGGGACATGTTGGTCGGTGTGAGCAAGTTGGGCTAAAGGGCCTGTTTCCACACTGCATCATTCTATGACTAAAAAGTTAAGAAGAAAAATGCATGTAGATAAGTAGAGCAGATTTGAAAGAGGAGTGAAATGTAAAGGCAGAGATAGGTTTATGGGTGGAAAGGAACATAGGAAAGGAGGGGGGAGAGTGGGCTTGGGCAGATGGGTGAAGGGAAAATAGACACAAAGTGCTGGAGTAACTCAGTGGGTCAGGCAGCATCTCTGGAGAATATGAATAGGCGACATGTCACAGAGTGCTGGAGTAACTCAGTAAGTCAGGCTGCATCTCTGGAGAAAAGGTATAGATTATATTTCGGGTCAAGACCGGTCTTCAGTAATATTCATGATGTGACATGCATAGACATTCCTGAATGTTACCCAAACCATCGTGAGCTACTTTGTTACGGTGCTTGCCCTCTCCTATAACGTGTCTGCTGCCTTGGGTGATGCAGG
Source organism: Okamejei kenojei (assembly GCA_035221665.1). NCBI lineage: Eukaryota > Metazoa > Chordata > Chondrichthyes > Rajiformes > Rajidae > Okamejei > Okamejei kenojei. The sequence continues at coordinate 5,800,862 of CM069136.1, forward strand.
ACAGGACACAAGCTTTGGGACACGGTGTGAAGCTGTTGCCGTCTGTCCAAGCCTGGTGAAAAATCTGGATGGAGGGGATGTGGAGAGGATGTTTCCACTAGTGGGAGAGTCTAGGACCAGTGGCCACAGCCTCGGAATTAAAATACATTCCTTTAGGAAGGAGATGAGCAGGAATTTCTTACGTCAGAGAGTGGTGAACTGTGGAATTCATTGCCACAGACAGCTGTGGAGGTCAAGTCAATGGACATTTTTCAGAAGGAGATTGATAGATTCTTGATTGATAGGGGTGTCAGAGGTAATGGGGAGAAGGCAGGAGAATGGGTTTGAGAGGGAAAGATAGATGAAAGTCATAGAGTGATACAGTGTGGAAACAGGCCCTTCAGCCCAGCATGTCCCATCTGCACTAGCCCCACCTGCCCACGTTTGATCCATGTCTCTCCGAACGTGTCCTATCCATGTACCTGTCTAACTGTTTCTTAACTGTTGCGATAGTCCCCCGCCTCAACTACCTCCTCTGGCAGCTTGTTCCATACACCTACCACCCTTTGTGTGAAAAACATACCCCTCAGATTCCTATTAAATCTTTTGCCCTTCACCTTAAACTTATGTCCTCTGCTCCTCGATTCACCTACTCTGGGCAAAAGACTCAACCATATCTATTCAAATCATGATTTTCTACACGTCTATTAGATCATCCCTCATCCTCCAGTGCTCCATGAAATAGAGTCCCAGCCTACTCAACCTCTCCCTATAGCTATGGCCCTCTAGTCCTGGCAATATACTCGTAAATCTTCACTGTACCCTTTCTAGTTTGATGACATCTTTCCCATAACATGGTGCCCAGAACTGAACGCAATACTCTGAATGCGGCCTCACCACCTTCTTATGCAATGGCAACATGACCTCCCAACCTCAATACTCAGCCTGACCCGCTGAGTTACTCCAGCACTCTGAAACGTCACAGAACAGGGCAAGATTAGCAAGTTTGCTGATGATACAGAAGTGAGTGGTTTTGCATATAGTGAAGATGGTTGTGAAAGATTGCAGCAGGATCTGGATCAATTAGCCAGGTGGACAGGGGAATGGTTGATGGCCGCATGGTTCCTTGAAGGTCTTGTCGCAGGTATATCAGGCGGTCAAAACGTATTTTGGCACTTTGGCCTTCGTCAGTCAGAGTATTGAGTATAGAAGTTGGGAGGCCATGTTGCAGTTGTATAAGACGTTGGTGAGACCGCATTTAGAATATTGCGTTCAGTTCTGGGCCCCATGTTATAGGAAAGATGTCAAACTGAAAAGAGTACAGAGATCCCCGTCCTGGATCAGTCCAATCAGGGTTGTGTCGTCCGCAAACTTGAGAAGCTTGACAGAGGTGTCTGTGGAGGCGCAGTCATTGGTGTGGCGAGAGTAGAGGAGGGGGGACAGTACGCATCGCCAGACACCGCACCCCGCACCACCCCGGGCCCGGAGAAATGGGCACTCTCTTATCTCGCGGGCCAGATTAGATCCCCTCATGGGTAGTTTGAACCGAGGATAAAAAACAGACTCCCCGTCCTCCAATGCAATATTCCACTACTGACCTGGAGTAGACGACACGAGGCATCGAGCTCAATGTGTGGAGTGCAAATGGCAGTCTGATCCCGCCCGGGGCCACTGCCCACGTGTGGAGAGACAGCGCCATTTTGCGTCGCTTCCCCAACTGCGCAGGCGCGGATGGTCGCATTTTTTTCTCCCAAATCATCCGGCGGCCGGAACCAGAATTTTGGGCGCTTTTCCGACAAAGTGGAAACGCTGTTTTTTTCCGATTTTTTATTTCCGACATTTTTTTTTCCAGATTTATTTTCTTTTTTTTGGGATTTTTTCTTACACTGGGGGGAAAAAAGGGGGGTGCGGTCGCACCCAACGCACCCCCCTTTCGGACGGCCATGCAGGCCCTTATCTACATCATCAGAAGGCCCCGGAATATCTTTGATTGGACTTTATCCTGCACTAAACATTATTCGCGTTATTCCCTTTAACATGTATCTGTACACAGTGGGTGGCTCAATAGTAATCATGTATTGCCTTTCCACTGACTGGTTAGCAAGCAATCAAATCTATTTACTGTACCTTGGTGCACGTGACAATAAACTAAACTCAGCTCATAATGACAGTGCTGAACATGATGCCAAGATAAACTAATCTCCTCTGCCTTCAGGTGATCCATTTCCCTTCATCTCACAAACCAACCTCTTTTCTATTCACTTAATTTATACCTCACGCTGCCTCGGCAAGGCCTGCAGCATAATTAAGGACGAGTCGCACCCCGGCCACTCCCACTTCTCCCCTCCCATTCAGGCAAAAGGTATAGAAGTGTGAAAATGCACGCGTCCAGATTCAGGGATAACCCCTGCTGTCTCCTCCCCTTCCCACCTCTCCCTCAGCCCTCGGGCCCTGGCATTCCCTCTATCTCTATCTCCTTCCCCCACCCTAGTCGCACTAGCTTCTCATTTTCACACCACAAACAGCTTACAATGGCTTGTTCCCTTTATCATCTATACTTTTTTGCATATCTTTCATTCATTGTTCTTTATCTCTCCACATCACCGTCAATATCTCTCGTTTCCCTGATCCCTGACCAGTCTGAAGAAGGGTCTCGACCCGAAACGTCGCCTATCTCCTTTGCTCCTTAGATGCTGCTGCACCCGCTGAGTTTCTCCAGCTTTTTGTGTAACCCCCCATAGTTTCCTCCCAGCTGTTATCAGGCAACTGAGTCATCCTACCACAACCAGAGAGCAGTGCTGAACTACTATCAACCTCATTGGTGGCCCTTGGGCTATCCTTGATCGGACTTTGCTGGCTTTACCTTGCGCTAAACATTATTCCCTTATCATGTATCTGTACACTGTAAATGGCTCGATTGTAATCATGTATTGTCCTTCCTCTGACTGATGAGCACGCTACAAAAGCCTTTCGCTGTAACTCGGAACACATGACTATAAACTAAACTGGAACAGCTGCTGCATAAGGTATACATGGAGACACACATAGAGTGCATGCCAATGGCAATCTTCCCACAATCTCTCAACCTCGCGCTCCAAGGAACAGGCAGACAATCGGGAGAATCTTCACGGGGAGTTCATTCCACAAATGTTTTCTCTTGTATTGGCACCCATTTGCAAGGAGTCCATTCATCACATTTGAAGGGGCTGCCGTCACTTGCTACAAGATAATAATACACGAGCCCAAAATGAGCTGCCAGTTGTTACCTAAATTCAACATGTGCACGATCGATTCACGAGATGTATGGCGGGCCAGCTCAATTCTCTCTATGTTAGCAAGAAATATGGAGTGCAAATCTTATATTTTAGAAACTCCAGTGGAGATTTATTGAAGTGGAAAATAAAATGTTACAGCTGCTAAAATTAGTTTCTCATTTATAGTTCCTGATAGACTGTACACGATACACGAGACATCTTGACCTTGTGGAATTGTACCATTCTATTCTCTCTTTTATTATTTTGTTCGAGCCTGATATTGCCAGCCCGAACAGAGGACTGAATCTATTGCTGGCTATCAGACAGAAATCCTCATTGGCGGACGTTTCCTAGTTATGTGTACTTTTATTTCAATTGTCAATTTACTTTTTTTTTCCACCATCGTGAATATCTGAATTTATTTTCCACGTTAATGAAAGCAGAAATAGATTCACGATTCTGGAATGCGATAAGCTTGCATTGTCATATTCTTAGCAATATGATAAGGTTTTGGTCTTTCCAAGATTGGTGTGATGTTTCTTTTTTTGCTTGAGAATATTTTACATCGCTTATAAGTTCCATGAGCAGAATTAGTCCATTCGGCCCATCAAGTCTACTCCGCCATTCAATCATGGCTGATCTATCGTTCCCCCTCAACCCATTCTCCAGCAGTGAAAAGCTTTTATTGTGTGCTAACCTGTCAGGGAAAAGTTAATACATGATTACAATCAAGCCACCCCACAGTGTACAGATACACGATAAAGGAACCAGCGCGAATAATGTTTAGTGCAAGATAAAGTCCAGTAAAGTCCAATCAAAGATAGTCCGTCTCCAATGGCGTAGATGGTAGCTCAGCACTGCTCTCCAGTTGTTGGTAGGATGGTTCAGTTGCCTGATAACAGCTGGGAATAAACTATCCCTGAAACTTAAGGTGTGCGTGTTCACACTTCTCTACCTTTTTCCCCGATGAGGGAGGGGAGAAGAGGGAGCGGCCAGGGTGCGACTTGTACTTGATTTCACTGGTGGCCTTGCCGAGGCAGCGTGAGGTGTAAATGGAGTCAATGGAAGGGAGGTCGGTTTGTGCCATGGTCTGGGCTGCGTCCACAATTCTCTGCAATTGCTCTAGTGTAAGAGTGGAACAGGTGGAGGATGGTGGCTGACTTCAGTGAAGCGTCACAACGGCTGGGAAGGCGGATGAAGGTTGCAGCAGGAAATGGTCCCCGGTCGTCTTGGACTCCATGCCACCGGCTTCTGACCCCAGATCTGTCAAGGACCGCGAGAAGGCTGTCAGTGCATCAGTTTCCCCACGTTAAACAAAGTTACGCGCAGGCGTCCTCCATGAGAGGACAGTCGTACATATTTCCAATGACTGCTGATGATGACGAGTATACTGTGATGATTATACTGTGCCACCTACCAGCAATTGAAATTGAAAGACTGCATGAGAAACTGACCAATGCTGCCTGACTTCATAACCATCGCTTGTGTTACTGAATGTTGAAATTGACCAATTTCTTTCTTCTATCTCAAAGTATTGTGATCATGACATCCCAATCAATACCCTGAGCAAGTGCAAGCTTTCATTCTTAAAGATAAAATCCTTATCCCAGAGCTTCAACATCTGCTATTATGATGTGTGCATCTCTTTGTGCTCTGTATAACACTATTGTACTTGAGTGTCCAATGTAAGACAAACTTCAAGATGAAATAAAATTAAGGCCTTAGGTAATCCAAATACAGAACATGGGTGTTGCAATAATTGGTCAGAATAGCACAATCTAAGCTATTTGATTTTCACTATGCTCATCTCACTTCATTTCTGCATGGCGATCTCAGAACTTATTTAGTGAAGTTTTTTATTTTAGTTTAAAGATACAGCACGGAAACAGGCCCTTCGGCCCTCCGTGTCCGCACCAACCAGCGATCCCCGCACACTAGCACTACTCTACACATTATGGACAATTTACATTCATACCAAGCCAATTAACCTACAAACCTGTACGTCTTTGGAGTGTGGGAGGAAATGGAAGATCTCGGAGAAAACCCACGCAGGTCACGGGGAGAAGGTACAAACTCCCTACAGACAGCACCCTAAGTCGGGATCGAACCCGGGTCTCGGGCGCTGTAAGCGGTGTAAGGCCGCAACTCTACAGCTGTGTCACTGTGCCGCCCTAATGTACTGATTTACAGTGCCTATTAGTTATCTCTGAGCTAGGGTAGAGTTTTGGAGTTTTACAATCTTAACTGCAGGACATTTGGCATCCAATGAACCAATTCACTTATGGACTACCACTTATTGATTTGGTTGCAATTAGTAGGCCTCATCCACAAATGTAAGAACACTTTTTCATGTAGCTCATTTTCTATAATTAGGGAAAGTGAACACTAATGACCACCACAAGTAGCTCTGCGAAAATCCACTTGTAACTGGCCGCAATCAGATCCCCTCCCATTCAGAGCAATGCTTTGCTTTTTATCCATTTAACGAATTAGATATTGAATGTAATCGCTGCACTGCATTCCAACAACTCTCATTCTCTATCTAATTGCCAATGCTTTGGTATTTTATCAATAACTTCTTAGAACAATCAAAAATATTTTCTTCCATACAGTATTAACAATAAAATGGAATCTTATTCCGTACGATGCAGCCTCGCCAACAGTCTGCCCTGTCCTTTTCTTCCTTTGTTGTTAAATGTATGTTTTAGTGTATCTTTAGTTTTGTATTATGTTGGGGGTGGGGGAATCTCTTTTATCTCTTTCCTCGACGGAGATATAACCATATAACATATAACCATATAACAATTACAGCACGGAAAGAGGCCCTCTCGGCCCTTCCAGTCCGTGCCGACCATTTGTTTTCCCCTAGTCCCATCTACCTGCACTCAGACCATACCCCTCCATTCCCTTCCCGTCCATATACCTATCCACTTTACTTTTAATATGACTTTTTCCGTATCGTATCTCCGTCCGCACTGCAGCCTAACATCGAGGAGCTGGTGGCCTCTTGCTGGGGATCGACTGTGGGAGCTCCAACTGCGGGAGCCTGCGGACATAACATCAAACCCCTGGTTAGGGACCGACTTCAGGAGCACCAAGCCACAGGAGCTTTGATCGCCCCGATCATGGGAGCTTCGGTCGCTTGCTGCGGGAGCTTCGATCGCCCCAACTGAGAATGGTTCGACTCCCCCGACCGCTGGAGAGAAGGAGGGAATAAGATAATATGTTATTGCCTTCCATCATAGTGCGCTGTTGTGGATGTTTATGTTCATTTTTATATAGTTGTGTGTCGTTGCTTTTTTGGTATGACTGTATGGCAAATCAAATTCCTTGTATGTTTTTACATACTTCGCTAATCAATTAATTACAATACAATACAATCTGTGGAATTCTCTGTCACAGGAGGCAGCGGAGGTCAATTCACTCAATGTATTGAAGAGAGAGTTAGATATAGCTCTTAGGTCTAATGGAATCAAGGGATATGGGGAGAAAGCAGGAACAGGGTGCTGATTCTGGATGATGGATTCTGGGTGCTGGCTCGAAGGGCTGAATGGCATAATCCTGCACCTATTTTCTATGTTTCTAAAAGTATCATTCCAGAAGCCCACTAAATTAATGATTTAGTTCTGTATTTCCAATGTAATTTTGTAAGTAAGAATAGCTGACAAACTCTCCAGATAGCCAAGCATCAAATTTTATATGATAGAACATTGAACCGAACAGACAAAACCTGGCCCTTCGACCCACAATGTCTGTGCGAACATGATGCCAAGACCAACTAATACCTGCTGCCACATAATCCATATCCCTCCATTCTCTGCACATCTGCCCACCAAAAGTTGCATACATTCCACTGGCTTATCTGCCTCAACCACCATCCCCAGCAGTGCGGCCCAGGCAAGCACCATTCTGTGCAACCATCTGGCCCTACACATCCATTTTGAACTTTCCCGCTCTCACCTTAAAGCTATGTGAATTTTCCACCCTGGAAAAAATAGGTTGTGACTGTCCACCCTGTCTATGCCTTTTATATGATGTTTTCCCCTTTAACTAAAAATCATGTTCCCAGGTCTGTAAATTTCAAGGTCCCATTACTTCTTTTCCCCCAAAATTTGAATTGCATGAATCTCCCTCCACAGGGAAAGACATGGATATAGTTTAGTTTATAGTGGGAGATACAGCACGGAAACAGGCCCTGTGGCCCACCGAGTCCAGCAATCCACACACATTAACACTACCCTACACACACTAGGATCAATTTTACATGTATAACCAAGCCAAATAATCTGCAAAGCTGTAAGTCTTTAGAGTGTGGGAGGAAATTGAGGATCTCGGAGAAAACCAGCGCAGGACATAGGGAGAATGTACAAACTCCATACGGACAAGCACCTGTAGTCAGGATCGAACCCGGTCTCTGTCGTTATAAGACAGTAGCTCTGCTACGCCACCGTGCCGCCTAAGATTACAAAGCCATTTTCAAAGATATGTTTGAGTCCATGATACTTAGTGCCCTTCCGCGAGGAAGTGTGTTGATGCCAATACCTGTCTTAAATTCACCACGATTAGCTAAAACCATTCCCGCAGTTACACATTCTTCCTGTGATCTTAGAAAAGGTACCATCTTCTGAAGTGAAAAGTTGATGCACAAAATTAATTAATCAGTCATATTTTTATCTTCGTACATAAGCAGAATTCTCAATGGATTAATATGACCCTTTGATTTTTAATATGTACAGAAATGTCTTGCACTATTGTCATGTTAATTGTATCCAGTTCATGTTAATATTGGTTTAATTTCCATTTATCAAATTTAAGCTTATCCATAAACAGCACCTGTACCAGACTATGTCCTAGTAGTTTCACTGGCATCCTGCATAGTTTCACTGTTTGTATCCACTCATTATCATCTTTTCCACAGCCAACAATGGAGCATTGTGGTCTCCACCTTCCCTTGATCACCATTGCCGGCTTTGACTTCTTCTTTTCATACCTTTCCATCATTTCCTGTTTGTACCTTTTCTCAACTTTCCATCTTCCCTGGCTCTCAGCCTGAAGAAGGGTCTTGACCCGAAAAGTCACCTATTCCATTTTCTCCGGAGATCTTGCTCGTCCGGCTGAGTTACTCCAGCGTTTTTTATCTATCTTAAGATTCCTTCTTCCTTCATCCCTCACATAACACACAAGGCTTGCTTGTTCTTCAGCATTCATTTAAAATGAATTTGTTATACTAGTTTCCCCAAGTATTTCCTTCTTCAGTTCTGCTGAAACTAAGTGCCAGCGGTACTAATCGCCTAAATAATTGAACAGCAACCAAAGAATGATGCGCTGCTGTTCTTCAGCAAGGAGATCTAATATAATGCCTTGCACAAATAAATCTAGTGAGGTCCCTGCTCCAGTGCTTCTGTTGACACGTTAAATAGAAAAATGGTAATCTATGAGTAGCTTAGTGGTTCCTCCATCTGAACTTTGTTATTCTAGTTTTGGACACTTAGTGGTTGGAGAGTTAAAATTCCGCAAGATGACTATGCTGAAAGACCTTCCTCCCCTTTTTCTTAATTCCAAAGAAGTACAAAGCATATCAAGGACCATGCTTGCATTCACGTCATTTCCATCCTCTTATTGATACATATTGTCGTAGAGTCAGAGAGTTAGACGGAACAGAAACAGGCCTTTCGGCCCAACTCGTCCATGTTGGCAAAGGTGCCTTCCTGAGCACGTCCTAGTTGCTTCTAGATATCTATTCCAAATGTTTCCTATCCATGAAGCTGTTCAATTATCCTTTGAACACTGTGATCTGCATTGAATAAAAGGGCATGCCTTTAGAAAGAAGATGAGGGGGGATATCTTTAGTCAGATGGTGGTGAATCTGTGGAATTCACTGCCACAGATGGCTGTGGAGGCCAAGTCATTGGGGATTTTTAAGGCAGTGATTAGCAGATTCTTGATTAGTAATGCCCCTGTCCCACTTAGGAAACCTGAACGGAAACCTCTGGAGACTTTGTGCCCCACCCAAGGTTTCCGTGCGGTTCCCGGAGGTTTTTGTCAGTCTCCCTAATGGTTGAAAGTGGTTTCCGCTTCTTCTATGTTCCGGCGATTATTTAAAAACATTCAAAACCGGCCGTGACTAAAAATAGGTTGCCATTTTAAAAATCGTTAATTTTTTAGTCTAAGCCGGTTGCGATGCTAGTTGAAGGTGGTTGCCGGAGGTTGCAGGTAGTGGAAGGTAAGACCTCCCTGGTGGAATAAAACTGGATGAAAAAAAGCTCTTTCAACCATTAGAGAGACTAACAAAAACCTCCGGGAACCGCACGGAAACCTTGGGTGGGGCGCAAAGTCTCCAGAGGTTTCCGAACAGGTTTCCTAAGTGGGACAGGGGCATAAGGGTGTTGAGGATTACGGGGAAAAGGCAGGAGACTGGCGTTGACAGGGAATGATAGATCAGCCGTGATTCAATGGCGAAGTAGACTCGATGGACCGAATGGGTCAGCAATCACTCCTTGCACTCACACAGAATTGTAAACCAGGTCTTTGGCACTGTATGGAGCAACTTTACCACTGCGCCGGCCCTCGGCTCACGATGTATGACAATATGTAATTCCCTGGAATCAAAGTGGAAATATTTCCTTTGTGTTCCTTTGTGGGTCTATAATATCTGCCAATGCGTCTGTTATGCCAGTCACCAAGAACCTCGCATGAGGATTTCCACATTCCAAGATGAATAATTATGCTGCATTAGTTAAATGTTAATTAGTTAAATTAGTAAGAATCTGCAACTGATTACTAATCAATAAATTGGCCAATAAATACTAATATTAATGCATATCCTGCAGGCAGTTCAATAATGAGGGTCGCACAGTGGCACAGCGGTAGAACTGCTTCCTTACAGCCCCAGAGAAACGGGTTCGATCCTGACTAAAAGGGTACTGTCTGTACGGAGTTCGTACCTTCTCCCTGTGACTGCATGGATTTTCTCCGGGTGCTCCGGTTTCCTCCCACACTCCAAAGATGTACAGGTTAGTAGGGTAATTGGCTTCAGTAAAAATTGTAAATCGTGCCTAGTGTGTACGATAGTGCTAGTGTACGGGGAGATCGCTGGTAGGCGTGCACTCGATGGGCCGAAGGGCTTGTTTCCATGCTGTATCCTTGAAGTCTAAAGTCGAATAATGACCACATTTTGGGCCATTTTGAGCACTTGTTCGATGCTCAAATTCAGGACGGGAACTTGAACTCACAATCCTTTGAGCCAGAGTTTAGTAAACTTTATGGTTTAGCACATCCTCTTACCTCTGCACTAATTTGCAAATGCTCAAAGCACTGCTATGAAAGCACATCACTTTTGTTTGACAGTTCTCCCTTTTCATCTGCTTTAACAAGATCCTGCTTATTGATGAGAGAGTGATAATCCCTAGCTTTTGATTATGACTTCAGAGGCTAGTCACTGGTTGGCTCATGCTACACTGAGAGACTACTTGCTGCCTCATACACTCGGTGCTATGCTTTGCATTTGATTTCATACAAAATCATATTTCCCACAATTAATTAGAACATGGAACATTACAGCACAGGAAGAATCCTTTCAGTCCACAATGTCTGGGATGACCACAACCCGATACGTCACCCATTCCTTCTCTCCTGAGATGCTGCCTGTCCCGTTGAGTTATTCCAGCATTTTGCTTCTATCTTCGGTGTAAACCAGCAGCTGCAGTTTCTTCCTCCACATTCTTCCTCAGATATGGGGCCCATAAACTGCTCCCATTGATGGTCCAATTCTATACGGCCATCGTAGAGTCTGTCCTCACCTTCTCCATCATGGTCTGGTTTGGCTCAGCCACCAAGCACGACATCCGGAGGCTGCAGCGAATCGTCCGATCAGCTGAGAAGGTTATTGGCTGCAACCTTCCCTCCATTGATGAACTGTACACTGCAAGGGCCAGGAACTGAGCGGGTAAGATCATCTCTGACCCCTCTCACCCTGGCCACAAACTCTTTGAATCACTTCCTTCTGGAAGGCAACTCCGGGCGGTCAAAGCTGCCACAGCCAGACATAAAAACTGCTTTTTTCCACGAGGAGTAGTTCTACTCAACAACCAAAAATCTGTAGCTTCCTTTTGCTCTGGTAATTTATTTAATTCACATGTTTAATCAATATGTTTTATTATTAATGTTTTATGTGACATTCCTAACAGTCACTGTATGTCATGATGTCACTTGCGGGTGGAGCTCCAAGGCAAATTCCTTGTATGTGAATACTTGGCCAATAAACTTATTCATTCATTCACTGGGGCCCAAAACGGTGACACGGTGGCTCAGCGGTAGAGTTGCTGCCTTACAGCACTTACAGTGCCAAAGACCCGGGTTCGACCCCAACTACAGGTGCTGTCTGTACAAAGCTTGTACATTCTCACCCATGACCGCGTGGGTTTTCTCCGAGATCTTCGGTTTCCTCCCACACTCCAAAGACGTACAGGTCTGTAGGTTAATTGGCTTGGGTTTGTATGTCTGATACAAGTGTAAATTGCCCCTAGTGTAGGCTTGTGTCAATGTGCGGGGATCGCTGGTCGGTGCAGACTCAGTGGGCCGAAGGTCCTGTTTCCGCGCTGTATCTCTAAACTAAACTAAACTAAACAATACTCCAAATGCGGTCTGACCAGTGCCTTATAAAGCATCAGCATTACATCCCGGTTTTCATATTCTAGTCATAGAGTCATAGAGACATATAGTGATACAGTGTGGAAACAGGCCCTTCGGCCCAACTTGTCCACACCAGCCAACAATGTCCCAGCTACACTAGTCCCACTTGCCTGCGCTTCATCCATGTCCCTCCAAACCTGTCCTATCCATGTACCTCTCTAACTGTTTCTTAAACATTGGGATAGTCCCATCCTCAATTACCTCCTCTGGCAGCTTGTTCATTACACCCACCATCCTTTGTGTGAAATAGTTACCCCTCAGATTCCTAGTAAATATTTTCCCCTTCACCTTGAACCTATGTCCTCCGGTCATTGATTCCCCAAGTCTGGGAGAGAGATACTGTGCATCTACTCGATCTATTCCTCTCGAAATAAATGCCAACATTTATTGCGAGCAGAAGAACAACTCGTGCAAACAGCCAGCCAGATGCCGATCATTCAGAGGTCGCTGAAGCAATGGGGATCTGTTGCCCAGGTGGTTTTCTTCACACAGTCAGATGCGGCAATGCTGTTCAGTGCTTCACCCACCTGAGCACTTAAGGGATGTGTGTGTGTGTGTGTGTTTGAAGTGCTGAAGCTGCTGCATTGGCTCTGAGCCACTGTGGAGGCGATCAGAGCAATGCCGTGTTCTGGGTATTGCTAACTGAGTGGGACGTTGGAGGGGCAGCTGGTTAATGCACTGGCCATGGAAATGAGGAGAGCAGGCGGAGAGCTTGCGGAGTCTGGTCAACTCATGTTTGAAGAAACACAATTGTATGGCATTACATTTTAAAAGGGAGTAACCTACACTACCGAAATAGGGCACATGAAGGCAAATTCCTTGTAAGTATACATATTTGGCTAATAAAATGTATCCAATTCAATTCAAGAAGGTTGCCATTTTATACAAAATAGGGTGGCACGGTGGCGCAGCGGTAGTGTTGCTGCGTTAACGGCCTGTCCCACGTACGCAAGTTTTTCGACGACTGCCGGCACCCATCACAGTCGCAGCAGGTCGCCGAAAATTTTCATCATGTTGAAAATCCAGCGGAGACCAGAAAAAGGTGCGACTCTTTGGGCGGCTGCTCATGACCATACAGGCGTCACCCCGCAACATGTCACATGATCACAATGAATGGCGGTGTTGGCTCGAAGGGCCGAATGGCCTCCTCCTGCACCTATTTTCTATTTTCTATGTCGCCTGTATGGTCGTGGGGTGACGCCTGTTTTGGTCGTGAGTAGTCGCCCAAAGAGTCGGACCATTTTCTGGTCTCCGCCTGATTTTCAACACGTTGAAAGTTTTCGGCGACCTGCTGCAACTATGACGGGTGTCGGCAAGTCACTGAAAACATTGCGTAAGTAGGACAAGCCCTTCACAGCGCCAGAGACGCGGGTTGGATCCTGACTACGGGTGCTGTCTGTATGGAGTTTGTACATTCTCCCCGTGACCTGCCTGGGATTTCTCTGGGAGCCCTGGTTTCCTCCCACACTCCAAAGACGTACAGGTTTAGGCTGGTTGGCTAGGTAAAATTGTAAATTGTCCCCAATGTGTGTAGGATAGTGTTAGTGTGTGGGGATCGCTGGTCGGTACAAACCTGCTGAGCCGATGAGTCAGCTTCGGAACTGTATTGGGGCACAGTCACGCAACTATCTCTACGCAGCGGGCTATTTGTTACAAGGCCAATAACATGCCAAGCCACCTTCTTGCCCAACATAACGAAGGTAATCTAGACTTTAGACGTTACAGCATGTAAACAGACCCTCCAGCCCAGCGAGTCCACACTGACCGGCGATCACCCATACACTAACAATATCCTACAATTTCACAAATTTACTGAAGCCAGTTAACCATTGGAGCACTTGGAGAAAACCCATGTGGTCACAGCGGGAATGTCAATCTCTGTACAGACAGCATCCAAAGTCGGGATCAAACCCGGGTCTCTGGTGCTGTAAGGCAGCAGCTCCACTGCTGTACCGCTGTGGCACTCCACAATGTTCTATTGCCTGGAACAAAAGGAAGTTAAGAGGCTTTAGGAGAGGCACAGGAATGGACGGATGTGGATCATGTGCAGGGACAGGAAAGTAGTTTCAACAAGTAGCTTAACTTGGTATCGTGTTCAGCATGGACATTGAGTGCTGCATTGTTCTATAGTCTAAGTGTTTGTTTTTTACAATGGAGGCATTCAAATACAGTAGCGGAGTGCCAGCCAATATCCCAGATAGTTGTTCCGGCGGCACAAGTTCAAATTCCAGCTGGGGTATTTCAATGAAAGCAACTAAAACCATTTGGAGTTGAAGCCAGTCTCACTGATGACAGTCGGGGAGACTTTGGATTGCTGTAAAATACCATCCACTTCATTAATGCTGTACGGGAAGGAAATCTGTCATCAACCCCCAGTCTGGCCTGCATCTGACTCCAGACCACCCATGTGATTGAGTCTTAAACCCCCACCTCTTTTAGTTTAGGTTAGTTTCGAGATACAGCGCAGAAACAGGCCTTTGGCGCACTGAGTCTGCAACATTAACACTATCCTACACACACCAAGGACAATTTACATTTGTACCAATCAACCTACGTCTTTGTCGTATGGGAGGAAACCAAAGATGTCGGAGAAAATGTCGGAGGAAATCTGTCAGCGACGTGTCATCGCTGACAGCGTAACTGTCACTGTATGTCATGTTGTTACTTGTGGGCAGAGCACCTAGGCAAATTCCTTGTATGTGAATACTTGGCCAATAAACTTACTTACTTACTTACTTAAAACCCACGTGGTCACGGGGCGAATGTACAAGGTCTGTACAACCAGCACCCGTAGATGGGATCAAACCCCACATTGTCTCCGTCATTGTAAGCGCTGTAAGGCAGAAACTCCATCGCTGCACCACGGTGCTGCCCACAAAGAGGCAACCATTGTGATGGAGATGTCCGTCTACGTCAAAGGGTGCCTTTCAGAATAGACCCTTGGTTGTCCAGTCTCAACTGCGAGTCATTCAAGACTGACTCCAAAAGAATATTAACCCTCCACCAGTGCGGGTTGAGTGTTCATTTCCAAGGTTGGTCAGTGTCGGAGACCCGGGTTCGATCCCGACCACGGGTGCTGTCTGTACGGAGTTTGTGCGTCCACCCGGGTTTTCTCCGGGTGCTCCGGTTTCCTCCCACACTCCAAAGACGTGCGGGTTTGTAGGTTCATTGGCTTCTGCAAATTACAAATTGTCCCTAGTGTGTGGGATAGTGTTTGTGTGCGGGGATCGCTGGTCGGCGGGGACTCGGTGGGCCGAAAGGGGCCTATTTATGCGCTGTATCTCTAAACTAAACTGAGCTAAACTACTCCTTGCTGGGATGCCTTGCGAGACAATGCTCGGTTAGTGCCAGTGTGCATCAATCCTATTCTTCCCCGTGGTCTTGTGGAAGGGCAACAACGATGGCATGCCCTGATCATGGCATTTGCTTGGGCGGCAAGCTTAAGGAACAAAATGACTCTTTAATATTCATTGTCACGTGTACCTAGGCACAGTGAAATGCTTTGCCTTGCATGCAGCGGTATATAATCATGCTGCAGACCCCACCAGGCCCCACGTATTGGCGGCTACTTAGGCATAAAAGTTCACCGAACAGTCCTATTTACTGCCTGCCACTGCACTTGGCAACAAGCCTCCCCCCACCCGGTCCCCCTTCATTTTCGACTTCCCTCTGCAGAAATCACTGGAAAGACACGTGGGAGTATTTACACTTATTAATATGACCTGCTGATTCAGACACCCAGCCATTCAGTCTGTTGGCAGGTCTGCCCTGATGATGACTCAATAACTTTAATGGAAATATTAATATAAGGCAATTATAATATATTTGATGGTGGATATCTATAATGCTTAGATCCCCATTTTATATTCTATATATGTCCAATGCTTCTACGAGGAGGAAATAATTTATTTGCATGCAAAATCAGCAAAGTTTATCTCATTAAAAAGTTGCTACTGAAAGCAGAAAGATGGATCGACGTTTTTCCTTTCTGTAGCAAATCAAATAAAACATATTTTCATTAACTGTTTTGCTTTATATGACTGCATAAAACACATTATCAAACAAACAGGACATGAAAACAAAAAGAACTTGGTCAGCCCCTCATGTAGTAAATCACAACAATCGTGTTTAATTGTTTGGAAGGAGGATGATGGTCACTGAGAATATGACAGAACTCCAGTAGTTTAGCTGTTGTTTTGCAATATTAACTATCGTCTGCCCACCTTGAACCTGGGACGGTGGGTTTCCAATTCAGAGACTTAGCACTCCCTCTAGTGACAATAAATGGAACAAACAGAGGGAAACTGTAAAATAATAGGTGGCTTTGATGAAAAACCTGGGCTCAACTTTGTCGGAAGTAACTGCAGATGCTGGTTTAAACTGGAGACAGACACGGAAACCTTGAATAACTCAGCAGGTTAGACAGCATCTCCAGAGAAAGGGAATAGGTGAAGTTTTTTTGTCGAGACTTCACCTTTTCCATTTCTCCAGAGTTGCTGTTTGACCTGCTTTTCGTGTCTATCTGGGCTCAACGTTCATCCTTTATGCAAGGTTGCTTCTCGGACTGGAGGCCTGTGACTAGTGCTGTGCCTCAGGGTTCGGTGCTGGGCCCATTACTGTTTGTAATCTGTATCAATTATTTGAATGATACAAAAATGGGTGGTTTTGCAGATATTGAAGATGGTTGTGAAAAATTGCAGCAGGATCTTGATCAATTGGCCAAGTGGGCTGAGGAATGGTTGGTGGAATTGAATGCAGAAAAATGTGAGATGTTGCATTTTGGGAAGTCTAACATGGGCAGGACCAACACAGTGAATGGTTGTGCTCTAGAGCAGAGGGATCTAGGAGTGCAGGTGCATTGTCCCCCGAAGGTGGAGTTGCAGGTAGATCAGGTGGTCAAAAAGGCTTTTGGCACATTGACCTTCATCAGCCAGAGTATAACAGTCGGGAGGGCATGTTGCAGTTGTATAAGATGGTGGTGAGGCCACATTTAGAGTATTGCGTTCAGCTCTGGGCACCATGTATTAGGAAAGATGTTGTCAACCTGGAAAGGGTACAGAAAAGATTTACGAGGATGTTACCAGAGACTCTACCACGAGTAGGTAAATCGAGGACCAGAGGACATATTTTTAAGGGGAAAAGATTTATTAGTAATCTGAGCGGTAACTTTTTCACACAAAGCGTGATGGATGTCTGGAACAAGCTGCCAGGGGAGATAGTTGAGGCAGGATCTATCCCAACATTTAAGAAACAGTTAGACAGATATATGGATAAGACAGGTTTGGAGGGATATGGACCAAATGCTGGCAGGTGGGACTAGTGGCGCTGTGGCATGTTGGCCGATGTGGGCAAGTTGGGCCGAAATGCCTGTTTCTCCACTGTATCACTCTATGACTATGACTCTATGAATCTATAACACCTCAATGACTGATGGCCTTATCTTGATACCTCTCGTTCTAGATTCCACAGCCAAGGGGGAATGTTAATTTTGTGTCTACCCTCTCGAGCCCCATTTGCGGCATCTCATTGAGATCACCACTCACTGTTCAAAATCCTAGAGTACAGGCCCACCTCTTCTTGCACACCAGCCCTGACATTCCCAGGTGACCTGGAGCAGGTCTACCACCGATTTTCTGGCAACTGGTGGTCCGGCACATTCTTTAATCTGGACAAAATTACAAGACCGCATTTGAAGTCCCCCCCCCCCCAAAATGTGGCGCCTAGGCTGGGTGAAGCAGCCGATCTCTACCTCATTGGGACTTTGGTGGTTTGAATTTGTCCCCTGCAGCCGAGGCACTGGAACTCCATCCCAGATGGAGCTGGCAGATGTGTTCCCATTGTCGACTTCCGTGGCCAATCGGCGGGTTGAATTTTCCCCCTGCGGCCGAGGCTCTGGAACCGCAGCCTGGCCGGAACCGGCAGATCCGTTTCCATAGCCAACTTCCGAGGCCGACTTTGCGGGCTGATATCCTGGCCCCTGGATGGCCTAAGCGGATCATCCTGGTACCGTTGGACTCCTCTGTTGGTCTGGGAAAATGTATAATCCAGAAAGACTCTGGAACCAAAGATTTCGGAAAATCGGTGGTGCTCTGCACTCGGTATTCCTGCTCTTCACTCCGTGTCCAGAAACATCCATCAGGTACCAAAACGCCGTTACTCCATTTCCCTCCACAGGTGCTTCCTGACCCTGCTGAGTTCCTCCAGAACTTTTGATTTTATTTAATATTCTACCATTGACAGAGTTTTGTGCCTATCTCAGTTGGAGAGACCAGATGAGGACAATATGCCTGTCTCACAAGGCTTTCATATAATTAG